>OY986045.1:14910279-15285279 GCA_963920215.1 Nineta flava | reverse complement strand
TATTCTTATTAACCTTGCTCTTATTAAAATTACTCTTATATTGTCTCAGGATATGTTACTCGTTGCTAATTTTGTGACAGTTTCACGCACGCAGTTGCCAATTTGGTGAATGTTAAGTTCAAGAATACAAATGGCACAATTCGGTTATGCCATAATCTTCTTACTTTTAATATTACTAGTAAGGTGATTACTAACATGTAATATCACTTTGCATAAATTTCGTCACTATTTAATATTGTTGACATATGTTTCAGCCTATTGTATGACCATTTTTAAATTTTAAAACACTTTATTAGTACTATGACTACTTTCTTTCTTTTTTTTTTGACGCGAAAGTATACACAAATAAACAAATATTAAATAAATAGATCACTTCAACAGAAGTAATACTGTCTAAATAAATAAAAAATTAGAATAATATGAAAAAGTTGGCTACTACGTCACAATCGTCTTTGGTGTAGCGGAAGCATACTGGACTAGTTATCCAGAGGCCCGAGGTTCGATTCCTGGTTGACGAGTAAATTTTTTCATATCAGTATTTAATTTAATTTAATTAAAAATTCAATGACAATGAAATTTGTCAGAGTATACGCTAAAGTCTTCTACAGTTTGTCATACGTAACCGAAAGGAATTTGGACAAACATCGTTATGTTGACGCGAAAGTATACACAAATAAACAAATATTAAATAAATAGATCAATTCAAAAGAAGTAATACTGTCTAAATAAGTAAAAAATTAGAATAATATGAAAAAGTTGGCTACTACGTCACAATCGTCTTTGGTGTAGCGGAAGCATACTTGACTAGTTATCCAGAGGCCCGAGGTTCGATTCCTGGTTGACGAGTAAATTTTTTCATATCAGTATATAATTTTATTTAATTAACTATGACTACTAATTATTACTCCGACTGGAAAATGTACGCATAATATAATCCAATGACATTAATATAATCCAACTTTATTACAACTAATAATAACCTAATTACTATTATTATAACCTAATAACCGATTATTATGTACATTTAAGTCCAACACACACCGAACTATGTTTACAGGAAGGATTAGGAAGTGTTTTTAGGACTCTTAACAACCAAAAAAGCAATGAAGCTCAAATTTAAAATGCAGATTGAGATCCACCATCTGACGGTACGCACATTTCAACATTGCAGCTTCAATAGTTTCCAAGATATTTACCACTACAAATCAACGTTTTGGTCGTATTTTTACTTGGCAAGGTTAAATATAACATAATAGAAAAATATCTGGGAACTTGCCAAGCAAAATATTAAATAGCTACTAAGGGAAATCTTGCAATGGCTTGGTTCTCAGTTAGGTTAGATTAGATTGTCCAGCATATGGCACACTTGAAACAAATGTCCATTGTGAAACCGTTCCTAGCTACTATTTTTTAAACCAATTGGAGCTTTTTAAATATGGGCATCATTTTCATATCACTACTTATTATGACGAATAAGCGAAAACTTGGTCCTCTTTTGTTTTTGGTGGGATTAATATTTCTCTAGTGTTTACACAACGCCTAATTGGTGTGTGGAGGTAATTTGAATAATGAATAAAAAGCGTTTTTTTTATCAGTTATTTTTGTAAAAATGTAATAAATTTTTGTGTACAAAAAAATCGTACTTTTATCAAATAATAATAAAAGCTATAAATATACTAATTTGATGTAAACAATTCAAACATATAGTGTTACACAAATTCACGGACGTAGCTATGGCTTTCTCATCGAGGGGATCCAACAAATGGACAAAGGTTACGACCTCTTTAGAGTAGAGACACATCTCTCAAGGGCCGATGTGGACGCTGGAAGTATTACTAAAACAAGCAGAAGCTTTTTCTATAAATAATATTAAAGAGAAGTCTAGAATTTTTCGAAATAACTTTCGATTTTTTGCCCCAATTTCCTAGATCAAAATTTTTTGTATTTTATAAATACGTATTTCAACTACCAAGTAGTCATCATCAGTATGAATTAGCTAATTGTAATTAGTCTCCGAGGAGATGTTACTTGTTGCTAATTTGGTGACGGTCTGCAAACCGTCATCAATGGGAAAAACTGATCATCGCACTGATCGCTCATTCACTCAGATATATTGTGTCTCCATTTTCACCCAGAAATGTTAGTACTATCCTTTTAAAACTTTCTTTTATCCTCATTACTGGTCTTCTCAAGCAGAAGCATTTGAATCCTTTTGATCGTTTCTTCATGTGGTTTAAAGTGAGCATCGAGTTCTGTATCACACCTTCAATAAAAGAGTAAAAAAGCATTTTGACTGTATTAGTATATTTCGGCAGTTTTTCCTGGAACACTGCTGCGCTGGGTTTTTCTTCCAGTCGTTTTTGGAGCAACAATGTTGCTTGAATTCATCTACTCTGCTTACTCGAAAAGGATCGCGAACTGACTTTCGTTCCAATATTTTGTCATTTTTATTTTTTTTGCATAATTCCAAATGTTGGTCAAATCGACATTGACCTTCTGCATTGCTTTGATTAGGGTTTGCTGTATATGAAAAAAAAACACGTTACGCAGGAACTGCATCAACTTAGCGAATTTCCTTAGAATCTATAAATCACTCTCTAGCGGTCATAATTTTAGTGTGATCATAATGAAATATAATATCTGATATGACTTTAGTATTTGCAAAAATTAAATTTATTAATAGCCGAAGTAGAACGATGTATAACGATTATAGTTTATAGTTACTATGGAAACGACAATCAAAATTTTTTACAATAAAATATATTTTATGTATTTGTGTCAAACAAACACAAAATATTAAATATCTCTCTTAATATTAGAATAATCGAAAAATGTATAAGGAGTAAAGTTGTAGAAAATCAAGTTTGCTACAATTCATCATTTTTCTCAAACTCTAATGTGAACAGAGATACTTAGAATTTTAACTTTTAACTTTTAATCTTTAATTGTAAATATTTCTGTAAATATTAGTGTAACAGAAAAATGATAAGAAACAAAATTACTGTAAAACTTAGTACCTACAACTTAACTGATAAATTTTTCGATTTTTCAAATGTTAAGAGAGATAGTCAAATTTTGTGTTTTCCCCTCCCTCTAAACCCCCTTTCCCCTCGTCCGATTTTACCCATTAACGAACTTGACCTTTAGAATACCAAAAGCGACTCAAATAGCAAATTTCATTCCAATCGGAATAAAACTGTGACCGCTAGAGAGTTCACAGACATTTAAAAAAAGTACATATATATATATATACAAATTTTAGCGATAGTGATTTTTAACATCTAATCAGTAGGATCGATGGACATTTCAAGAAATTTTTACGAAGTTCCAACATTGGTGCAAAAACAATACCTGCATTTCTTTTGGAGGAAATTCGCTAAAACTATTCTCAGTTTTGGTATTTGGACCTTAGGACTATGACATCTGGTGGCAATAATTAGAAATAGAGTAGTCTGGCTCAACTGTGATAGTTACATATGCATTACTAGGCTAATAAAATAAACAAAAAATTATTATTATGTTAATGAAACTCCTCTTTGACTCTTATTAAATATTTGATAAAAGGTGGATATTCGGCGAATATTAGCGTTTTTGGGTATACTTAGGGGATGGCCAGACCGGCTAAACTCCTCCCTTATATACGTCTATGCACAAATTGTTAATTTTATTAACAGTATAAATACATTTATTTATTTTATTAGATTTATTACATTATCACATATAGTTTTATTTCATTTAAAACCAAACATATTGTTTTATGTATGTTTTAGTTAATATAAACTATGCTTGCAATGAACACGCACATATATGGATCCCATGAGGCTTATATCAATTCGTGTATGATAATTTGTTTATCGAGAAAAAATTCATTTATATATGTCATTGGAAGATGATAAAATCAGTTAGTTATTTGATATAATTTCAAAATATGGTTAATGAATTTGTTAATACGATATTCTCCGCGTATTATTTACTATATTCGATAGAATTACTACTCGATCGAAAAGTTAAGTGCTCTGACTCATCGAATATAATAAAGTAAGCGAATTGTCTGCACAAAATAGATAAGAACTAAACTGTTTAAAATTATTTCATTCATGATATTACAATTTATTAATTGAAAATATTTTACCTACATTAAAACAGAAATCTTTTTACCAACCAACCACATTTAAGCCTTTTTTGGTTCCGTTGGTACAACGGAAAAAGACCTGTATAATACGATATATTCTCATTTTATCCTTCCTCTGTGATTTAAATATTTAATTACCTTAATATATGGCTTAACTAAGCAATATGGCAGAATTGGATACGAAATTCATTCATACAAAACAAAAAAATTATTTGCGTAGGAGCTACCAAATCAACTTACCATTTTGACCACAATATTAATTATTATCTAATAAGTTTCTATTTAAAAAACATTTTTTAAAACAAGCTTTTTATAGTAAAACTAATTGTCTACAACTTTACTTCTAATTTGTTTTTCAATTTTTTCAATATTAAAAGAGATATACCAAATTTTTTCCCCTCCCTCTAAACTCCCCTTTCCCCTTGTCAATTCTTGTCACGCTTACCATATAAATGCATTGTCATCGGAACTAAAACAACATGTAAAAATTCAACTCCGTAGGATAAAAAGAAGTGGTTCTAATTCAGCTTGCAAGATTTGACTGATTGAACATACATACATACATACATAAATATATACATGCATAAATACATACATACATAAATTGCAAGTTAAATAAAAGCTTGTAATATATAAAAATGAATATTTGTTTGTTCGGTCGTTCGTCTTCTATGCGTGTCTATATCAATCAACTGATTACGATGAAACTTTGGTGCGTTGTTGTGGGCACCCGCGAAGGTTCCTGACCAGAAATTCAAAATTCCAAACCATTCCAAAGTTACAGCCGTTTTCTGACCATTCCAAAGTTTTCTAACAGATCTCTAATATAGTTTTAATAGAAACGCATTAACAAAACTTTGGAAATACATTATTTCTAAAATTTTGATAGACTTGCAATAATTTCAACACGAAGCGTTAAGTAACGCAAAGCATTACATGCAAATGCGAAGAGTTACTTAACATGAAACGGTCTGTTTTGTATACGTGTATCTACTTAGAAAGAAATGAGGCATTGCAACGCATGCC
The DNA here is from genome assembly GCA_963920215.1 of Nineta flava. Lineage (NCBI taxonomy): Eukaryota > Metazoa > Arthropoda > Insecta > Neuroptera > Chrysopidae > Nineta > Nineta flava. The sequence goes on along the minus strand of OY986045.1, from coordinate 15,280,121 downwards.
GAGATCAATAGTAACTGTTAAAATGCTAAAACGGCAAACATTTAATAAATCAACAACTGAATTTTCTAAAGAAAGAAAGTTATCTAAAAATCACAAAATGCGTTGTTTTAAACAAATGAAATTTTCAAAATGAGAGCTTCTCAAAATGAAACGAATGTACCTACTGAAACATATTTATGAAATACAAAATTCAACGATTTAACAGTTAGAATTTCCAAATTTTCCCATTTGTAGTCAACGATCTTTAATATCCCATTAATATTTAAGTTAAGTTTCGTAAAATCTTATTGAAAATTTCCGGGATTATCTGTTTTCGGTAGGTAGACTTCAAAACTTTTGTATATGTATTGTAAACATCATTGATAAAATTTTAAACGTAGACCCCGCTACATGTCGCAATTCTGGCACGATTTTGATGATTATTTCTTTATCGATTAATTCTTTATGAAAATATAACTAATAATCATCAATATTACTAATAATATTACTGATAATGATCAAAATCGTGCAAGAATTGCAACATGTAGCGTGTTTTCATACATACTTATTATACATGCATGCGTACAAACCAATGGACGGAAATGTACGCTTATCAAAACGCTATATTGAAAGTGAGTTACTTGTAAAATTATCTGATTTATAATTGTTTCTATCCTCAGAACTCGAAGTAGGTACGCTTGTCGATAATAAATCCCACTCCCGTAGGGTATTCAATTGATTCTACTATGATAAGAACAAAGCATTAGTCTTAGTAACAGATCTCACATAGTTGTGTTTACACCGATTCTATAATGGTTTTACAGCCCTAAGATTTTAGAACTGTTTACAAATTTTATCTCACTAATTAAAATCAACCACAAGCTGTTCTATAACAAGATACAGTTTTCCGTGGAAATTATAATTTTGACAAACAAATATGTTGAATTGTTTTACCATAATATAATAATATTTTCTTTTAATTTGTTTCAGAACACTTTAGCTCAATTATGCGATCGACGTCATCGTGGTGGTCATTACTCAACCCGCCGTCCTACATACAGTTCATTACATCGGTATCAAGCCTCCTCATTACGACGTCATCCCAATCATTCACAATCAAAAGAAAATCATTCAGTACATTCTGAACCTGTAATGATACTCGAACATGATAACTCAATACGATTACAACCAACAAATCATCATCAGCATCATCTTATGCATCGGCACAATAACATCGATAATCTCTCAGAATTCAATCAACCGTTATCGCATTCGGACGCAACAGAATCCAGTAAAGAAGATTTACTATTTCAGTTACATTCGATGCCAGAGCATCGTCGTTTAACTAAATTTGGTAGTACAGTTAACAATGGTGGCGCTAAGATACGACGACATAATTCGGAAACATTATCACAAACAACTTCCATAACTACAATGAGTAAAATTCCCACATATCAATCAACAACGTTAATGATGGAACCAAGTGGTACAAATTCAGCAGATGTGATTAAAGTAACAAAATTTGGACGACCATTAAGTAGTATTGTGGTAAAAAAAAAGTCCCACAGACAATTGTTGAAGAAGAGGAAATCACCCATAAGTTTAGTAACATTAGCCCACCATTTACGTTCAATATTCCACACACATTCACAACAGTGTGAACATGGTTTAAATATAACACCACAACATACGACTTGTATTACAAATGGTGGTGATAGTGGTAATAATAGCGCAAATACCATAAGTAATTCAAGTCTACAAGATTTAGATGAAGCAGAATTTAGTTCAACAGATTTAGTAAAATACATGGGTGAATTGAATCGAACTATTATCTAATTATGTTTGTTTTGCATGTTTAAATATTGTGTAACTATTTAAATTACCTTCAAAACTCGAATTTTATCACAAAAAAGTCAAATCTAGTTTCAGCCGTTGGCCTTTTGTCTGTACGAATTTTAACTAGTCAAAAGTAGTTTCAGCTGATTTTGGATAGAACTGATAATGTCAAAATGCACAGAACAAGGAAAAATAATTTTCTACTGAATATTTACACTGTTGAATTTTATTAAACTGACTACGAACATAAATCATTCTTCAACTTTGATTCATGCGATTCACAGCTTGAAAATTATAACCTGTGTAATCAACAATGATCTCAATATATGTACTGATTATAACTAGTCTAAACTAGTTTGTGTTGATGTTATTTAGATTAGAATTGACACTGTTGAACTTTGTTGAATTGGCTAGAAGCATTCACACTTCACAGCTTAAGCCACAGTAATGTTGCGTTATACAATCAGTTTAATCCATTTAAGTGGCAGTACAATAGTTTCTAAGAACCAAAATGACATTGGCTGTATGAGTAAGTCATCTGTCTATACATAGTATAAAATAAAGTTCCCCAGCCGCGTCTGTCTGTCTGTTCGCGATTTACTCAAAAACTACTGCACCGATTTTCATGCTGTTTTTACCAATGGATAGAGTGGTACTCGAGAAAGGTTTTAGTATATAATTTGTCAATTTTTGTATAAATTGGTCATTAAATATTATAAAAAAAGGTAAAGTTGTATAATTTATTGATATAAGGTGTTAATTTATCAATGGATGTTCTATGCTTATGTGTTATACATTAACTGCCAGGAGTGGGGATGTAGACATTTTGACTGTTATTTATATACAGACTGTGCTGAAATGCGTTTCCAATAGAGAATCAATGCTAAATATTATTTATTACTGGCAGGCCGTGTGGTTACTATGCGAAGTCAATCAGTACACATATAAGGAGAGTCGTCTCATATGCGTATGGTAGTTTGTCACTTAAGAGTGTGTACTGACTCATTAACTGTGTGTATTGTGTGTACTGACTCATTTAAGAGTGTGTACTCATTACATGTGTACTGACTGAATCCGCATAGTAACCACACGGCCTGCCAGTAATAAATAATATTTAACATTGATTCTCTATTGGAAAATCATTCCAACACAGTCTGTATAAGCATCCAACAGACAGCAGTCTTATGACCTTTTTAAAGTAAAAAAAGATTATTAAAAGTCCTCCGCCTTTCGATAGATGGCAGTAAGCAACCAATGTGTTAAATATGCTATGCATAATGCATACAACAAATACGTTTTAAAAATTTGCCTATAGATGGCCGTATACACAACATGAGTTTTTGAAATGTATTTCAAAAATTAAACGCAATGACGGGAGAAAATATTATGTTACTTGGTTATAAGGGCGTTACAAAATTTTTGCGGGCGAAGCCGCGACGGATAATGCTATTATATATAACGAGGAAAGATGATTGATTTTTTGTTTGTTACGATTTAACTCAAAAACTACTCAACCAATTTTACCGAAAGCTACATCTCTTCGGAGTAACGTAGGCTGTTTTATATTTTCTGTAAAGAACCCGTGCGAAGCCGGGGTCAGCTAGTATTATATGTAGAAGTATTACATATATGGTGTAAGTAAGGTGCTTAAATCTCGCGATGAGTGTTAATATAAAGGTCCATTCACATACATCAGTGACATGTTAGTGTCAAATCAGTGGAGTATTTTATCTGTGTTCACATGTTAGTGAGAAGAAGCATATTTATAAGAGTTTTGGTTAGAGAATTTGGCCACATTTGTCTCATGCTTAATAAATATATGAATACTAGGGAACAAATGGCTTTTATCAAATGCATTTCTATTTTATCAAGCAAAATATTAAATGAATTTTCACTCATTCAAAAGTCTTAACAGTTACGTCAAATGTTAACTTTTTATATAACGCACAAACTCTAGTAGTTTACTGTCTTTTTTTTCTTGCATTTCTTCTTCTTCTACGTCCAAAAGTAAAATAATTCTCACTAAATACCTGTGTGAAAAGAATGCTGAACTGATACGGCACTGACACGTTACTAATGTGTGCGAATGGGCCTTAGTAGTTTTTTACGCTGAATGACCGGTATGGTTTATCTAGGTAAAGCATAATTATAAACAAACAGAACAGTTTAATATCATTTTGTTTCTCAAAAACTAGTATCTTTCTAGTTCTGCATGCTATGACACAACAAGAAAGACAATTCTAATGAGATTTTGACTTTGGTAGAATTATATATAATTTATTATACATATAGGTGAATAAACATTTATTTTGTTATGTAGGTATGATGTTATGATATCAGGTGTGGGAATGGGTAATTACATCGTCCCAAGTGATGTAAGTGGAATGCTTTAAAACTGCTCGTGTGTTTGTAAATAATTTTGTAAAAGATGGTAGTATATAATAGGATATTTGGACAATGTTAATATTAAACTTCAATTTGAATGTGTATTTTATTTTATTAAGACGCAATCAACACAAAATAAAAACTTTCTAAAAAAAAATAACAACGATTATAAGCTTTTAATATCCAGATCAAAAAAATACAATTTATTTCTATTTGTGTTGAATGTTTAGGCCCTAAACTTTAGGGTAGAGTATGTTATTTTATTTATACTACGTTTATCATAATTTGTACCATTTGAGAGTGTTTATATACTACACTGGGATCAGTAACCCAATTGAACCGAGTTCTTTGTTAATAAACAACATTTGTTGCATTTATTGTTAGTGCATGTTAAAGCGGCTGATTGAAGATGCAAGTTCTATTACTTTTGCTCGAAAATCTCGGTTATAACAATTTGTGTTTAAGCTGAAAGTTTTCTCATAAAATTATTAAATCATAAACAGATTTAACAAGAAAATTTGATTGTTTAACAGTTTAACAGTTTATTTTGGTTTGAAACAAATAATCTGCCTTTTCTGTAAATCAAAAGCTGGGTCTATTTTTTATGACCAGAGTGTATATAAACACTATCTTTTACCAAAATTTCCAAGTCCTACTAATTCCATTTACAATTTTGCCGTTGTTTGAACTATGCAAATATTTTTCAAAATTTGTCCCTGTTTACCATATTTGAACATTTTTTTCTCAATGGAAATATGTTGTTAACATTAATAATACTCATGTGTTTAACATGTGAATATATATACATATATATATATATATATATATATATATATATATATATATATATATATATATATATATATATATATATATATTAAAATAAATATATTACACTTGGCTATTTCGGATAATCAAATCTTGCGCTAGGTTTTTTGAATACTTTAGATTTTAAAGGCTGTGACAGATAAAGCTTGCAAATTATTTTTTAAGTGTTATTCGATTTGTACATCTTTGTAGCCAAACAAAAATTTTTGAATAAAAATTTTAGCAAATAATTGGATAAGTTTTTATGGCTGTGTTATTCAATAATAATACATTGATTGATTAAAGAAAATTTTATAGAACACTAGGGTTGCCACCTCTCCAAATTTCGTCGGGTACAGGTTTGTCGAAATTGTACAGTTCCTCCTGACTCCCGATTTCAAAGGTAAATCTCCCGACTTCCCGAGTTCAGTGAAGAAAAAAAATAGTTTCACAAAAATAATATGTTGGAATAATAATGTTAACCAAAAGTAAGTACTTGTACTGGTCATTTAGATTTAAAATATAATTGTTTATGACAATGTTTGTATTTATTTTATTTAATTTATTGTTCTCAAATTTCACGTAAAATAAGATAATCATTTATCAACAATACATTATAGTTAAAACTTGAGTATTTATTTATTTAAATTATAACCCATATTACTAAATAATGTATGGACCTCTTGATCTCCAGACGATATCGACATAATATATGTGGACCTTCCGACTTTTCATAATTTTGAGGTGGTAACCCTATATAAAACTATTATTAATATTGGACTTAAGGCAAGTACTACATTCCAATAAATCTATATTTTCTTGATTGAAAAGATTATACATAAAAAGGATATTCTACATAATATTGTAATACTTTAAATAATAGGTTAAGAATCCAAACATGTTCCGTTAAAACTAAGTGATTTATATATAAGTCGAAAAGTACTTACAACACTCCACAATTTCTTGTAAATTTAATTGAAATATCATTATAGATACAACCGATCAGACTGAAGAGAGTAATTGTAATTGATTACCAGTAGATAAGGATGGTCCAGCATACCACCACTTTTCGACAGATTTTGCTCATTTTTTTCACAGGCTAAAAATAACGTTTTCTAATAAATCCCGAAGTTTCAGAATTTTTGACCGTTTAGTACGCGAGATAATTAATATCAAAGTTATCATTCTCTCTCACTCTCTCTCATTATAGAAGCATGTAAAACTTCATGCCCGCCCAACTATTATCTGTTGTAGTAGAAAAAATACTAGACAGAATTTTTAAAAAAACTAGGAGAGTAAAGCTAAATATTTATTACATAAATTTAAAATAAAACCGTGTGTTACCGTTTTGTTTTCGAAATATAAAAGTTTAAAATTAATATTTTTCTTCAAAATAACATTTGTTTGTATATGTGAACAGTGTATTTGTCTATGTGTTTTTATGTATTTGTCTATGTGTTTTTATGGATTTTTGCTATAATAAAATCAAACCGGTTTTTTGTCCTGATTATATTGCACAGTGCTGGAACGTCCTTAAAAAACTCTACAATTTAAGGAAGTATTAATATTATTTGACTCGATTTTGATGACATATTGGCATTTTTTTACCGTAACATAACAATTTGTATCGTAAAAATATGTTTTTTTCAAATACAAAAAATGGTTAGGCAAGGGCAGGGGGTTGTTTTTCGAATAAAATAGTTTTTTTTTTAAATATCTTAAAAATACGTAAATGAGTTTATCGGAAACAGTCATAAAAAAAATTCAACATTTTTTGCTGTTGTTTGAATATTTATTTTGTGAAACCTTGTTAATATTGGGAACTCTAGCACTTCGATACGCTCTCTGGTGGGTAAATTAGAAACTAAAGCTTGTGGGTCCATGTTTCCACTCCCAACTCCCGTGACATAGGGGGTTGGGAGTGGACCTACACTTCGCTCTACAAGTTTAGTGTTATATACCTGAAAGCCCATAATTTTTTTGGCTGTTGTAGGTGCGCGCTCTAAGTTTTAGCTCATTTTTCTGGGGTACTAAATCGTCCTATGTCCGGTCTGCTACAATTAAGTAAACTTATTCCATGATTCCAAAAAGATTATTGCAACATTTGAAATATTTTCAAGATTTCGCACTTGGCAAAAAGTAATTTTTCGTTTATTTATTCTAAACAATTCAATATTAGAGTGCGAACAATCTGGTGAACAACTTAGAAACTACTGCAAGTAGGTTGAAATTATAAGCTCCACCCCTGCCAGAGATTCCAATTTACTTTGCGTTAATTTCACCACTATGTATTTATTGTTGACACATGTTTCAGTCTTATTGTATGACCATTTTCGAAACAACTGTTTGTTTGCTTGACAGTTTTCTTGAAAATAATTATGCAATATATTGAAACATGTGTCAAGAATAATAAATAATGGTGAAATTTAGACAAATAAAATCAGTTATAGAACTTCAAAGTCACTAAAAAGCGAGAAATAAAACTTATTTTGACAAAATGGAAACCCGACTTCTAAAATCAAATATTCTATAACAAAAGATGCACTAAAAAGTAAAAAAATAATTGCATATTCTTGTGCCAATTTTAGTTCACCAAAGCAAAAATTTTTAAATATATATGTACAATTATTGTTATTTTTGGAGGCGGTGTCCAAAAGTTATGTGAATTTCTCTATGCTGACACCGCCTCCAAAAATAACAATAATTGTACATATATATTTAAAAATTTTTGCTTTGGTGAACTAAAATTGGCACAAGAATATGCAATTATTTTTTTACTTTTTAGTGCATCTTTTGTTATAGAATATTTGATTTTAGAAGTCGGGTTTCCATTTTGTCAAAATAGGTTTTATGTAGAATGATATTTAATAATACATATTGTTAATTACACGACATAAGAAAGGGAAAGAAAAAATTTACATAAAAATCGAGTAAAGGAGAAGATATACCGAACAACTTTACTAAACGCATACATGCATCAAGTATTGAAATTGGCTTAAAATGATTAGCAAAATTACTCAAAAATAATTAAATAGTAAAATATTTGAGAAAAACGTTACGAAGCACTGTTAAAAATAACACATTGCGAATTAAATAATAAACAAAATAAAAAGCGTTGTATCAATGAACACACAAACTAAAAAAACTTCACTATGCAATCACATAGTTTTATCTGAAGGTGTGAGGTTTTGCTTCGCATTTGATATCCGTATTACCAGAGATATAGAGATTGGACTAACTAATATGAATTAAGAAGGGAACAAAACGAATCTGTGACCACCAATAATTTTATTGGTATGACAGAGTGCCCATGCGATGACCCCAGAAACTTCTACAGTTCGAGGAACTACACCGAAAAGATACTATAGTATTTGTCGTACAAACGTTCTTTCTAGAGAACGTTCATTTTTCTGAGGCGAACAGTCAGCCCTCTTCTCTCCTTTATTAAAATTCAAATATTTTTTAAAATTATAGTTTTTAGTTAAATTTCTGAATGAAGTAATGGAACGTATTAGGTTAATATTAAATTTAATAAACATTGTACAATTTAAGAAACTTACTGTATAAAAAATATTCATGTTAAAATCTTTTTATTAAAATGTGCTTCTCTATTCAAAATGTACATAACATGTGTTTATCACTTTGTAAAGCCTGTTTGTAATATGAAAATGTAAAGCTTACTGTTAATATATACCTATTTGTTAATTGTTATGAATATGTGTGCAGCTTACATTGCAAACAATTATGTATTTGAACCTTAATTAACTCTGAAATATGTTAATATCCACATTACAACCGTATTGTACCTATTTTGTATATGTAAAGTTTAAATAATGATCTCATTTCTAATTTGAAAATGTTTATGGAAAAGAAAAAAGATATTTTTATAATATAATTCATAGCATTATATGATAATTTTATAAAATAAAAAATTATTTTTATTTACAAAAAAATTAATATTGATTATTGTTTCCAATTTTAAAGAAATAATTATGTATCCAATAATAATAATACTTAATGAATAATAATAAAAATCATTTGTAAAATTTGTTCTAATTATGGTAATTTTAATTCCCGAAAACTTTCCAGGTCCAATTTTCTCTCAATGAAGCAGAAAATTTTATGGCATTTGTATTAATACATCGTAAAAATTTAAGATTATAACCTATGTTTATACCCGGTATATAATATATACCAGGGTATATTAAGTTTAGTTCCGACTTTGTAACGGTTGTCCGTCTGTGAACACGATAACTCAAAAACGAAAATAGATAGCGAGCGGAGATTTTGTATGTGTGCTCTATAGTCGAAAAGCAAAGTCAAGTTCGTGAATGGGCAAAATCGGGCCATGTTTGGGCAAATTGGGCAAAACTGCTGAGCTATGAAACCGTAAGAGATAGAACAAAAATTTAAAGAAAAAAATTCCCTTTTTTTTTAAAAAAAAACCAACAACTTTTGTTTGAAACTTTATTTAAAATAAATTCAGTATATACCGGGTATTTAAGCAATTAACTCAGTTGTTATTTTCACTTGTTTTCTTTATGGTTAAATCGGCTGTGAGGAATGCTAGCAGGCGCGGATCCAGCCCTCAAAAAAGGTTATGGTCGCGGCCACCCAAAAATCGGCCAAGTGCGAGTTGGAGTATGAACTCGCTCATGATCGATATAGTGCATTCCTACAAAGGAGATGTTTACAAAATATATGACGCCCTGACCAAGATTTTGTACAGTGTATAATTCCACGTGGGCAAAGCCGTGGGGCGAACACTAGTAAATTAATAAACCTGTAAAATGTTAGTTTGTTCGCTCATGAAAATTACAAAAGTAAATGTGTTTTTTGTTTGCACATCACAGTGTCACATTTAGACTCTATACCACTGAACCGATTTTGATGAAAGTTTTACAACTTCAAAGGATATCAAATTAAATTAAACGCTAGTATACATTTTACATAAAATAATTTTATTTAGGTGCTTAATTAAATTACAAATTCAAGCTTACGTTTCTTTTTCGCGAAAACGTAGATAATTTCATCGATATCCAAACTCACATCTTTGTGTATATGTAGGAGAGCTAGCCCGGATAATCTTTCCTGTGCCATTGAGGTACGCAACCAAGATTTTACTCTGCAAAGAGTAGAAAACGATCTCTCTGCGGTAGCGCCATCTCTCTAACGTCAACGCCACGCCACGCCACCAAAAAGGAAGGCGGCTCGGAAGTTTTGGCAGCAATGTATATGTGCATACAACACACGCTTACTTTTAAATTAGTAAACGACGATGTACTTTTAAATTAGTAGATGACTATGCGCACCCAGCGAATAGTCATTTGTCTTTTCCAATACAAGTATTCATGTGCCAAAAATAAACAGATAATATGTTGTCAAAAATGTGACATAACGTGTCAGAATATCGTCTATGTTGACTAAGTACTTCGCTGCGTTCCGAATCACGCACGACTCATTGTTTTTTTTAAATTTTATTAAGACATTGGATATAATAGCCACGAGGTCTATATCTTACGCAAATTTTATCGTGGTGCTATACCGTCTTATGTCCGATCGACTTCAATTAAGTCAACTTATTCCATGCGGACACGGATGCACAAAACAAGAAGAGTTTTTAATCTATGTCACTCGGGTGTAATAAAACATCCTATCGGTGATATATTATGTATTGTAAGCGATGCCATCTATGGAGAAAAGGTTTCGCTGTAGAAGGCACACTTACATGGAAAGCAGCTTTGCCCCAAATCAACGGATCAAACACAGAGAGGGTGAATAAAAAAAGCACGGAAAACAGGTTACGTGGTTTATGGATAACGTCTTAAAAGAAAAACAATTTTCAAGGGTACTATTTTTAGTATATCTGACATTATTCTGGACCTATTTTGCCTGATTGTTAGAGATTATTTAGAAATCCCGATTATAGTTCCTTGCCTTGAAACTGTAATTCAGGTATCAGTTTAGACAATGCAGTCTGTATATAGAGGTTGTGTGACGTTCATAACAGATTTTTAATTGATACTATTGAGAAGCTTTAAAATAAGGGAAGTTTTTAGAATTTTCGAACTGAAGTGGTTAATCAAACTCTCATTCTCACTCAATCAAAGTTTTTTATTAAACAGAGCGTATCGCTTATATTTTAGATACCGGTTTTATCTCGGATTATTTTGATTTATTTCTTTTGGTCACTATGGGCCACAAACGTACAAAGTACCCTACTTTGTTTTTTTAAATTTTTTATTATTAAATAAATAAAACAAATATTTGAAATTTTCGTAAAATCACTTGAGTTGGCTAGTTTCGGAACACAGTTCCTTCTTTAGAAATAAAAATGAAATGAATAGCTTTTAACATACTGTATCAACAAATTAAACATTTTCAGGTTCTTAACATAAAATTTTGTGAATGAGATCTAATTAAGGTTGTTGTAAAACTGGAAAGGGTAAGTAGGGGTGGTGAGTTTGTCCTATACTAAATGCATTTGATATCTCATCCATTGCCAACTCTAAATAAGAAAAAATTTTGAAATTAAATCGTTTCAAATAAATTAATTTTTGTAAAAAAATATTGTTTAAAACTTAAATCCTAAATTTCATTTTTTCGAAGAGTTCTAATAATTAAAAATATGTTTTTATGTATTTCAAAAAAGTTGCATGGTGATAAAACTAGATAAAACTAGATAAAAATAAATATAACTAAAAATAAAACTAGATAAAACTAAAAATAAAACTAGATTTAGAACATTTTTCGAAATTAAAAAATCGTTTGCTAAAAATTTAATGAAACATAAATTGAATATTTCTATATTAAACTGTATATATGTTACAGTAAATATACACTCTTGGGAAATGTACACTTTTACCGTAAAATGTGTACATTTCCCAAAAAGTTAAGTATATGTGAACTGAATATAATGTATATGTACATTTCCCGGCAAATGTGTACTCTTGCCTTCACATTTGGTAAATGTATACTCTTACCTTCATGTTTTAAGAAAAGTTCGAAAATTTTGGCACGATTACGATAAAAATATGCAAAATTCCAACAGAGAGAGCTAAAACATGATGAAATTAGATAATAAAATATATACCCAACCCAACCAGGAATAACCCAACTCGACCCAAACCAACCAGATCCAACCCAACTCGGCCCAACCCAACCAGACCCAACCCAACTCGACCCAAACCAACTCGACCCAACCCAACCAGACCCATCCCAACTCGGCCCAACCCAACCCAACTCGACCCAACCCAACTTGACCCAACCCAACTCGAACCATATCGATATCTCTATTTCGTATTTTGCGATTTCGTATTTTGTATGCTCACATTTACCAAAACGACATGGTCATTGTGAATTCAATGTACATATTTCCCTTCTTTGAAATTGTAAATGTTAGTTGAATGCACATTACCCAAACGAGGAGGCAAATGTGCACATTTACCGGAAAATGTGTACATTTGCCGCAATATCTACTTTTACCGTGACATATATACCGTGTGTGTTGGACAGCTTTTCCTATAGGAAATCAATGTGAAATATTATTTACTATAATAGCTATGCATAATGCATGAAGATATAAAAATAGTGGGAGTACTCTGTGGTGTATGGGATGTGTTGTGTACATAATGCTGGCTTCCTGCTGTCTAAAGTCGTCAGTACTACATAAATATTTAATTAGAGTGCGTTAAATATATTCATTATTGTCCTCTTAAGTTTAGCCATTACTTCTAACAATTGAAAATTCTTTATTGAATATCCCTTTTTATTTGTATGTGGAATGTTTGAAAATAAATTATAGTATTCTATTAACGGTATAACATTTAACAACAATCCACACAAATTAAAAGAAAAATAAAACCCCAAAAAGAAAAAAAAATAGAATTCCGACAAAAAAAAAAGAAGTTAAACCAACGGTTCGAATATTCCTCCATCACTTGCTAAACAATATCTGAGTCGATTGTAGAAATCTAGCAGGGTATTTTCTAGCACTTGAGGAAAAATATTCGCACAATTATTAACAATTCTTTGCCTGAATTGTTGCAAATTTTCAGGCCTATTCCGCGAATAGATCTTTGTTTTGAGAAAACCCCACAAAAAAAAGTCGTTAGGAGATAGATCTGGCGATCTGGCTGGCCACTTGAAGGTTCCAAAACCACTCATAAGACTTTTCTGGAAAGTTTGTTCCAGGAACAGTCTTACTATCCTGGCATTGTGCGCAGGGCAACCATCTTGTTGGAACCATACAGATTCCAGGTCTAAATTAAGATGTAACAGTTTGCAATATATTATTTCGTAACAAACTCAAATATTTTTGAGAATCTAAAGATCCGTCAATGAAGAATCGTCCTATAATACGGTCACCCAATATTCCAGTTCAGACATTCAGTTTCTGTAGAAACTTAGATCGGGTACTGATATCTGTTCCAGGAACAGTCTTACTATCCTGGCATTGTGCGCAGGGCAACCATCTTGTTGGAACCATACAGATTCCAGGTCTAAATTAAGATGTAACAGTTTGCAATATATTATTTCGTAACAAACTCAAATATTTTTGAGAATCTAAAGATCCGTCAATGAAGAATCGTCCTATAATACGGTCACCCAATATTCCAGTTCAGACATTCAGTTTCTGTAGAAACTTAGATCGGGTACTGATATATCGATGCTGATTTGTCTGAGACCAATATCGCATGACTTATCGTCAATAAATAATAAACTACAAACTACTATATCTCTCTCTTCATTTTTTTTGTGGGGCTTCATCATCGTTATCTTTGTGACAGTCTTTGCAACCAGATATACAACCCCATTTTTCAAAACAGCTAATCATATGAGTAACTGTTCGATTGCTTGGCGATTGCCTATCCTCAATTGCCACAATAAATAAATTGACACATTCCTTTGCCGAATGTCCCCCAAAGTACCATTTAATAATTTGCACTTTTTCTATTGTTGTGTAATAACTCATTGTTGGAATACGATTATACCATTAAATAAAAAACAACCAAATATTTCCTATGCATTCACATACGTAATGAATAATATTATCAATTGAGTGTGCAGCAATAAATCCCCACTCTTAAAAGACATCAAAAAAACTCCACAAGTAGAATGTAAGTATGTGTATAATATATGGTTAGTATATGTGTCATTTATATATTTAACATTGATTCTCTATTAGACAAGCAGTTGATAACGATCAGTATATTTTTTTAATGTATATTATTTTTTATTTATAAAATAAATGATGACATTCAAAATGGGATTCAATGTGGTCTGTAATAAAAAGCAATAACCAAAAAATTATGATATAGAAAAGATATTTATTCACTTTAAATTTTTATTCTGACAGTTTTTTTAAATATTGCACATTAAAAAACACTAAATATAAAAAAATAGAAAATTATATATAACTTAAACAATTTTGAACAGATGGGCAATTTTTAATTGCACAAACTATTCCCATATTACATGAAATTATATAAACACGCTACCATAATAAAAACTCTCTGCTATCTATAAAAATGGTATAACTCAATCACAATTCACAATAAAGTTTTTAGGTTATGGAAAATAAGTCAACTACTCAAGTCTGTGTGATTATTTTGTGATATTTTATACTACTTCCGGTTGGCACTTCACTTCGTTCTACAGTAATTATCTTCAGAACAAGTCCACCTTCTCACGAGCGCCATTGTGGTCATTCACTGAACCCTAATTTTCCGGAACACTTTTTGAGTTTAACAGCCATGAAGAATAGATAAATAGGAGATTGAACGACATAGGCAATTCGTCTGTTTTTTCGTCCTCAAAAACGTGTAGAGATCATAGTTATTATTTTCGCCACTAGCGGCAGTGCGAATATACCCGTACGGAATTATTATTATTATTACATATTAAAATCAACGGTTATCGCATCTTACAAATAAAAATTGTAAGTATAAAAATTGTTTAATTTTATAAATGTGAAAAAATGGGACGATGTTGTACAGGGAAAGCATAGATATACTGTTATATATCTATGAGTGGAAGGTTGTTTAAGGTTAGGAATGCGTGTCTGCATTTACGAAAGGAATATGGTCTGTAATTACCGGTTTTGTCATCTTCTTTCTTTATCTAATATATGTTAGTATTGTAAACATATATTTGTATATTATTATTAATTGCAATTATCACTATGATTTTTCATCTTTTAATTTATTGCAGATTATTAAGAATTCTCTATTATTAATATTTATTTAATTATTACTTGATAATCGAAAACAATTTTTTATTATCTATAAAACTAAGAGTTCTTATTAACTGAATGAAAGTGATTTCTTGGCGCCTACATTTAAACATTTAAATTCCGTACGGCACTGAGACCAGTGACCCCTACTGATAAAAGATAGTTACACCAATTCTTGACCGTTTTTTTAACATTACGTTCGCTCTCCTAATATATCTATTCTTCATAGTATAACGAATATTTTCTAATCTCCTTCAGATTTGTTATATCATGGTTTCTGGAGTGTCTCGCGACAGTATGAACTTGGCTGCCGAAAGCGTGGAATTACTATTAGGTAATAAATTAAATACATCAAAAGAGATTGATTTTAATGTTAAAGAAAAGTGAGACACTCGTGTTGGGTTGGGTTAGTCAAATCTATACGAGTATTCACTAAACCTAATAGTAATTCCACGCTTTCGGCAGCTAAGTTCATACTGTCGCGAGACACTCGTCTTAAACTTGGTCTGACGCACTATCGTGCTAAGTGATTTAGATCTATTTCCAAAAGAGAAGTGATGTTTATTTTGAGAAAATACGCTAAGTTGACGCAGATCCTGCTAAACGAATTTTTATCTGTACTTTCAAATGTAGCTGGCCACTTCGTTCTTGCCCATACGCCGACAGTTTTAGTCAGTCACCCAAATAATTTTAATTGACAGTTCTAAGAAGAGCGCCTTTGACAACACGACCACTCGGACTGGTATACTCTTTTATTAAATACAGAGCTTCTTGTCCATCTTTGTCTTGTTGCGGCGCGTCGAAACGTTTCTGAGATCTACAACGACTAAAAAACAGATTGAAAGGTCTTTGTATGCTCAGCGCAAATAATAAAAAGATCCTTACGAACAGACACAAATTTCGGTATTTGAAAGGGTAAATCCGATCGGAATACGAAACGATATTTGAAAAGCTAAATTCGTTAACGTGTAAAGAAGAATGCAAGAGGCTGAGAGTCTAATTTTTTTTTTAAATAGTAAGACGCTTTTTAAGTTTAAGCTTTATTTGAATCATAATAAATTGATAATTCAAAAAAATATCAGGACTCAATAAACAACTATCAACTTTAAATTTTAATTATTTAATTTACATTTTTAAGTTGTTTACAGAAATTATTTCCCAATAAGCTAAGCTCTTATAATTATTTCATGTCGAGCCCAAATGTCAGACCAATATCGTTCTTTTTTATTCATTAATTTTTCGCATGTGTTTGTCTCCTGTGTTTAGATAAACTGCTTTGCCGAGTAAATGTTTTACCACAATCATTACATGAAAAGGGCTTTCTTCCAGTGTGATTTAGTTTATGGAGACTTAAACTGTTTTGATGTCTAAATGTTTTATCACAATCATCACATGAAAATGGTTTTACTCCAGTGTGAATTAGTTTATGTTTTGTTAAACTGTATCGATGGTTAAATGTTTTATCACAACCATCACATGAAAACAGTTTTTCTCCAGTGTGAATTAGTTTATGTGTGGTTAAATTCCTTTGTTGATTAAATGTTTTATCACAATCGTCACATGAAAATTGTTTTTTTCCAGTGAGAATTTTTTTATGTTGAGTTAATGAAAATGGCTTTTCTCCAGTGTGAATTAGTTTATGTTTAGTTAAATTGCTTTGTTGATTAAATGTTTTACCACAATCGTCACATGAAAAGGGCATTTTTCCAGTGTGTTTTAGTTTATGGAGACTTAAACTGTTTTGATGTCTAAATGTTTTATCACAATCATCACAAGAATATGGTTTTTCACCAGTATGGATTCGTTTATGTTCAGTTAAATGGCTTTGCCGAATAAATATTTTATCACAATCATCACATGAATATGGTTTTTCACCAGTATGGATCCGTTTATGTCTAGCGAAAGTGCTTTGATGTCTAAATGTTTTATCACAATCATCACATGAAAATGGTTTTTCTCCACTGTGGATTCGTTTATGTTCAGTTAAATTGCATTGCTTAATAAATAATTTGTCACAATCATCACACGAAAATGGTTTTTCTCCGGTGTGGATTCGTTTATGTTCAGTTAAATGGCCTTGAAGTCTAAATTTTTTATCACAATCATCACATGAAAATGATTTTTCTTCAGTGTGGATTAGTTTATGTTGAGTTAAATGGCCTTTTTGACTAAATGATTTATCACAACCATCACATGAAAATGGTTTTTCTCCAGTGTGGATTCGTTTATGTAGAACAAAACTGCCTCTATGATTAAATGTTTTGTCACAAAAATTACATGAAAACGGTTTTTCTCCAGTGTGGATTCGTTCATGTTGAGTTAAATTTCCTTGCGTACTAAATGTTTTATCACAATCATCACATGTAAAACGTTTTCTTTCACTTTGAATTTGTTGATGATCCGAAATATTTTCATCGAATGTTTCATCCTTAATTATAAATTCCGTATTCAATTCTTTTTCAAGTTTAATGATTTCATTTCTATAGATTTGTTCATGTTCCATTTGAATATTTTCATTAAATTTTGCTTCTGTAATTTGTTCATGTTCTATTTTGACATTTTCATTAAATGTTTTGTTTGTAATTATTTCATGATCCATTATAAAACTTTCATCCCATATTTCATCTTTAATTATGAATTCTGTATTTAATTCTTTTTTAAGTTTAATTTTTTCCTGATTAATATGATTATTTGCCATTTTGTTTAAATTTCAATTTAACTTACTATTTCTTCTAAAGAAGCATGAAGATAAAGAAGGTTAGGAAAAGTATCCAATATGGAGGGTAGAGATAATAGTTCATAAGTACCAAGAATAGCGCTCATAGACAATTAAGCTTTTATTCATGAAGAATAGATATATTAGGAGAGCGAACGTAATGTTAAAAAAACGGTCAAGAATTGGTGTAACTATCTTTTATCAGTAGGGGTCACTGGTCTCAGTGCCGTACGGAATTTAAATGTTTAAATGTAGGCGCCAAGAAATCACTTTCATTCAGTTAATAAGAACTCTTAGTTTTATAGATAATAAAAAATTGTTTTCGATTATCAAGTAATAATTAAATAAATATTAATAATAGAGAATTCTTAATAATCTGCAATAAATTAAAAGATGAAGAATCATAGTGATAATTGCAATTAATAATTACAAATATATGTTTACAATACTAACATATATTAGAGAAAGAAAGAAGATGACAACCGGTAATTACAGACCATATTCCTTTCGTAAATGCAGACACGCATTCCTAACCTTAAACAACCTTCCACTCATAGATATATAACAGTATATCTATGCTTTCCCTGTACAACATCGTCCCATTTTTTCACATTTATAAAATTAAACAATTTTTATACTTACAATTTTTATTTGTAAGATGTGATAACCGTTGATTTTAATATGTAATAATAATAATAATTCCGTACGGGCAAATTCGCACTGCCGCTAGTGGCGAAAATAATAACTATGATCTCTACACGTTTTTGAGGACACAAAAACAGACGAATTGCCTATGTCGTTCAATCTCCTAATATATCTATTCTTCATGCTTTTATTATATAGTCTCCATGTTTTAGACACTGACCACCATCCGTCTTACATATGAAATAGTGGAGGTCAGTGGCATATATGCTTAATTCTACTTACCTAAAATAATATAATCAAGATATACTGATCGACGGATAATTAAATGAATTTTCTTGACACATGCATTGTGTCAGATTTGGACAGCATGTATCATTCTTAACATAATTATTTAAATCCTTATAATTAAAACATTTTGCCATATTATTATTTAAATCCATTTTACTACAATCGGTTCATGGTATCTCTTCACGAAATAAATTTAACATGTATACGAAACTTAGTGAGGTTATTAAGGATGACCAAATTATACTGAACAAACCCAATAGAACCATTGTATGACCAGAGGTATAACCAGAGACTAATAGAGTATAACCAACACCCACTGATCTCCACTATTTCATAAAGGGAGCATTCGTCTTGGACGCTCACACGCTTTCAGTGCGCTCAATCGCAGTTTTCAGCGTTCGACTTGGTGCTGTGAGTGTCAAAAAGTCACACTTGCGGCTGAGTTCATGAGGTACATCTCGCGCTCATAGACGCTTACTCCACAGAGGTAGGGCAGCAAAAGCGTGAGCGCCAAATCTTACTATTTATCAAAACGAATGCTACGTGAGCGTAAGCTAACCAAACTTTTATCATATTTATTAAAGTACTTAAAATTAAAATCGTTGACAAATCAGTAAAAATGGCTAACTATTACCCAGATTATTTTCGATCGATTTAAATGATTTAGAATCTGGTAAAACGTGTACTATTTCTGTTACTTTCGACGAAATAAAACGTCGCCATGTTGATACAAACTAACGCTCACAATGTCCAAAACGAACGATATTTTCTGATCGATTCTAAGCGTTCGTAAGCCAACATGAGCACCAATAATTTGTGCTTATAAGCGTGTGAGCGTCCAAGACGAATGCACATAGACGTATGGAGGTCAGTGCCGACACCTAAATTCATATCCAAATAAGTATAGTAAATGACAAGTAATAAAATCAACAAAAAATTGAAACAAAATGGCAAATAATTATATCAAAGAGGATAATATTAAACGTGAAAAAGAATTAAACACAAAATTCGTTATTAAAGATGAAATATTAGATGAAAGTTTTGTATTAGAACATGAACTAATTACAGACGAAATGTTCAACGGAAACTTTAAAATGAAACGAGAACAAATTACAGAAGAAATGTTTAATGAAAATGTTAAAATGGAAATTGAACAAACTTCAGAAGAAATATTGTATGTAAATGTTAAAATGGAACACGAACAAATCCATGAAAACATTCAACTCGAAAAAAAATTAAATACGCAACTAATAATTAAGGATAAAACATTCGATGAAAATGATTCGGAACATCAACAAATTCTTACTGAGAAAAAACATTTTACATGTCATGTTTGTTATAAAACATTTAATTGGCAAAGCAGTTTAACTCAACATGAACGAACCCACACTGGAGAAAAACCATTTTCATGTGAAGTTTGTAATGAGACATTCACTCGGCAAAGCAGTTTAACTAAACATAAACTAACCCACACTGGAGAAAAACCATTTTCATGTGAAGTTTGTGATAAAGCATTCACTCAGAAAAGCAGTTTAACTACACATAAACGAATCCACACTGGAGAAAGACCATTTTCATGTGAAGTTTGTGACAAAACATTTACTCTCAAAAAAAGTTTAACTTATCATAAACGAACCCACACAGGAGAAAAACCATTTTCATGTGATGTTTGTAATAAAACATTCCCTCAGCAAAGCAATTTAAATTTACATAATCGAACCCACACTGGAGAAATACCATTTGCATGTGATGTTTGTCACAAAACATTTAAATATCGAAGCAATTTAACTACACATAAACGAATTCACAGTGGAAAAAAACCATTTTCATGTGAAGTTTGTGATAAAACATTCACTCAGCAAAGCACTTTAACTACACATAAACGAATCCACAGAGGGGAAAAACCATTTTCATGTGAAGTTTGTGATAAAACATTCACTCAGCAAAACACTTTAACTACACATAAACGAATCCACAGAGGAGAAAAACCATTTTCATGTGGTGATTGTGATAAAGCATTCACTCAGCAAAACAGTTTAACTCGACATAAACTAATCCACACTGGAGAAAGACCATTTTCATGTGAAGTTTGTCACAAAACATTTAAATATCAAAGCAATTTAACGCAACATAAACTAACCCACACTGGAGAATAACCATTTTCATGTGATGTTTGTGATCAAACATTTAATCGGCAAAACAATTTAACTTACCATAAACGAGTACACACTGGAGAAAAATCATTTTATAAATGACAAACGAAACATGCGAAAAAATAATGAATAGAAAACGAACGAATTTGATCTGATATTTGTGTTCGACACCAAATAATTACACGGAAAGCTCAACATTTAATCGGCAAAACAATTTAACTTACCATAAACGAGTACACACTGGAGAAAAATCATTTTATAAATGACAAACGAAACATGCGAAAAAATAATGAATAGAAAACGAACGAATTTGATCTGATATTTGTGTTCGACACCAAATAATTACACGGAAAGCTCAGCTGTTTGGAAACTCTGTAAAAAATTATCAAAATAATAAATTATATTTGTTTAATCCTGATGTTTATATTATGATTAGAATAAACTTAAAACTTTCTGAAAGTTATTAAAAATATCTCGAGAACCACTATGTTAACAATATGGAGGTTAGAGATAGAAGGAGAGTTATCTCTTATGGCTGTTAGCATGAAGAATAGATATATTAGAAGAGCGAACGTAATGTTAAAAAAACGGTCAAGAATTGGTGTAACTATCTTTTATCAGTAGGGGTCACTGGTCTCAGTGCCGTACGGAATTTAAATGTTTAAATGTAGGCGCCAAGAAATCACTTTCATTCAGTTAATAAGAACTCTTAGTTTTATAGATAATAAAAAATTGTTTTCGATTATCAAGTAATAATTAAATAAATATTAATAATAGAGAATTCTTAATAATCTGCAATAAATTAAAAGATGAAAAATCATAGTGATAATTGCAATTAATAATAATATACAAATATATGTTTACAATACTAACATATATTAGATAAAGAAAGAAGATGACAAAACCGGTAATTACAGACCATATTCCTTTCGTAAATGCAGACACGCATTCCTAACCTTAAACAACCTTCCACTCATAGATATATAACAGTATATCTATGCTTTCCCTGTACAACATCGTCCCATTTTTTCACATTTATAAAATTAAACAATTTTTATACTTACAATTTTTATTTGTAAGATGCGATAACCGTTGATTTTAATATGTAATAATAATAATAATTCTGTACGGGTATATTCGCACTGCCGCTAGTGGCGAAAATAATAACTATGATCTCTACACGTTTTTGAGGACACAAAAACAGACGAATTGCCTATGTCGTTCAATCTCCTATTTATCTATTCTTCATGGTAAGCAAACTTAAAAAAAAGTAAAACAAATTGTAATGAATGCACTTTAATATTTATTTAAAAACACAATATGTTAAATTGGCACAAAATAATCAAAATTTTTTAAACAATCAACATTGTGGTCATGGTAGCCAAATTTTCATTTTATTTGTCTTGATTATAGAAAAAGCAATGGTTTCACTGTATTATGAATTTAAATAATATTTTATATTATGAAATTATTGAATATAACTTGTTTTTAAAACGGTGCAACCTAGAAAATAAATAAAAAGTTCAAAGAACTTTTGTTGGAAACTTTTTCTATGCACCTAATATTTCTGGCGTAAATACAAAATTTACGCTACATTTTCGCTCCGTATTTACACCAAAATTATGGATGCTGGAAAAGTTTTCAAGCAAAGGTTGTGTTTTTTGAGATTTTTTTAATTTAAAGATGCATTGATTGTTGACAAAGCTAAATACGGAATTGTGATTGCGTGAGCCCCATTTGCTCCTAGTTTGCAAAATGGTTTAAATATGAAACAAAATTGAATTAAACTTAATTTTTATTTTTTAAATATTAGATATAAAATTAAGTGTAGAAAGATTAATTTTTATCATAGTTAATAATTAACAATTCATAAACTTTGTAATAGTTACCATGCATTAATTAAAAAGCATATTTGATTATTATATTAAACTAGCATTACCCGTCGCGGGTTCGCCCGAAAAAATTTTGTAACGCCCTTATAACCAAGTAACATAATATTTTCTCCCGTCAAGGACTGATAAATTATACACCAAACATCAATAAATTACACAACTATACCTTCCTCATGAATAATTTTTATAATATGTAAGGACCACTGTATACAAAAACTTGACAAATTATATACTAAAACCTTCCTCGAGAACCACTCCATCCATTGGTGAAAACAGTATGAAAACGGTGCAGTAGTTTTTGAGTTTACCGCGAACAGACAGACACGGCGGAGAACTTTGTTTTATCTAGAGCACGGTAGTGCGTAAGGCCGAGTTTTAAGGGACACATTCGGACTTTTCACTACAGTGCTATTACTACACCTTAATTTAGGCTCATTTTTTAGGTGCTGTATCTTTTGAACGAAAAGATAATATGTAGTGATGAAAACACCATATGTGGTATCCCATTATGTCTTATAAGTAGTAAGCTTTATTATTATTACTATATATCTTAACAGTATACACGACTATACTACACCTTTGACAGTCTTTGCTGTGTCTAAGGGATTTCCAGCACTGTCTTGTATAATCAGGACAAAAAACCGGTTTGCTTTTATTATTATCAAATATAATTTAATTTAAATCAAAAGTCAAGTATGATTTTTTTCAAAAGCAAATACATGCACAAATAAATTTTGTTGAATAATTTTTGCATAAACAAGTATGATTGAGTAAACAGAATAAGCTAGCTTACAGTAAACTATGTATTGTAAAATTGTATATAAGTTTTGAATTAGCACTCCTCCTCTGCTTGATCACAATATGAAATTATATTCCATTTACTTTTATGGTAAACAAAATAGTTGTACATTGTAGATAAAAATATGTGCTAAGTGGATAGTGAAATATGAAACAAGAGGGGTGTCATTCTGGTTCGATCCTTGGCGGAGCATTATAATTTTTAATTAGTTTTATAAATAATCAGAACCTCCGAATGCGCCCATGATTTTTGAGAAACTAAATTATTCGAGAAACATCGTTACAAAAATATATTTTCAAAAATATTTCTTCAAATCATCAACAACCGCATTCTAGAAAGGTCTGTGACGTGTATAAAAGGCCGAGAACTGCTAATTCAAAGTTAGTTAAAAATTGATATTGTAGTAATCAAGATCAGTTTTCAATTGGCATTTGTTCGATTCAATACAGTCTAAGTTTGACGTTGCCAGAAAGTACCACTGTAAAATTAAAAATTGTTGATAAAGAAATTAAATTCAAATTCTTTTGAAAGTAAATAAAATCAGGTTTTTATTTCATAAAAATTTTGATTAATTTAATTTTTTTTATTAGAAAAACGTGCGTGTTGTTCCAATTGAGAGATATTTAGTAGAACTTTTACTAATATTTTGTTTTTTTGTTTGTCGAGTGTTGGAATCTATTATAGGTTTGACAGCGCTCCCTTTGAGGAGCGCTAAGATAAAGAGAGCCAAGATACCGCGACAACATCAATGACTTCTTTCCGAACTTTTAATGAAAGTTGGCTTGTCTTGATTAACTATATCTAAGTTGTTAGCTATGATATAATCAAAGAGGTACTCACCTCTTGTATTTGTACTTCCTCATGCAGTGTGATGAGCGTTTGCATCACATCCCATGATCAGTTAGGGGTTTTTTGCCTCACAATACTGGATCAGGTCTTCCATCTCTGTTGATGGTGGTGAGGTAGATGCATCGTAGGGTAGGTAGACCGAAGCGATGATTACCACTCCAGTTTCGTTCCCCATGTTGTATTTTACTTTTACCTTCGGCTAGTTCTCTAAGCACAATGCCTCGCATCGTAGCTTGGGTTTGCATGGTTTCTTGGTCGTGCTTCTCCAGGCTATCCTGTCCAGCATGGGTATTCCTGTCAGTAACATAGTTTTCGACGGCGTAGCATACCCCTTAATCAATGCACTTAAGCCTCTCCACCAACGACAAGGTCCTACCATGCCTAGGAGAGGAATCTAACATCCTTAAAATAAATTAAAATACCAATTAAGTTTAAAAATATTTTAGTTTTTATTTTTAACTTTTTGTAACATAACAATTAACATCAGTTTTTGTAATTTAATATAAAAATTATTATATTTATTAATCGAAATGAAGCAAAATTAAAAAATTGAATATTCAATGCTATTACAAAATAACAATTAATTGCATTAAAAATAAGCATAAAAAAATTTGAATAAGAAAAAAAATATCGTAAATAATGTGTGAGACGATCTCCTCCTCTGCTTGATCACAATATGAAATTATATTCCATTTACTTTTATGGTAAACAAAATAGTTGTACATTGTAGATAAAAATCTAACTAAAGTTGACTAGAAGCAGCTCTACTGAACTAAGATTCATGTTATCCAGAACGAACGTGGTAAGATTTTAGAGCTACTCTACTTAGATCAAAAGAACTCATAAAGAGAACCAAATGTTTCTACCTAGAGTGGGATAGTTTGATCGTTTTGAAACAATAAATGTGTTGCAGTTACTGTTTTATCATCGTATCTGAATTTGAAAATAAATAACGATGGTAGCAAAAAGGTAGGAATGCCTTAATTTTGTAAACACTCAAGTCTATTTCTACTGATATTGTCTACCTAGCGACTTGATATATTGTCGCTAGAGTACTCTAGGAGCTGTATACATTTTCTCTCTCTCTGTATACAAAACTCTACACTGTACAACTGTCTTAAAATTATACTACAAAAAAATGATTAAAAATTATTGCTTTATTTTTTTAATTTTTCTTTGCAATTTTCATCAGCTACATTACGCATTAAAAACTAAGTGTTTAAATTATCGGGTTTATTATTCGCATTTCAACCACCGTACAAAATACCTATTACGGTTGTCAGTAGTTATTTTATATAAAGGGAATTAGGAATCGATTGAAATACAACCAACAATAGTCAGTGTCTTCAATTTTCTACATAAATTAATATTAGATCTTATTGCGTTTAAGAACAACTAGCACCCCAATTGATTAGTTGTAAATTATTACATACGAGATTTGCTGAACAAGTACAGGAATGATTAAAAAATTTAATATACATTTTATTCTTAAGTTCTATTAGGGAATAAGCTATCATGATTGAAAATCAATTTTATTCTGAATATCATCATAATATCAGTTTTGTTCATTACTTTGTAGCCAATTTGGAACGGACCTCACTGTTTTTTAGCCACCGAAACACTTTTTTAAACAATTTGCTCAATATTTAATTGGTTTAGTAAACTTTATGTCTATCCATACATTTCCAGTATGGTGGCCTTTCAGTTATCTTACACTAACGGAGATAGTGTAACATAAATTTGTCTGAACATTAGTAACACTATTTCGACATCAATGTTTGTTATGAAAAATAATGCACATTTTGCTACAACTTTTGTGGAGTTAAACCCTGAAAAACAGTTTACAAAGCATATTATTCAATAAAACATGTTTACGTATAAACTGTATCTTAATTTTTTAATCACCTACATTAAAATATCTCATAAAAAATAGTCACCTGTTTTAGTATAAAAATAATGATTAAATTATAAATGGAAAGTCATTCGATTACCTACATTCGATATTCAGGCATTTTCGGACAGTAGCTTTTATTTTTGTTGAAAATAAAATTACGAATTTATTTTCAATCTAGTAAAAATTATTTTTTCTGCATGTACATTTTTTAGGTAAATTTAAATTGGTGTCAAAACATTTTTTTTATTTGCATTTATTTATTTTGTAGTTAAATTAACTACGAACAAAACTCAGAAGGGCATATAATTGTTTCAAGATCATTACATCCATGTGGTCACAATCAAACTAAATTGAGTTAATAATATATTAATTAATTAGTGTATACAAATTTTGAATTACTATTCAGGGATCATTACATTTGTGTACTAATTCAATTTTAAATATCAACTTATTCATATTTAAATTTATAAAAGAACTACAAGTAACTGAGTAAATTTATTAGTGTTTATTATCAATGTGTGAACTTTTCCCTTACTTTTTATACAAATTTGTGTGAAAAGGTGCTGTTTTTTTTGTTGATTTGTGCATTATTCGATTTTTTAAAAGTTTTGAATAAAAGTTGTTAGTATATTTATAATGAATGAAACATTTTTTCTAAAACCGAATGAATAAGGTATAAATCAATTAGAAAATTTTGAAAAATGAGCACTACTTTTGTGGCCATATGTACTTATATGGTTTTGTAATCAAGACTAATTACAAATGTTTGTACTGAAATTGTGGCGAAAACAAAAGCTGTTTATTTTAAAAAAAGAAATATTTTTTGTCTTAAAACTTTTCTTATATCTCTTACGGTTTCAAAAATATGGATATTCCCACCTGCAAGGTCCTATTTTGCTCATTCACAAACTTGAAGATACTTTTTATCTTTATACACAAAATTAGATCCTTATCTTCTAACTTTCAGTTTATTCTCTTTTCGTATTGAAGTTATCGTGTTAACAAATACACAAACTGACGGACAGATATACAAAAATTAACTAATTAGATCATTTTATGAACATATATATATATATAAATTTGCATTTATGGCGGCCCTTTCATCTTTTGCCCTGTGGGTTCCAGTCATGTGTCTGCCGTTCGATACTTTCGTGACTTTTTCTTAAAGTATGTTCAACCTAGCGCCATTTTCTTTTTTTAATTTCAACTTCAATGGGCTTTGTTATGTGACTGCACACAAATGGAAAAGGGCGGTCCTTGAAGAAACGGTGATTTTCGACATCTACTAGGTAGATCTGTAAAATTTATATATATATATATATATTATATATATGTATGTATATATATATATATAATCTTAGCGGTCACAATTTTAATCTGATTGGAATGAAATTTGTAGCGCTTTTGGTATTCAAAAGGTCAAGTTCGTTAATGGGTAAAAACGGGCAAGGGGAAAGGGGGGTTTAACGGAGGCGGAAACACAAAATATGACATATCTCCCTTAATATTTGAAAAATCGAAAAATTTCTAAGAAGTAAAGTTGTAGGTACTAAGTTTTGCTGTAATTTTGTTTCTTATCATTTTTCTGGTACACTAATATTTACAGAAATATTGACGGTTTAAGATTGACAATTAAATTCCTTAATGTCTCTGTACACATTAGAGTTTGAGCAAAAATTATAAGGTGATGAATTGTAGCAAACTTGATTTTGTACAACTTTATTCCTGACGCATTTTTCGATTGTTCTAATGTTAAGAGAGATATTTTATATTTTGTGTATTCTTCTTTCTTTATTGTCATTTATTAATAAAATTGGCCTTGCAAATACTAAAATCATATACGACATTTCATTTTGATCAGACTAAAATTGTGACCGCTAGACAGTGATTTATGTATTCTAAGGAAATTCGCTAAGTTGAAGCAGCTCCTGCGTAACGAACTTTTTTTTATTGCTTCACGACAATTCACAATAAACTAATAACCAAAGAATTATAAGACAACTTGTTTCAGAGACAAATCATCAGAGATATATCGCTTCTCTGGTTTTGTCTATTCTAGTCCAAACCGGATACCTTCGTGATGATTAAATATACATACAGAAGGTTTAAATGAGAAAATAACTATTACTTTGGATTCGTATTTTTAATTGTCCATAAAGCTTTCTGAAACATTTCAATTCGCATGTACAGCATTTTATAAGGAGAAAAAAAAACCTCTATAGTAAGCTCATTGTTTTCAAGTCCCTAGAAAATTATCAAAAAATTGATATTAGTGATTTAAAAAAATATTTTATTTTAAATGACGTATTGTAAACTTTGTTAATAATTCCATTTTGCTTTAGTTATTCTTAATTTTAAAAAATACTAAATATATATCATCTATATTTCGGGAATTTTTATATCATATAATTATTTAGAAAAAAAGTAATGAAAGTTATCAAGTCTTATAATATTGAGTTTAATCACAAGATTGAGTTTGATTTATAGATTGAGTTTAATCACAATCTCACTTTTAATTCTTCCATTCTCTGTTTGGTACGTTTCTTAGTTTCTTGATACCTAGAAGAAAAAAATTTTTAGACCAAAGTAATTTAATTTGTATTGAATATAAAAATTGGATGTTTACTTGGAAATTATTCGCTGTATTTCACGTTCCTCTTGTGCACGATACTGTTGTAAAATTGCACGGCATTCAACTGCAGATAAATTTAAAAATTGTGCAACCTCAGAACTTACTTCATCCGAATTATGTTTATCGAATATAAATATTTTTGCAACATCTTCATGTGGTCCCAGCAAAACTCTTACAAGTAATGGATATTCATCCTCTTTTAAACGACGTTGTTCTAAAAAGAATAATAATAATTTAATAACGTTTGAATTCGAAAACAAATACAACAGTAAATGGAATAATACTGACAACTAATAATAGTTGTGATTGAATAACTGTATAGGTTTTGTTTGTTTGAACGTACGTATAATAACTTAGAATACTGTCATCTGAGCTTTACTTTACGGAAGGTTTCATATGTCCAGTTAAATTAAGAAATTATGGAACTTACTAGTTAAAAACAGTAACACAAATCGTAAAATAAAAAAGTTTAAGTATATTTTTAAGGTAGTTCACTCGTTGCTTTGACTGTAACGAGTGAACTATCTAAATTTTCAGTAATAAAGAAATAAAATAATTTTGGAGTATTATCTAGTTGTAATCTAGTAACAGAAGTTAATATTAAAATAGAAATTTTATACCAGAATAACATATATAGTCTAAAAAATATGGGAAGATATCAAAAGCTTAGTAACGATCATAAACTCACCTCCATTGTCTCTAACAATAAAGAGAGCAAAATTTTCCGGATCACTATCAACCTTATATTTTTCCAACATCAAATTAATAACTTCTTGTGTGTTCACTAACGATGTAACCCACACACTCATTTGACTTCCATGCGGTGGTGTAAATATACTTGTTTCACGATCATAAAAATGTCCATTAATTGAACAACGTCGTTTTAATTTCGTACGTGATCGACGTGCCCCGGGTCGTCTACGTATTGCAGTTGATCCATGTCGCGGTTTTGAAATATGTTCATTATTTAAACTGACTGTTTCCTGTGATAAACTTTCATCACAATCTGTGTCAGAATCTTGTTGAGTTCGACTACGTTCTAAACAATCTGGCCCGGACATTGAACGATTCAATCCTTTTTCAATCCAACTGTCATCTTGACTTATTGACATATTTATATTATCTAATTTTTGATATGCGATTGTGCCTATGCCACCATCTAATGAATTTTGTTTTTCAATTTTTTTCTCGTAATTTTTGATACGTTTTAATGTGCCACATCCATTTAGTTCTAATAAACTTGAGCTTTGATCACTAGGACTAATATCATCACTTAAATCACTACTTATAGTTGGTGATTCAAATGAACTGCTTTGTGTTGGTGAACAATTGGAAGACTGTGATGATGATTTTAATACGGGCATTGTTTGATATAATTTTGATGATGTTTCGACTTTTCGTTCGACCTAAATAATTAAAACACGATATATAAAAATTACATCTATTAAATGCTAAAATGTTTGGTCGGAAAAAAAATTCAGCTCAGACCAACTGAATCGAGATGGTCAAACCGAAACAAAATCGAATTCGACAACGTTTTGTGGAAGCCATTTACCCTTAAAGAAGCAATGTAGACAATTCTAATTTTAAATAATATACCTAAATATTTTTTCAAGGTAGCGTTATTGGGAAAAAAATGATCCGGATAAAAGATTCATTGACCAAAAATACCAACTTTTTATTCTTGATTTTTTTAAAGAAGTTATTCATTTAAAAAAATGCAATCTATAAAATACTAGACTTTAACAAAACAACCTTTATCCGTGTCATTTTTTCCAAAAAAGAGTTCATCTGACAAATATTATGTTGCATTGTTTAAAATGAGACACCGTGTATATATAACCAAGGAATTAATTTTTCAATTCTTTAAATATCTATTAAACATACTTGTAAAAGATCATCTAGTTCATCCCATTCCATATTTTTAATATCCAATTTTGGTGGTAACGTATAACTTTTTACACAGTTAGATGATGCATCTAATGATGTATCTGTTGTAATTGATGAATTATCTTCGGTATCTTGTGCGATTGACAGATCAGCAATATCCTGATCTAAATTATTTATTGTAATTTCCTTATTTTCTAAATTCGATCTAAAACATACAACACATTTTGCATTACAAATTAATCAACCGATTTAATATGAAAATATATAAATACTTTTCGTTATTGGAATTGAAAATTGGTACATCTGTGTCATTTCCCATATTGGCTGATATTCGACATGAGTTTCGTTTACGAACAGTAACAACTGTACGTTGATCGTCATCTTCTTTTAAATGTATAAGGCCACGTACACCCCAATGTATTCTTAAAGCACCTTCTAACACCAATCTGCCATTCACTTCACGACTACGAATTTCTAAAGCTCGGCCATCATAAAATTGGTTAAATACCTATTAAAAAAAGCATTTCAATATATGTCGATTTTTTTTAATTACAAAATACTATTATACCTTTAATTTGGATTCTAAATGACTTCTAGGCAATATTGGTCCTGTATTAGCTCGTGTAAATTTATTTTGCCCAAAACTTTTATGAGATTCGACTCGAGTACCATGTCCAAATAATTGTGGACCGAATAAAGCACCATAACAAGGTACATGGCAGTACGGTACACCTTTATGCTCAGCATGTTGTCCAGGATTTAAACGTTTACCACATTCTTCACAACGTAAACATTCTGGGTGCCAATCATAACCCAACGACTGTTTTCGTTCGGCTGAAATTTAATAAAAATCATTGTATTAAATACATTCTAAGATTGATTAAATTTTATTAAAATTTCAAACAGTTGATAGCATTCAAAATGAAACAAGAGGTGAATGATCTTTTGAAAGAATGAAAGTGCCATTAAATCATTACATACCAAAATATACTGGCTTGCCACATTTATGGCACTTCCACATGATGCTTGTTTAAAGTAATTTTTAACATAAAAATACATAAGCAATGTTTTTATAATTTATTTATTAAAAATTATAAATTGGTTAATAGACTCCGACGTTTGAAGTATACTTTGACATTATACATAGTTAGCAGCACATGTCGATGTCAGTAAATCAACTATTTCATGAGCATCATGACCGTATCACCTGTAGCCGTCTAATGGGGAGTTTAGAAACTGATAAAGGTTCGAACCATTATTTTACATTGGGAAACTGAGAACTATTTCATTTAAAATAAACCATTTATATTAACACACTGCAGTTTAAAAATAGTTACGGTTTTTGATATTTTCTTTTACATACTTTTGACGGCAATAAAAATATAAAAGTATTGAGTGTGTTTGGACGAAACAAATATCTTAGTATCTTAAGTTAGACACTCAGCATAAAATAAATTAAGGTTTTAGCGACTGATTACAGCGCTTTTCGACCTGGACAGACCTGCTGACTAAGTAGCCATTTTTGTTATGTTTACGTACAGTACATAACTAAACACATAAAAGTACTTAAATATATTTAAATAAATATATAATATATTTAATATAAATCTGTTTCTTTCTTTTTTGTCGGTTACAAATTAATTTATATACTAATACGGATGATACTAAGCAACTAAGCAAAATGGCGTCTTAGTCTGAGTTACTAAGCATTTGCAAAGTGTCCCGGATGAAAACTAAGTTAGATATTCTGACATTGTGTGTGTTCGGCCGAACTCAGAAGTAAGAAATCTTAGTAAGATGTTCTGAGCATCTGAGTCAGCCATTTTCGGCCAGGACACACTTTCTTTTTCTTCTTAATCAGTGTTGCCAGATATCTCGTTTAACAGTAGATCTACTGCTTTGTTAGTATATCTACCATTTTTTTTGAATAAATAAAAAAAATTTTGAATTTGTGTCATTTTTTTCAATTTTTTATAATAATAATAAATTTAAAACTCCCCAGTCGTGCAAATACAAAATCAATCATTACAGACCATATTCCATTATTTGAAATAATAGAATATGGTTCTGTAATTACTTTAAGGTATTATTTTATAATGGGATTTTAAACAATAAGTAATGCAATATATGACAAATAAAAAGAATTAATATTATTTAATATTTGAAGAACAAAAATTCTATAATATATTAAATACTAATGTAATATAATTTTAATTATTCTGAATAAAAGGAACACGACCATTATATTATCGAATGATAATTAGTGAGAACTCTAGGTTTTTAACAAGAGTAATTTCAATATAATTTAAAATTTATTCTATTTTAAATCTAGTATATTTTAATCTAGTTAATTTTCTATTTATTTTTATTTTTGTCTATTGATCTCGACTTTATATCTATTTCAAATTGTCAAAGAGTAAAGTACGACAAGCTAATTTATACTGATGATGACTACATTGTAGTCGAAATACGTATTTATAATACAAAAAACTGATCTAGGTAAAGGGGGCGAATTTGAAATTTTAGATATTCTGAGTATCTAACTTAGGATACTAAGATATTCGCCAAAACACACCCATTGTAATCGTAAAAAAGTTCGAACACCAGTTAATATTAATAGAAATCGATTCTATTGCAGAACCTAAAATATAAAAATGTGTGTCTATCCTTTGGCTCTTCGTCTACACACAAGTAAGCAATCCAGTTCAAAATGCATATGTATTAAATTCAAAACATTTACTAAAGTTACCTTATTTAATTTTTCAAATTTTGAAAAATCAAGATAAGTTTATATGAATATTTCGATTAATTTTGTAAATTTTTTCAGTTCTCTGACAAGCCTGAGAAGTAAGTCTTTGGTATCCCCCTACCATTTATTACGTTATAAACCATAAGTGCAGTCTACTAAAAAACAGTCCAAATATGCTTGCTCATTTGACTATTGATAATTATATTATTTCCCCTCAACTAAAAGATTTACTCCTTCTAAAGTAAATTCCGCTTTAGGCAATCAGACACTCCAATTTAAATTAAATGTAAGTACTTTATTTCAACAAAATATTATAAGCATGAAGCATCTTGTTGCAATACTGAAAATCATTTTATACAAATACAAATAACTTTTTTAAGAAATTAATTATAATAGTAGAAGGCTTTGGAATATAAAAGTCTGAGGCATAGGCAATAGATTTACTTTGCCTCCACCTTTACTTTGAAACGAGGGTAAGTGAAAAAAAAATTTTTATACCTGGAAATTTTTAGTTGTCTTCCTGTACTGTTGCGCTAAATACCAACTGAATATTTGTCTGTGCACAAAAACATTTTAAGAAATGAATTTATGATTTTAATTATTTTTGATCTAGGCAACCGGAAACATATATAATGTACATAAGATACTGGGCTAACTAGATTAAAAATATAATTAACATTGAAATTTTATTAAAAAATATTTACTAATTTTTATCACTGAAGGGATGACAAGTTTTTTAAAGAATAACTCTATATCCAAATAAGATTTTATTGTATTTTTTTATATATTATAAATATTTTATTCTATATTATATCTACCGAGAACCGAACATTTTGAAGGAACAACATAAAGAATATGAACCCGTCAACATCATCAGTTTCATTTATTCAAAGGATAATTCCTCAAAAAGAGGTAGATGTTTTTACTGTTAAGACTGAAACAACAACCAAAATACAACGTATTCGAAAAAAGAAAAAATCACCGTGTAAATTAAGAGTTGCTGGAGAAGCCTCATTTGGATCATTCATGGCTGGACCACAATACCAACATTTGGAAACACCTAAACAACAGTTTAGGGGAGGTATATTAAATTTCGATGAATCTTACCTAAAACCCAGATACGCTGGACATTTTACATACATTTTTTTTTAAATTTAGTTACATGGTTAACAACAGAAATAGCTAGTTTGTTTCCTCGAAGACAAAAAGCCGTTGAAACTGCTTTAGGAGAGCTGTTGATATATATGTTATTTGTAATTGTGATCCTTATCGGTTAGTAAGTAGTAAAGGCAATGAACATAATGAAAAAATAAGGTATTAGATATAAGAAATAAGGAATAAGAAATAGCACTGCGACCAAAACACAATGGGCGATAAGCTACAATATTCAACCTATCACAGCGGTTGAATGCCTGCTGCTGGTGTGTGCACGAATGTCAAAAACATAATCTAATTGTTATATACCTTATTTATTTTACACATATATTATTAATAATTTAATTTTACAGATATTTGGCAACTGGAGATCAGGTGTTCTCTGTGGCATTGACATATCGGATAGGAGAATCGACTGTGCATAACATCCTGCATATAACATTGCCAGCCAAACCTGTGATTGGCTGGCAATAAGAAATAAGGAACAGATATCCAACGCGACGGAAATTCTGTTGTTATTTCTTATTCCTTATACCTTATTTTTTTCATTGTGTAATGGCCTTTACAAGCACTGCCCTCCATATATGAACTAAGTATCCTTTAGTTTAGAAATTAAACAATTTGATGAATACACTATCACCGCTCATTGGGTGGCGAAAGCGGAAGGTAATAATATGAAACATTTTAAATTTGTGTTTAAACCGTTAAAACACTGACTAAAAGTTTTCGTCATTCATAAGTCTTGAATATAAATTAAGGAAATTGTCTTTTAAAATAGTGTATGCCTGGCCTCATATTTATTTCACGCTAATTGGTTGATAGCTGTAGTATTTATGTTCAATTTTGGTTTTTTTTTTAAATTTCGATGCCTTATAAAACTTAGTCCATTAATGAGGTCAGTTGTAAAAAGTTAATTTACAAATTTGTAAGGAATAAATAAAAATTTTTCAAATTTAATTAGTTATAGTAAATTTGAATGTACATGGAAAATATCATTATGGGCAATATTTAAGACGAAATCTGATTGGAAGACCGCAAAATTATAGAAATGGTTTGGATTCAACAATTGAAATAAAAAATTTTGACGAAATTTTTAACCAGAAGCAAATGTTTCGTGTAAATATAAAAATAAATTTCTAACAATTCGGGACCGCGCAATGATGAGGTTTAATCACAAATATAATTTTAGTTGGTTGATAGTTATTGTTATACATACGCTATTCATAAAATTTAAAAAATATGGCTATTCATAAATGAATAAAATTTAAATCCAAACTCTCCGATTCCAGTTGTAGTTAAAGGGTCTACTTGCACTTAGAGTTTTCAAAGAATGTATTTTTTTTTGCATATTCTTAAAGTACAATATTTCAATATTATATTCTGTGAAATTTTCAAGTTGATCTGCTGGATAGTTTTAAAGGTAATGACGGTGCTAACTGCTAATAGTGCATCAGTTGAAACAGTTGAAATTACAAGCAGGTGCTGCACCGGAAGATAGCAGGAATTCCGAATGTTGAACTTTATGATGGTATTTTATGCAATTTTTGACATTGTGAATTGTAAAAAGTGGAAATATAAAATTTCAGACATCAGCAAGTAAGTAATTTAATAAATTGCATTTGTATTCATTATCTAAGTCTAAAACTTTATACGCGTTTTATTCAAAACTACATTAACAAAAAAGTGATAGCTGTATATTAAAAAACACCAAGGCGGCTTCTTTTGAAATTTATGCAGCATATTCTAGGTAATAATAAACCATATTTTGACAAAATGGAAACCCGACTTTAAAAATCAAATATTCTATAACAAAAAATGCACTAAAAATTAAAAAAATAATTGCATATTCTTGTGCCTATTTTAGTTCACCTAAGCAAAAATTTTTAAATATATATACAATTATTGTTATTTTTGGAGGCGGTGTCAGCATAGAGAAATTCACATAACTTTTGAACACCACCTCCAAAAATAACAATAATTGTACATATATATTTAAAAATTTTTGCTTAGGTAAACTAAAATTGGCACAAGAATATGCAATTATTTTTTTACTTTTTAGTGCATTTTTTGTTATAGAATATTTGATTTTTGAAGTCGGGTTTCCATTTTGTCAAAATATGGTTTATTTCTCGCTTTTTAGTGACTTTGAGGATCTTTAACTGATTTTATTTGTCTAAATATGGGTAGACCTACTAAACGACCTACTAATT
This sequence comes from Nineta flava, assembly GCA_963920215.1. Lineage (NCBI taxonomy): Eukaryota > Metazoa > Arthropoda > Insecta > Neuroptera > Chrysopidae > Nineta > Nineta flava. Next base: position 15,243,008 of record OY986045.1, on the reverse strand, counting down.
TTTAGTGCATTTTTTTTTACCCGTTTTTTTTTTCTTTTTTAATTTTTAGTGCATTTTTTGTTATATAATATTTGATTTTTGAAGTCGGGTTTCCATTTTGTCAAAATATGGTTTATTTCTCGCTTTTTAGTGACTTTGAGGTTCTTTAACTGATTTTATTTGTCTAAATATGGGTAGACCTACTAATTTTTAGTGCATTTTTTTACCCGTTTTTTTTTTCTTTTTTAATTTTTAGTGCATTTTTTTATAACAGATTTTCAGTTTTTTTTACATGCATTTTATTTTATTTTGTAAAAAATTTTTTTGAAGTCGGTTTTTAAAAAAATTTTCTTATTTTTCCATTATGAATGAGTATACCCTTTCAAAAAAAAAAAAATTTTCGCAGAAATCGGTTATCACATATAAAATGAGGATTATCCTCGATTTCCCGGGGATCCCCTCATCAGAATGCGATTTGGTGCCAATGGGACCAATGGGAAACCAAACCCTTTAAAACAACAACAACAAAAAATTCAAAATCGGTTCATAAATGACGGAGTTCTGAGGTAACACACATAAAAAAAAAAAAATACAGACGAATTGAGAACCATCCTCCTTTTTGAAGTCGGGTTAAAAAGGAGGCCTTAATCGGAGTACAGTTTTTTATACCAAAACTTTTTTTTTATGAACAATTTTTTTTACGAGCGTTTATTTTCCTCGAAATTCATAATTACATTTTCGGAGGTGGCCATTATGTTAAATTTTAAAAAAGAACTTCGGTTATGGCCTAATTAAACCAGTAAACTAATAATTTTTTTTTCATTGTTTTTAGATAAACCTGATTATGCCACGAGGTATTATTTGTAAGATAAGAGGTCAACAATCAAGCAGATAACTTGGAAATATCCATTACAAAATAATCCATAAAAGATTCTTGAAAATGTCTATTTTTTACGGCTGTGACTGCACGTAGTCCCTTAAACTAAAGTTTACATGATATAAGTACTGAGTGAAGTCACTGAATTGTTCAGTCATTTATTCACTGGCTTCTATATAAGTGAACAGATTATATAGAGCCTATATTACGCCATTAGCCAGAATTGAAGCGATCCTCTACTAGCCCTGGTGGAAATAATTCTTTTCAAAAACTGAGAATAATTAAAAGTTTTAAAATTCTTTTAAAACTCTGAATAAAACTTCTGAAAGTCTTATTTTTCTGAAAATCTCTGAAAAAATAAAATAAATGTTTTATAAATGATTTAAACACAGAAAAATTTAGAGAACTAATTAAAAAATAAGTTTCTATTAAAAAAACACTTTTAAAAACAAGCTTTTTATAGTAAAACTAATTTTCTACAACATTACTTCGTATGTGTTTTTCGATTTTTTCAATATTAAGAAAGATGTACCAAATTTTGTGTTTCCTCCTCTCTCTAAACCCCCCTTTCCCCTTGTCGATTCTTGTAATGCTTACCGTAAAAATGCAAGATTATCGGAACTGAACCAACATGTAAAAATTCAGCGTAGAATAAGAGGAAGTGGTTCTAATTAAGCTTGCAAGATTTGACCCGAACATACATACATACATACATTGGAAGTTAAATAAAAGCTTGTAATATAACAGTTTTTCAGAGTTAATTTGTTTTTTTTGAAGAAATTTCTTAATAATCTAGTAATTCAGACTTTTTCAGAGAATTAATTGAATAAAATATAACAACTCGCCCCGACGAGATTCGAACTCACGATCTCCTGTTTACTAGGCAGGCACTTTAACTAACTAAGCCACGAAACCGCTATCTATTCAACATTTTATGCATAACAAATACTATTTTAGTAGTATTTGTGATGTATAGTGTTGAATACACAATAGTGCCGTGGCTTAGTTAGTTAAAGCGCCTGTCTAGTAAACAGGAGATCGTGAGTTCGAATTTTTCGGGGCGAGTTATATTTAATTTAATTAGTTATCTGAAAAAGTCTGAATTACTAGACTATTAAGACAATACAAGACATTTCTTCAAAAAACAAATTAACTCTGAAAAGCTGTTATATTTTTAAATTAGTTCTCTAATAAACTTTTCAAAAAGTCTGAATAACTCATCTGGCAGAGTCCAAAATATTATATGTTTTCTATCTTTAAATCATTTATAAAACGTGTATTTTATTTTTTCAGAGATTTTCAGAAAAATGATACTGAGTAGTTTTATTCAGAGTTTTAAAAGAATTATTCTTAATTATTCTCAGTTTTTGAAGACAATTATTTCCACCAGGGAGGCTTAAGGTACTAAATTTGTTTTTATTACCTTGGCTATTTTAGGCGGATTTATTAAATAAGCGAGGCGAGGTACCAATTTAAACCGTTGTTAGTAATATCATAAAGTTATCTATTCTGCACAATTAATGCCTAAACAAACATTTACCAATATCTTCGCCTTCTTAACTTGAAAAGAAATTAATATTTCTAATTAAATACGACAATTGTTGTTGGATAAACTTAAACGCATATATAATGACTTACCGAATTCAATGACGTCATAAGGCTAAGTAATGTCATTAAACCTCTTTTATTATGATTTAAAATTATTTTATTTTTAATAAGTTTTTTAATCAATAATACTTAAATTATTAATCATTTTTTTAAATACTACATTCATTATTAAATACAACATCAAAAATAAGTATCTCAAATTTTAAAATTAAAAAAAAAAGTGCTTGCTTCCAATTCTACTGGTATTGTAATAGGTACTATCGACAGCAAACGTTGCGTTAGTAAAGTAGACTGATTATACAGAACAATCTCGGGTGCTGGGACTTTTCGTATAATCGAAAATATTCTTAAAAAGGATTACTTTTTTATGCAAATAAATATATACAGGGTGTCCCAGAAGTAGTCGAGTTCCATAAGAGGGTAGGTAGAGGGTACGATTTTGGAACGAAAAATCCTGAGACATTTTTTTATTAGACGCACCGTTAATTAATTATTTATTATTTAAGAAAACTAGGTTGAAATCAGAGTTGCAAAAAGTACATTTTTTTGATAATTCATTTTTTATTTAATTATCAATTTTTGGAAAAATATATTGCTTAAATTTTTCAAATTATTAATTCCTTGAAACAAACGTGCATTAATTAAATTTTTTTATTTTTTGAAAAATGTAATAAATAAATTGTTTTAATAATAAATTTAAAAAAAAATGCGCAAATTAAATTCGTTAAATTAAAAAGTTTTTTCAAAAATGCATTAATTAAATTATTTTATTGATTAATTTTTTTAATAATGCAATAAATAAATTTTTCAATAAAATAATTTAATTAATGCACTTTTGAGATGCCTCTTTTAATTAATTACTGCCTCTTATGGAACTCAACTACTTCTGAAACACCCTGTATGTATGTATATGATAAATATACTATTGCGATCAGAAGTGGTGTATTTTGTTTTAACTTTTACAGACGATTTGTCCCGATAAGGAAAATTTTTTTTCAAAAAACGCTATGTATTTAGCATAAATCTTTTGCAAATAATTGAATGAGGAACGGCACTTTTGGATTCGACCTTACTTATATACACAAAATTGCTCCCATTTAACAAATATATTTGGTAGATTTATACCTATATAATTTATTCGGTTATTGGGAAGATGTTTCGAATAAAACTTGTTGGGATATTTATAATGAACAAATTTTTCTTAAGCATTTTTTCGAAAATCGAATGCATAAGGCAGAAGTCAATTATAAAATTTTGAAAAAAGAGCGCTACTTTTGTGGTCCTGTGTACACATATAAATAAATCCTAATTCACATTTAAAAAATACTATTTCCTCCTAAATTATTCAGAAATAAAAATTTTATTCTTATTTTATTTTTATTAATTTATTGTATTTGTTTCCTGAAAATCATCTGTTTTGGATAATCACAGTTCACATAAACAAGGTTCTAGAGAACTTTATTTTTGGTACTTTAAGCACAGTAATTGTTCGATATTAATAATTCATTAGTGAAGATTATTAAAATAATCAAAGAGAACTCTAGGTTTTTTGAAATTATATTTCAAGTTTTGCCCCTATTCCTAGAACATTTGTTTGTATTTTATAAATACGTATTTCGACTACAATGTAGTCATCATCAGTATGAATTAGCTGATCGTAACTATCTCTGGGATATGGATTCAGAGATATGTTGCTTGTTGCTAATTTATGCCTGTGTCACAATGATATTAAAAAATTGTGGCTTTCCACACACCTAATCCAATAGTCAGGCAACTTAAATAATCCTCAAGTTAGATTATACCCTCAGCCAAATTGTATAAACGGACAGAATTTTTTAAGATCATTGTGACACAGGCACCAAATTAGCAACAAGCAACATATCTCTGAATCCATATCCCAGAGATAGTTACGATTAGCTAATTCATACTGATGATGACTACATTGTAGTCGAAATACGTATTTATAAAATACAAACAAATGTTCTAGGAATAGGGGCAAAATTTGAAATTAAATTTCAATTCATTAGTGGCTGATTTTATTAAGTAAATGTTTGTAAATTCTCTTTTTAGTATTTAAACGACAGTTTTATATTTTCCGAATTTATGGACTATTTCTACAGGCGTGCCTATATAACACGAACATTGCATATAAGAGACTTTAATAATATTTTAGGAGATATACAACTCCGACAGGTAAGTTTAAATTTGTTTTTTATTCGTACTAAGGAAAATATGTTACTTGGCTCTATGAACTTCTCTTGCATGCGCACTGTTTGAGTTCGCGCATTTGTAAGCACTCAAGATAGGTCTATACTGCCATGTTTGTTATTATTTTTTATTTCATAAGATAGATCAGGATTTTTTTCCGAAAAGTTTTCTACGAATTCTAATTTATTAAATTTTGTAAAATTTCACTGTTTTTATTTAAAAGTTGGTTAAAGACGTTCCCAAAGAGCAGTCGTGCTCAACTTAAAAAAATTCCATTATGTAAACTATAATAGATCAAATAAAATATAGTTGAGGTACAGTGTTACGTTTTGCTGCACTAACACTGTACCTCAACTATATTTTATTTGATCTATTGTAGTTTACATAATGGAATTTTCTTTTAAGTTGAGCATTTAAACATTATCAATAATAAAGATCGTGTAGGAGCTACTTTATAAGTTCAGAATTTACTTTTAAACAATTATTTTTTCATTACAGTTTAGAATGCCCAATGACTCATGTACAGTTCCTGAAGTATTTAAAAGAATGTTTAAAATGATAAAGTGTTATGGAGAATATACTGAATCAAAAAGTGATAAACGTATTATTAAACCACGTTATGATGCATTAACTGCCACAACCTATGCAGCATTTACCCTTGAACCGTATGTTAATCAAATTATATAAAGATCCAATTTAATTCAATTTCACTTACTGATAACAGTTGAACCACGTTTGGTTGCCATGAACAGATTAAAAATCGTTTGATGTTACAAGAAACGAGAAAGAAATTTCAAATTTAGTGATTCGTAAATTTAAAGACTGCCAAACATACCATTTGATGCTTTTCGGTCGAATTCCTATTTTATGTATTGATATAAATTGATTCTAATCGATTTTTTTTTTTTTTTATTTTAAGACTTTTAGTCTATAAAAGTTGTCATATGAGTAGAAAGCAGTGTTGCCAGAGTGGGCTAGTTCTCACTAATTGAACTGCCTACATTGCTTGTGTTCGGCCGAACTAAGAAGTAAGAAATCTTAGTAAGATAGTCAGAATAAATAAAATTTTGTTCTGAGCATCTGAGTCAGCGAGTTTCGGCCTGGACAGTAGATCTACTGCTTTTTTAGTATATCTACCTTTTTTTTTGAAAAAAATTAAAAAAATTTTGAATTTGTGTAATTTTTTTAAATTTTTTATAGTAATAATTAATTTAAAACTCCCCAATCGTACAAATATAAAATCAGTCATTACAGACCATATTCCATTATTTGAAATAATGGAATATGGTTCTGTAATTACTTTAAGGTATTATTTTATAATGGGATTTTAAACAATAAGTAATGCAATATATGACAAATAAAAAGAATTAAAATTATTTAATATTTGAAGAAAAAAAATTCTATAATAAATTAAATACTAATGTAATATAATTTTAATTATTCTGAATAAAAGTATTTATTTCAAAGTATTTAAATTGGAATTTTCACTTTTTGAATCTACCGCTGTATTTTGGTAGATCTACCGTTTTTCAAGAAATCGGACTCGCGACACTGATCATAACCTATTTGTTTATGTTGTCGCGGTATCCTGGCTCTCTTTATCCTCAAAGGAGCGCTGCCCGAACCTGCAATGATTCCGATACTCGACAAAAACAAAAAAAATATATTAGTAAAAGATATTACTAAATATTTTGTAATTGAAATAACACGCACGTTTTTGTTTAAAGAAAAGAAAAAAAAAATTAAATTAAACACAAGTTTTTACGAAACAAAAAAAAACCTTATTTTATTGCTTAAAAAAAAATGATTATCCAATTTCTTTTTCAACAATTATTTTAATTTTTTTTTTTCACACAATGTCAAACTTTGAATTACTTGATCAAATTACTTGTACAAATTCCAACTTTAACTTGATCTGGATTGAACAACAATTATATACTTTGAACTAATCAGACAATACTTGATTTTAAACTTTGAACTAATCAGACAATAGCCGAATTTCAACTTTGAACGAATCAGACAATAGTCGATATTAAACTTTGATACTAACAGACAATAGTCGATATTAAACTGATTTGAATCAACATTGGTCACCGGTTTATATACCCATCAAAGATCCTTCGAGAACATGGTTGTTTTTTTGAATAAATATTTTTTTGTTGACAATATACTTTCGCATGGAGGCTTCTAGAATATTTTAGTATATCAACACCCATGGACGTAGTCGGAGTGTTCAGACTATTTATAAAATTAATTAAAAATTATACCTCTCCTTGGGTTTGACCCATTGTCACACCCCGCTTGGTTGATATTTAACCAGCGACTTAATGGACACGGCCAGTGTGAATTCAAAATCTATACACAAATTTTATGATACATTCATAACTGTAAGCTAGCTTACTTCTGTTTACTTGTTTTACAAAAATTATCTTGTTTTTACAAAATTATTTATTTGTGATCTATTTATGTTATTTTGAAAAACATTCAATTTGTATGACTTTTGATTAAAATTAAATTATATGTAATAATTTTTTTTTCAATTTTTGATTTTTTTAAAAAATAGAAAAACTTTAAATCAAAAGCAACAATGAATCTTATTATCATTTTTCGACTTAAAAAAAAAAACTTAGTTTAAGAAAAAAAATAAATCGAGCTAAATTATTTTCTTTTTGTACTTTCAAAAAAAACTCCTTCTTTTTGCAAGGAGAAAAATATTGTTTTGTTAAATATTTTGCATAATATTTTACTTAATATTTTTCTATTAAAATGTGTGTTGGATCAAAAAAATTATTCTCAATAATTTTCATTACAACAATGTATCAAATTCAGAACATTTCTCATGTGTTGAAAATTTGTTATTATTGTAATAAGTGAGATAAAAATTTAATAAAATGGTTAATTTTATAAGGAGTATTTTAATGGAGGAACATCTATATGACCCAGCCGATGATATCAATAATTTAGTGCTACAATTAGATCCATCAAAATAAAGCGGTAGATTCAAAAAGTGAAAATTCCAATTTAAATAGTTTGAAATAAATACTTTTATTCAGAATAATTAAAATTATATTACATTAGTATTATTTAATATATTATATAATTTTTTTTTCTTCAAATATTAAATAATATTAATTCTTTGTATTTATCATATATTGCATTATCTATTGTTTAAAATCCCATTGTAAAATAATACCTTAAAGTAATTACAGAACCATATTCTATTAATTCAAATAATGGAATATGGTCTGTAATGACAGATATTGTATTTGTACGACTGGGGAGTTTTAAATTAATTATTATTATAAAAAATGACACAAATTCAAAAATTTTTTTATTTACTCAAAAAATTTCAAAAAAACGTTTTGTAAATGCATCGATAAAGGTGTGTCAAAACTAAAATTCCATATGTTAAATTTTACAACGCAAAGAAAAAAAGAGATCATTGGTGTAAGGGGCAAGTTTTTTAACAAAATTGAGGAAATAATTGGCCTTTCGACTTTAAAGAAGTGCTATAGATCCTACAACAGATTCCAACACACACAAAAAACACAAAATATTAGAAAGGTTTACTAAATTTATGTCAATTGGACAACACGCACAATTAAATAAAAACAAAAATTTATGATTTTATTCAAACCTGATATTTATTTGATTTGAAAAAAAATAGTGCGTGCTGTCCAATTGACATAAAGGACCCTCACAAACCTTATGGAAATTGGCTCAACTTTCCATATGTTATGTATTTCGGCGTCCTGAACAAAAGTGTTCATGGGTGCGAGGTCGTAAAATCCTTACTAAGAGCGATAGAGGCCTTAGAAGGTCTGGTTTTCGGGTCTGAGTTCTAGGCTGTATTCTCTCCCTATGCCGGACTTTTTTTAGTACGGTCGACATATATTTTGATTATCCTTGACTTCGAGAGTCTTTGGACCTTAACTACGACCATTCTCAGCCACCCAAATTATATAGATATTTATCTATATGTAACCATATATGTCGACCGCGCTAAAAAAAAGCACGGCATAGAGAGAGAATTCGGCCTAGAACTCAGACCCGAGAAACAGACCTTCTAAGGTCCCAACGCTCTTAGGAAGGGTTTAATGATCTCTCGCCCATGGACACTTTTGTTCAGGACGCCGAAATACATAACATATGCAAAGTGGAGTCAATTTCACCGTAAGCCAATTTCTATTAGGTTTGTGAGCGGTCTTTTAGTAAACTTTTACTAATATTTTGTGTGTCGAGTATCGGAATCTGTTGTAGGTTCTACAGCGCTCTTTTTAAGGCTAAAGAGAGCCAAGATACTGCAACAAGTAGCGACCGTGACAGGACGCAGAGACGCATAGAAGAAAGAAGTATCCATAATGGTACTCCGCAGTCTTACCATGCAACAACTTCAGGAAATGTTAGAAGCAAAAGGGCTAGACAATAGTGGTATCAGAGAGCTATGCAGGCGAGATGGGAAGAACACCAAAGTAGGAACTTAGGAAAACCGTTGACTGCCAACCCCACATCAGAACGGCGAAGAAGTGTGATTTTCGACACGGAAGAGTCAGTTACAGCAATCGCGGAGAAGATGTTCGCGGCAATGATGTTGAATTTCAAGAACCTGGACGAATGAATGGGCGATCGACTTAAAGCATCTGAAGAGAGAATGGCCAACCAACTTCAAGAGTCTGATGAACGAATGGGAAATGGACTCCAAGAGATGACAGAAGTTCAACGCGAGTTGGGGGAGCAAATGGTGCATCTGAAAGACGTGTGCAAACAACGTATCGTTCAAATCACAACCTAGGTCGAGGCTGTAAACTCTGACATCACGAACATCAAAGACGTCGCTGAAACTCACACACAAAAAAAAAGTATAGAGAGCAACCCAACCACACGTCTTGATGGCATAGAAACGACGATGAACGAACAATAAAACAAAGTCGTGGATGACATCACACGGATCCAGCATCGTCAGATACACCAACTTCGTGAATTGAGTATAGATCCTGAAGAGATGAACACAGTTTAACGAATTCGCTCCACCGCATTAGACACAACAACGCTTCTATCAATTATGCCAGAGTTTAGTGGTAGACCGGCCGAAGACCCAATGGTCTTTATAAAAAGAGCTACGGCATTACTACAGCAAACACATCTGCCTATAGAATGTTGAATCGAAATGGTAACAAAAAAAACTAACGGGACCAGCAAGAGATTGGTCATTGATGAATCGTGGGTTGGGTTACATCTTCATCGAGTGGAAGTGGCAGTTGGAACGCTTCTTCAACTGTGAAGAAAAGCTAAAGCCGAACTGGAACTGATGACCGATTCCCAGTCCACAGGAATGAAGACCGAAACATTCGTCTACTCAAAGATGCAGCTATTCAGGAGAGTGCACGCGGATAGAAATATTGATGACGTGGTGCCAATAATAAAAAATCTTTTACGGGACTCGTAAACTTTAATCTCATACGCCCGTTGGTAAAAATTTCTAATCCGAGATCGGTGGACGAGTTACACACTACGGTCAGTAATCCAGGCAAAATAAGCCAAAAAACCTTGTTAATCTACAAAAATTCGCATACAGCTGAAAATTTGTATATATGTTAAGTACATCATTACTAATAAAATATCAAAAGTCCCCATCGATCCGGCAGTAAGTTAAGTGACATCATTCTAAATCCAATATGCTGGCCGCCGCAAAATAGCGATTTATAATTTCCACGTTAACCCCTATGATATGGGTATCAACTGAAAGGGCTTGATGTGCGAAACACAGTAAGTAAGGGTACATTTCAAATATAGCCTTCGGCTTTGTATATTTAAGCCTTGTGATGATATCCCATTGAAGAGCCGAGCTATTTTCAAAGTTAATAGTGAAAAGAATTGTGTAATAATGTAAGTGCAAAGTAAAATGTAAGAAAAAATTTGGTTGAAAAAATTTAATTCTTCTCTCAGTATGTTTTTAAAATTTCACTACTTTTCACTACTTTTTGTAAGCGAAAAATTTGCCTCTCTCACATTTTTGTTTTTGGTCGGATATCATTACTTTTTGCAAAGTTTATTTATGCTTACTGTATGATGCATGCAAAATTTTTATACCCGGTATATGTAAATATACAAGGTATATTAAGTTTAGTGCCGACTTTGTAACGCTTGAAAATATTGATCGCAGACACAAATGTTTGGCATAGGTGTTCATAAAATGAATATCCGCCCGTCCGTCTGTCCGTGAATACGATAACTCAAAAACGAAAGAGATAATGAGCTAAAATTTTGTGTGCGTGCTCTAGAGCTATAGTAAGGTCAAATTCGTAAATGGGCACAATGGGATGTTTGGGTAAAACGGTCAAAACTGCTCAACTTTGAAACCTTAACAGATAGAACAAATATGTAAGGACAAAAAATGTTTCTTAATTAAAAATATACAACTTTTGTTACGAACTTTTTTACATAAATTCAGTGTATACCGGGTATTTAAATAATTAAATCAGCTAGTTGCTATATATTCACTTGCCTTTTATTAAATTTCTTGAAATTTCCTAAAGAGATTTTTGGTATATTTGGAGTATTATTAAATATCCCACTTAGAAATTTAGAAAAATCAATTTTTATTTCTTTAATTTTAAGCAGTTAATTTTAAGAGAAGCAATCCGCTCCTGGGTTTTTACAACTGAACTCAGCTTAGTTACATTGTTAAAAATTTGTTTACATTATTTTTGTCTGTTATAGATTTGGATATACAGAGCCTGACCCTGAATACAATATCCCTGTTCATGGTATAAGATCAAATTATCCAGGAAGTGGTGGTTTTTCTACATATTATACAAATGCTCATGAACAATCCATGAAAGGTTCAACATTGTCTGCCGAAGATCATAATACATATTTGAATACTATACTACATGCAAGTGGTTGGATTCGAAGAGAAAGTCGTGCTGTAATTATTGAAGTTTTAAATTATAATCCAAGTATTAGAATGATGGGTCAAGCCAGGTAATTATATTTTAACAGGGACGTCTTTGGCTATGGTGGGGCCTTTGGGCACACAGACTTTGGAGGACATTTTAGAATGCCAAATACCTGAATGAAATCATCAAAATGTAATATTGTTTATCGTGTGCAAAGCATCTGGTTTCATAGAGGGATTTAAGATATTTATTTGCATCTAAACATTCTTTTCCATCGATTTTACAAATCCGAGAAAAAATTCACCAAATTTTTAATAAGTTAAGGAAGTATGCTGGTGCTTCTGAAACATATCCAATCGCTTGAACAAATACGAAATTCAGTGATTGTGCAGCACATGAGGCTTCTGCTTTTACGTACCGAGCAATGAAAGTCAGTTGTGCATCTGTTTTGCTAATTATGGGATGCACCACGAAACCAATGATTTTTTGAACATATATTTATAATGGAATTTTTTAAAGGCTCTATAAAATACATTTAAAGTGCTAAATGTAAATCGTTTATAGTGTCATATTGTAGAAGAATGTAAAATAAAATTTCAAATTCGCCCCCTTTACCTAGATCAGTTTTTTGTATTATAAATACGTATTTCGACTACAATGTAGTCATCATCAATATAAATTAGCTAGTCGTACTTTACTCTTTGACAATTAGAAAAGATATAAAGTCGAGATCAACAGACAAAAATAAAAATAAATAGAAAATTAACTAGATTAAAATATACTAGATTTAAAAAATTTTAAATTATATTAAAATTGCTCTTGTTAAAATTTTCTTCATTCACATTTATTCCTGTTAATTTTACTCTTATTAAAATTACTCTTATATTGTCGCAGGATATGTTACTTGAAATTTTATTTCAAAAACCTTGAGTTCTCACTATCATTCGATAATATAATGTTTTTAGATGAATGTATTTAAAATGCAAAATAGAAAATACTCACCGAGTCAAATAGTTTATCTTTTAACTCCTTTTATCTTTTAACTCCTCGTTTTGGCACTTTAAAAACATCCCCATATCGAAATCGCGCTTGCAAAAAAGTTATTGACAGTCGCGAAAAATAGTTTTTCTCAAATATCTCATTAAATATTGGTTATACGTTATCAAAGGTCATTATTAAATTTATTTCTTAGCTAATTGTACACAAGAAAGGAATTCACGTACCAATGGCAAATAGTTTTCGAGATATACGGCTAAGTAAACTGTTAAACTGAGTTTTAAATGGGACAAAATGTCGTCCAATACATTATGTTTGTATCGATCCATAATATTTCAATTTATTGATAAGTAGATTACAAAAAATTTATTGAAAATTAGTTTTTCGTGAATAGAGACCATTTACGTTAAAGAGGTCATTATCAAATTTACTCCTTAGTTAATTTTGCATATACTCGTATAAATAAGGTTCTATTAAAAATATACGCAGAAAAGTTGGGTGTAACGATGCATTAAACTGTTAAACTTAAACTGTCCCTTTTAAAACTCAGTTTAACAGATTAATGCATCGTGCGTCCAATTTTCCTCTTACGTACATGTCAAGGTTATGTTATAATTTGTAAGTAATAAACTTTAATAATTATTGATCAACTTGATTTACATTTTTATTGTATATAAAAATGTACAATTTAATTTTTTGTATTTTATTTTGATTGATTGATTAATATTCGGATAAAAACTATTGCACTTCGACCTTATGGTTCATTGTGCTCCCTCTTCTATCTCAGTCCGACGAGATTCGCTTCTCCCATATATTGGCAATAGCCAGGAGCTTGATTATCAGGTCTTCCTGAAGATTCATATATTCGGGATGAGATACACCGAATATCCTATATCTGCTGTAACTTGTAGGTTCGCAGTCAAAGATTATGTGGCTGGATGTTTCTTCCTCCTCACCACACAATCTGCACATAATGGACCCGTTATGGAGTCCCATTGTATGCAGAAGCTTCCGCAGGGTATAATGCCCGGTATTGAATCCAGTAACCCTCCGCAGTTATATCCTGTTTAGCCTCAGTGCGTCGAGCGGTAGCCTCTTTGTTGCACTTGGAAGCAGTACCACCCCGAGCACTTGTCGCGGTAGTTTTTCCCAGAGATCACGGTGTTTAGCATTTGACCACTCGTTGATCACCTGTTTACATGCAGTCCTTGAAATTCCTAAAAAAGTCTCTGAGCCTGAAGGGTATTCCAACTCCTTTCTTTGCTAAGGTATCTGCTTTTTCGTTCCTTCGAAACCACTGTGACTGGGCACCCAGATCAATTTAGCATTGTTCCGTTTTGACAGTTTCAGAAGTTCCTCCAGACAATACTTGACTACCCTTGAGCTGACCTCAGTTCCAGGCAAGGCTTTAAAAGCAGCTTGACTGTCCGAAGGAACCTCTACATAGGTTCTCACGGACGCAAGCCAGTATGGCGTAGACTTCTACTTGGAAGACCGTGACATATTTTCCCAAGTTGAGGCTTATGTTTGCATTAGGTCTCTCACCGTAGATTCCCGCTCCGGTCCCTTCTTCAGTCTTGGATCCGTCTGTATACTAGACGATTCCTTTCTTGAGATAGGGTGGTTCTTCTTCCAACCACATGGCCCTATGACAGGCTACAGTGAAAGGTTTTGAGAAGAAGTATGTCTTGGGAAGTATATTTGTGCCCATTTCAAAGACGGGGTCTGAGATAATTGATGTTCCCACGATACTTGCATGTCCAACCTGATTTTTATTAATCCAGTTATTATTGCAAGACAGTCTGTAGGTGCTGGATCTCGCTTTAGCTATTAGCAGTCCTAGTATAACTTCCATGGCAGCTGTAGGAGTACTTCTCATGGATCCAGTGATGCACAAACAGGCCAGTCTTTGGATCCTGGACAGCTTTTTGCATGCTGTAGTCTGGTTAACTTTTGGCCACCACACTAGCGCAGCATAGGTTATAATGGGCCTAACTACTGTTGTGTAAAGCCAGTGGATCATTTTGGGATTTCGACCACAGACTTTTCCACATTCTCTCTTGCAAAGCATGAGAGAAGATTTGCTTCTTATTTGTTATGTATGCCAGATGAGGGTTTCATGTAGTTTATGAGTTCAACATTACTCCTAATAACTTGGCTTCCCTTGTGATCTGTAGTCTTTCACCGAAGAGGATGAGTGGTTTTAGTTATCCACATTTTTTTCGGGTGAATGGAATTAGTGCGGTCTTACCAGAGTTTATTTTTAATCCCTGATTGATACACATTCCCGTTCGAATCTTAGAGCGTTTTGCATAAGTTCCGAGGTTGTGCCTTTACAGGACTGTGGATTGCAATTACAATGTCGTCCGCGTACCCCTGTGTGTAGTATCGTTTTTGGTTGAGGTTGGTCAGTAAGCTGTGTACTGTCAGGCTCCACAGGAGTGAGGATAAGACTCCATCTTGCGGACATCTTTTTGTGGCTCTCACAGTGACAGAGTCTCCAAGAAGGGAAGTTTGTATTCTTCTTCCTATCAGCATAGAGTTTATCCATCTGCAAAATGTGTCTTCTACTCCGTGCCGACTTGTAGAATCAACCATGAAATTGTAAGAAGCATTGTCAAAAGGCCTCTCTATGTCTAGAAAAACGCACAAGGTGGTTTGTTTCGTTGCGAATCCATCCTCAATCTTATATATTAGGATCTGTTGTGGAGAGCTGATTCACAAGATTTTCCCAACTGAAATAGTTGATTGGCATGAAGCGTATTTCTCGACAATGCCCCCCGAGCCAAATGAAATCCTATTAGTCGTTTCATTGTTTTCAGTAGAAACGATGACAGACTAATTGGTCTAAACTCCTTTCCCGTGGAGTGGTTAAGTCTCCCTGGTTTTGGCAAGAAGGTCACTCTTACTCGCTTCCATACTGTTGGGATATAATCCGTAGCCAGGATTGCCTTGAATATATGATCAAGCAGAGTTATAAGATGCTCTGCTCATTTTTGTAAAAGTACTGGGTATATCCCATCTGGTCCCGGTGCTTTGTAGGGGTCGAATGAGTTAATTGCCCATTCGATCTTTCAGCAGCTAATGGCAATCGCTGCTCTTCTCCAGTCCTCGCCTGTCGATGGGAGACCCTGGTTAAGTTGCTCTTGAGAAGGATTTTCACCGTCCACTGCCACCGAATCCGGAAAATGAATCCGGATCAGTGTCTCAAGTGTATCCTTCGTGGAGCTAGTATACTCACCATCGGGTTTACGAAGTGACTTAATTATTGCATGCTGAAACTCAGTTGCAGTAAGCTCAATGTCCAATATTGTTTTAACTTTGTTCGGGATTGTAGCGAGTTTGAACTTTAGTGTCGAATTATATTCGTCCCAATTTGTTCTCTTCGGATCCCGAGAGTGTATATTACATTGGTCCGTTCTCACTTCCACATTGTATTAGATTTGTCTGTGATCCGATACAGATGGTTCATCTGATACTACTTCCTTCCGAACTTAGTTAATAAAAGTTGGCTTGTTGCCTTGATTAACTATATCTAAGTTGTTACCTATGTTATAATCAAAGAGGTACTTGCCTCTTGTATTTGTGTTTGTACTTCCCCATCCAATGTGATGAGCGTTTGCATCGCATCTCATGATCCGTTGGTGGTTTATGCCTCACAATACTGGATCAAGATCAATACTGGATCATTCCTGCAAGTAACATACTTACCGACGGCGTAGAATAGCCCTTCGTCGATTCACTTAAGCCTCTCCACCAACGACAAGGTCTTACCATGTCTAGGAGAGGAATTGCGTCCAAACGACATTTGTAAATCAAAATAACTTAAAATGGGTAAGTTTTTATAAAGAAACACCATGAACTATTTTTGCAGGCCTTTTAATTTAATATTGAAGAATAGGTAGATTTCAGAACAAAAGAATGAATAAACTGTATAATACCTATAAAGTAATTTTTATATTCAGTGTTTGTTTTAACGACCTGCGTATGATTCTAATTACTTATCTATTTTATCCTAAAAATTTTCAGAGTCATATTTGAATACCCTCCAGAAGGTGGGATATTACCATCCCTGCAATTAAATATAATTCGTGTGTATTATTTGCAAACTACGAAAGATTACTTTATGTTGGGTTTAATGATATCAATTGGTGCATTTTTGATAATATTTGTAGTTCAAGAAATACGCGAAATGGCATTTTTTGGTTGGAAATATATTATTCGATTTTGGTCATGGATTGACATAGCAATTATTGTTGTACGTATTAAAACTTTTTATTCTTTGGTACGCCAAAACTTCAAAACTATATTCAGTACCGGTATTTATTTATCCTCGATCGGGCAGTTTCATCTTGAAACGTAATATATATACCACTTTCAGCTTAGGCATATTATGTGACGTTCGGCTATGAAAGACCGATGAAAAATGAAAGATGATGCAAATGAAAGTTGCCTGTTTTTATTAGATAAGCATTTATTAAATTTGAAGATTATTCCTATCTTGCTCCGTTTAAATAAGTTATACAACATGGGCGGATGTATGGAACAAAAATATAATTAATGCATTATGTTTTATCCTTTAAACTATGCAATTTTGTTTGAAACATATATTTTAAGTGATTACTTTTCAAACGATCACATGGTATATAGACAACGTTGTATATAATACAGAGGATATTTATGTTCGGTGTCAAAAATTGATGTTCAATTTTAACTGGCTCTTTACATTTTGGAATCGCCTGATGCTAAAAATAACATTCTTGGCGATAATAATAAAAATCTTTATTTAAAAGTAGACAATTTTTTTCAAAAGTATTAAATGCGTCAAAATATACACCCGTAATGCGTAATGGATACACCCCACAAACTAAAAGAAGATCTAAAGCATTCAAATTTCATAATAATTAAGTTTTTGATTATAAAAATAAGATTTTGTGAGAAATAGCTACACTGAAAGTGGGTTAGATAGATAGATAGATTGAAGAGGCTGCCCTGGACGGGCTACACCATTGTGATGCCTAAGGATGTGAGGATGTGAGGATGTGAGTGGAGTGGAAGGAATTTTTGTGTATAGACTAGGAAGTGGTAGGATATGCGGCTGCAGCCGACTATGATAGGAACTATACCGATATTCATATGGACTTCGTGAAGGAAACTGCAGAAAACTTTCTCAAGCATAGTCGGTTACTTCGTTCTTGTCCATACGCCGACAGTTTAGTCAATTAACCGCCCCTTTATTTTTCTTAATAGTTGACAAAAAAATTCCAAGTAGGCATATTGCGCAGACATAACGCCTTAGACCGCTCGGCTACTTGGACTGGTAAGTGGGATAGTATTGATTTTTCCAGGTTTTCTCGAAAACGGCAAAATATTTAAAAAAATTATGCGATATTCGGACGCCAATTATTTTCCCGGAATAAAAATGTTATCATAACATTGACATGTTCAGAGCGTATGACGGGAAATGGAACCACTGAATTTGTAGGACAAGGTGGCCATGAAATTATACATACCATTATTAATTAACAGCATAAAAATCTGCTTGTTTCTAATAAATTATGTAACCCCGTTATTTAAACATGTTGGGAGTGGAGGACCTGCCTGTCACACATTCCATTTTGCAGGACACACGTCTTTATTACATTATCTCTCAATTTAACTAACAAATTAACTGTTACTGATAAAATTTTTGCTATCGTCAAACCAACAAGTTACTCTCTTACGCGCTTCGTTAGTCACTATTATCGAGAATTTTCGCCAGAGAAAAGTTGGGCGTCTCGTCGAAAGGAAGCTACTGACAAAAATTTAGCCTGTTACTAATATCATTAAAAAAAAACCGTGGTGTACTGTGAACTATCAGTCATTATCATCTCAAATATTTTTGCTGCATAATCTTGAAAAAAATTATTTATTAACATGTTGGCGGACGCAAGTTCATGCATTATTCCCAAATTTGATTGTATTTTTTAAATTTATAGTCTGGAATTTCAGCACAGGTGAACCTGTTCTGTGGAATGAGTGAATTAAAATATCGCACCGATGAATATTTTGGTTCGCAAACTTCTT
Organism: Nineta flava; assembly: GCA_963920215.1. Classification (NCBI taxonomy): domain Eukaryota; kingdom Metazoa; phylum Arthropoda; class Insecta; order Neuroptera; family Chrysopidae; genus Nineta; species Nineta flava. Next base: position 15,224,375 of record OY986045.1, on the reverse strand, counting down.
ATGTACCTGGATCAACAGCATTTCGAATTGATAATGTCGTCAAGTATGAATTAGCATATGATGAATCTATGTGTTGGCTTTTGTTTTTTACGTGCTTTAAAATAGTACGCTATTCTATATATTTTGGGTATAATGATCGTTTCTCGCGGACATTTAATCAGGTATATCAATTAGGTTGTACGTAAAAGCTTTATTTCAATTACGTAACGAGTGAAATGAGTGTTTTATAATCGTATGAGAACGTTGAGTTCAAAAATATTTAAAGGCTACCATACACTTGCAGTTATTGTTTAACAAAGTTTTCAGTTATTCCTCAAAGAAATGCGTTATCAGGATAACTGAATAGTTACATTCTTATTATTTTAAATGTAATTTGTAGGCAGGAAGTACTTTAATTGCATTTGCATTTCGATATGGAATTGCTTTTATAGCATTTGCCCAATTTGGATATTTCTTATTTGGTACATATGTAAGTTTTATACAATTTTATTATTTTTGTTTTTATTTTTTTCAAAGAATAATCAACTTATTTTCTTATTAGAAAATTTAAAAAAAATGTGTGGATTTTAGGAAAAGGAATTTTCTTTTGAGTTTTACAAGAAGCGAAAATAGTACAGAATGTTTCTTTTTTTAAATTATTTTGTACTTTTTATTTCCGGAATGTATTAATATATCCGTGTGTGTTGGCACGCTTTGCTAATAGAGAATGAATGTTAAATATTATTTACTATAATAACTATACACAATATGCTTAATAAAGAAATAAAAATAATGGGGGTACTCTGTAGTGTATATGTTGTGTACATAATGCTGACTGCTGTGTAAAGTCAGTACTGCAGAAACTCTAATGAGAGTGGGTTAAATATATTCATTGTTCTCTTCTTAAGTTTAGCCATTACTTCTAACAATTGAAAATTCTTCTTTGAATATCCCTTATTATTTGTATGTGGAATGTTTGAAAATAAATGATAGAATTCTATTAACGGTATAACATAAAACAACAATCCACACAAAAGAAAAAAAAAATTGAATTTCGACAAAAAAAAAAGTTAAACCAACGGTTCGAATATTCCTACATTATTTGCTAAACAATATCCGAGTCGATTGTAGAAATCTACCCTGGGTATTTTCTAGCACTTGAGAAGAAATATTCGCACAATTGTCAACAATTCTTTGCCTTAATTGTTGCAAATTTTCAGGCCTATTCCGAGAATAGATCGGTGTTTTGAGAAAACCCCACAAAAAAAGTCGTTAGGAGATAAATTTAGCGATTTGGCTGGCCACTTGAAGGTTCCAAAACCACTCATAAGACTTTCCTGGAAAGTTTGTTCCAGGAACAGCCTTACTATCCTGGCATTGTGCGCAGGGCAACCATCTTGTTGGAACCATACAGATTTCAGGTCTAAATTAAGATGTATAACAGTTGGCAATATATTAATTCGTAACAAACTCAAATATTTTTGAGAATCTAAAGATCCGTCAATGAAGAATGGTCTTATAATATGGCCACCCAATATTCCAGTTCAGACATTCAGTTTCTGTGGAAATTGAGTTCGGGTACTGATACATCGATGCTGTTTTGTCTGAGACCAATATCGCATGACAGATGGATTATGTTTTCCATGTAATGGAAAAGATGATTGATCAGTAAATAAAATATTTCTGATTAAATTAAATTATCTTCTCGATTCGCCATCACAGCTTCACAAATCTCCATCTTGCGATAAGAGTCCTCAGCCAATATCTCTTGGGTTTTTTCATATTTAAAACATCTGAAATTGTTCCGCTTCCAAATGTTTGCAACTGTAGAGTTGCTTAGGCCCAATTCTTCATCAACTTCTCTTGTCGATTTTTTATCGTCAATAATTAATAAACAACAAACTGCTATATCTCTCTCTTCGTTTTTTTTTTGTGGGGCTTCATCATCTTTATCTTTGTGGCAGTCTTTGCAACCAGATATACAACCCCATTTTTCAAAACATCAAATCATATGAGCAACTGTTCGAATGCTTGGCGATTGCCTATCCTCAAATGCCACAATAAATAAATTGACACATTCCTTTGCCGAATGTCCCCCAAACTACCATTTAATAATTTGCACTTTTTCTATTATTGTGTAATAACCCATTGTTGGAATACGTTTATACCATTAAAAAACAACCAAATATTTCCTATGCATTAACATACGTAATGAATAATAATATTGTCAATTGAGTGTGCATCACTAAATTCCCACTCTTAAATGTCATCAAACAAACATGATCCTACAAGCAGCATGTAAGTATGTGTATGTATGGTTAGTAAATATTTTATTTATTTATTTAACATTGATTGCCTATTAGAAATGCTGTTGAAAACAGATTGTATACAAGGGACTATTAAGCATAGATTCGACTTTGTAACAGTGTGTGTGTGTATCTTAGACCAGAGCTTAAAAGTGTTTCCCCCGAGGGTGAAAAATATTTATTTTTGAAACCGTAAGAGATAGAACAAAAATTTAAAGATGATAAATCTTCTTTTTTTTTAAATAAACAATTTTTGTTTGAAACTTTTGTTCACAGTCGGTATATACCGGGTATTTAAGGAAATGAGTCAGTCTGATGTTATTTTCACTTGTTTTACTTGGCTTCTTTACTTACAAACGCATTTTCATTTTATTTTTAATGTAAAATTTATAGAAACAAATTTAAACTGCGATTAAATTTGTCATATTACGTAAGTAAATCTTTTGCATTTGGATATTTCATAAGCAGCTTGCAAAAAAATGAAGAGTGGTGTGTGGGTGGAGATAGTTCAACTTTACAGGGAAAAATTAAAACGAACGTTATGGGGTGCTGTTTTGTTTACTCTAATGGAAATCTTCTATTTTGTACCTATAAAAGAAACTGTTTACTACGTTTTAGTCTGTCTCTTTTCAACCTAAAATTGCCAAGATTTCGCTCTGTAATCCTGTATCTGCACCAGTTTTTCAGAGAATTAATATGCCCAAGACATGTATAATCTTGATAATAAATATTATAGGCACAGCTACGAGTTTAGTCATACACATACACTGCCGAATGTTATGGAATACATATTATCATAAATAGTCCAGTCATTGAAGGTAAAATACGGCGATACGATAAAATTATGCCAAACAGCACCGATTTACACAAAAATTTGGATTTAGGTTCTACTTACCCTCTACTTCAAATTTGACTCTGTGTCGGGGGTTACTTTTTATTTTTCAGGGTTAAAAACTACCCCTATTCGAAAATAATTTTAGAATTGTAGATTCGAGCGTGTAATCGATTGAAATCATCTATAAATAAATTTAAGGAACGTTAATTGATATTAAGGGACATAATTTATGATTTATTAAACAGTTACGACCCCTAAAAGCCACCCCCTAGAATAGTTATCATTAAAAAATAATGTTGAAAAATGTTATTCAGCAACTTGGAATGATTTATTCATGTAGTGATATTAAATTAAGATTTCTTTACTGTTTTAATTGTTTATCATTTATTTATAAGTTTCAATCCTTATAAAAATCACCACTTGCAAAAAAATAGAAAACATTTTTTTACTTCAAAATATAATAGAATATTTTCATTATTTAAAATGTAATGTATTTATTTTATCAACCCTTAAAAAGCAACCCCTACTGATCAAAATTTGCAATCAAAAATAGGGAAAATAAGAATTTTATTTTTATATGGATTTTAATTTTTTGATTTTGATACAAAATTTTTTTTTTATTACAAACATAAATAATCAAAAATCCTCTTCACTCTCGCCTTACTTTTCCTCTTCGTCCTCATTCCTTTCCACGTCCACCTCATCCTCGTCTTTCTCCTCGTCCTCCTCTTGGTCCATAATTGGAGCACTATTTTAACAGTTGTCTCCGCTGAATGCCATACATGTTATATATGACTGTACCTAAAATGTAGGTTAATGTGTATTCATCAATGCTCCAATATACTTGTTCTCATGTCTGCAAAAATATGTGATTGGGTTTTTACCCATAACTCGCTTGGTTTTTAAGCTATCAAGTCCTTCAAAAAACTATCTTTGTATTTCTTATTTCTAAAAGGGTTTGAGCTGAAAGGGCTTGAACAAGTTACTATTTACGAACATATGCAAACTGTAAACGGCCATATCTTACTCAATTTTTATCCTACAGAAAAAAAAAACGAAAATTTTCAGAAAAGCAAAACCTATTTGCGTATCATTAATAGTTTTTGAGTTATTTTGAAGAAAAGGCAATTTTTGCAAAATTACAAAAATGATCTCTTCACTCAAGCTCAAATTTTTTGAAAACTAAGCACTGTAAACCGATCAAACTTCTAGAGCATATTACAAGTTATTTTCAATTGGGGTGGTAATTAGGGGGTGATTTTCACATTTTTTTGTCGCCGGGAAAAATAGCTTAGTTTTGATGCTACGGACTTTTACAAAAAATAAAAATATAGGTTTTTTCAAGAATGAACCAACCTTCAACAAGCTATTACTCCGTTTGTATTGGGTCTACAGACATCATAAACCCACCATTTTAGCTACATTTTTTGAGTTGTTCGCGAAAAACCGCCCGAAAACTTTTTTTTTGTTGAAAAATTGACATTTTCACTCGCGAATAAGTCGAAAAGTATTGACTTTCAGAAAAAACTTTATAGAGCAAAAGTTGCTTAGAATTAGCCAATCTATCTATTCCCGGACTTATTTTCAATGAAAAATTTTTCACCCTCGAAAAGGTGTGGCATCCACCCCCCAGAGTAAAGGCAATCCCCGTCACAGGGTCAACTTTGAATAAGAGGGTAAGTATAACTTAATTCCAAATTTTTGTGCAAATCGGTGCTGTTTGGCAACATTATACGGGCTATGTCTATGATGAGTCCTCGGGTTATAGTATATCGATTGCATTGTTACTCATAATGAATTGAGTATATTCTACAGCTTGTGTAATTTAAGGTTGGATCTTATTCGACTTTCTATTTATCCTGTTTGGCAATAGTTCGTTTCTATTTTGGATACATTGACTATGAAGAATTAATAAAAGTACGTGGTGGATTGGGCCTTATATACGTGTTGCTACTCTTGCTTTATATGGTTGGTTATATGATGGTAAGTTATATGATTAATAATATGTAAAGGCGTCACATATACTACTTATTATTTTAAAATTCAATTTTTAACCACATACTTTCAAGGTTATTCAATTCTTCCAGATAAAATATCTTATTTAGGGTCGATCCACACTATAGTAGCGATCACGGTTCGTTCTCGGTCTGGTGAAATCCAATGATATTCATATCATATGCCGATTACGGTTCGTTCTCGGTCCGATCTATATATTGGTCTGAATATATTGAGGTGATTGCAAATTATATAAATCTGTTTTACTTATAATCAGTTATAAAAATAACAATAGTTTATCTAGAGTACGGTAGTGCGCAAGGCCGAGTTTAAGGGACACATTTGGACTTCTCACTACAGTGCTATTACTTATGGAAATATCAGAAGGTGATCGGACCCCGAAATATCTTCTGAACGAAAAGAGCTACAGTGTTGATATTTCGAATTATCGATACTTTACGGAATTATAAGAAAGTTTTTTCAATGATCGTTAACGAATTAACCGTTACAAAGTTATTTCACTTCAAAAACGCAAAATTCGCGGTTACGCCTTAAAAAAACGTGTATAGTATATCATAATTCTACGCTACTTCCAGATTAAATTTATATCATTCACAACTGTAGTAAAATTCAGGTAAGTACTACTATTCTTATGTTATTTCTTCCATAAATCTGTAATTGGATACAGAAATATTATTTAAAAATAAGAACTATTTATGCATAATTACCTTTTTCAACAGTCCACATTTGTTAAAGGTTTATCTAAATAATAAAATGTTTCAATTATTAACTAGGAATTTAATAAAAACTTTCAAATTTACAATATTTGATGCACTTGTGCTTCAGTGGGTAATAATAGCTGACTGAACCGGGAACAGAGAAGTATTCACACTATCGTTCACATGCCGTTATGGTACAGGAGCCGCACCTAGATCGACCTTCACCCATTTGTTAATCATTAACAAATGGGTGAAGGACAGAAAAAAAAATTAATTAAAATTAATTTAATTCAAAATAGTCATGACAAGATTTTGACAGACAATGTGGAAAATAAAAAATTTGTTTCATCTGGTTAACAGATGGGTGAAGGTCGATCTAGGTTCGGCTCTTAGATTATTACCAGTGTGATATCACTCAAAAATATTCTTCGAGACTGATCGTGACTGGAGTGCGATTGGATCTGGACTTGACTGTGACCGATAGTATGAATACATACATTGTTTTTTAACTTGATAATATTTTACCAGACCGAAAACGAACCGTGATCGGCACTACAGTGTGGATCGACCCTTAAGGTAGTTGTCTTGCAGTAATCATGTTAAAAAGTCTCAGCTCAGAACGCACATCGATTATATGAATATACTCAGATTGTATACTATACTTTTTTAAATCGAATGTATCTCGTATACAGTCAATAGTCGTATTGTTGGGTAGTTGTCTTGCAGTAATCGTGTTAAAAAGTTTCAGTTCATTACACACATCAATTATATGTAGGGAAACCTGGAGTACAATGGGATACCGGGGCGGAATGAAGTTTGACGATTTTCTGTATCAAGGGGGTGCTATTAACGAGCGACAATAAGTAGAACTAGGCCAATTGCCTGTGGCTACTCAACTACGACATTCTATCTTTGTTAGTCTATCTTTCTTGGTCGTTGGTGCGTGAAATTTTAGTTTTGTGATTTCTTGCTTCTGTATTGTAACTTATGATGATCTTGTAACCAAGATAAGGTATAGATACTTGTTTACATTACAACTACAGTTAGTAAGTACATGCTTGAAGTACGTTTAATCGTCTTTAGTTTGGTGTAGTTAAATTTTTATTTATGTATCTCTGTAGCGGAATAGGGTACGCCGTTCTGCAACAAAGTTTCACAATATCTTCCAGCAGATTCAGCTGACATCTGACTTGATAGACCTTCAAATGAAGAGGCTAATTTGACTACACCTGTTTTCTTTTGTACTTTTAAACCATATTTTCACTTCGTACCCCGTTCTGCCTCAGATTCCCCTATAGAATGAGGTTCCCTTATTCTTGAATGTACCTCGTATACTTGGATGTGCCTTGTTTGCTTCGATTATTTAAAAATGTCAATTTATTCCTTAATCTATTACAATAATTAAACGGTAAATATTTATATTTTTTAATAACAGGGTGTCTAGTAATACTTTGGTAAAAAATGCACTGACTTTTTCAGGGTTTCCAGACAGGAATTCGAATTTTTCCAGACCATTTTTTCATATAATATTTTGTTATTGATAGGAAAATTAAGAAAAGTATTGATTTGTTCATTTATATTGATTTTTTATGAATAATATGATAAAACCTATACATTCTTTTTCATCAGTAACATACATAAAATTTTTTCAAAAACCTCAAAACAGATAATTATTAGTAATAATTTTTTAGAAATAACTTATTTTAAATACGATTATGCGAAATTCCATGAAATCCACTGGAATTTTACGAAACTCCCTAACAATTCCATGACTATTCCAGAAACTCAAAATTCCCTGACATTTCCAGATTTTCCAGACAACTAGACACCTTGAATAAATATACGTGTACTATTTTGTGGCACGGATACAAAAGGTGGACTAAGTTAAAGGTGTCCGGATCCCCCAAACTCTTCCCTTATATACGTCCGGTCCTAACGTTATAAATGAGTAGTTTAGTAGTTTTTATAGTTTTTGACATGCGAATTTGATATTAAATGCTTATTTCAAAATCAACAAAAACTTTTATGTATTTGTACTTCGATAAATAAAATGTTAATTTTATTTTGTATACACATCATGTGCATAGGCATTTTTAATGGTCGTTTTATTCCATTTTTATGCAATAAATGAATCGGAAGTTGTAATTAAACGTGGACCAACTGCTGGTGGAATGTGTTGTTCATGGTGTACAAGATTAAAACATTATTTTATGGGAAGAAAGAAACAAATTTTACCCGTTGATAACATCACAACGGATGAGTTGTTAGATTCGTTAGATATGTACGTAAATTTATTTTCATTAAACATTAAACAAATAAAATATTCATAGAGATAATATGTATAGAGTAGGCAAGTCATAGGCCCGCGCGTAAGTGGAAACATCCCGTCAAATAGAAAGAGAGAACATCGATGAGGTATACTTGTCTTTTTCATTAGCTTATGAGATAGCGATACCACATCGCTTCTCTTTCTATCTGCAGGACAACTTTATATTATCAACATATATTATCTCTATGAAAATATTATCTCAACTTACCTAGGTTCAGTTACATTTACTGACATATTTTTATCCATGTTAGAAACTTTATATAGCAGCAGAATGCACTAGTACGTCGGTCAAAATCAACAATAAATTAGCAAAACATGATGTATCTCTGATTTTTTAGTATGTTGTTTGGACCCATTAGGCCTATGTATACACAAGTTTGCAACTCCCAAAAAGTTGTGGAAAAATTTTTACACACGAAAAATCGCGAAATTTTCGGACTTGTTTCAGATTCTGCTCTATCTCTCCTAATCCATGCATTTTTCATCGAAAGCTCTACACGTTTTTTAAGAACATTAAATTTGTGACAAAATAAGTTCGGCCGGAGCTCTGTAGGTCAATTGGTTAAAAATCAGAGATACATCATGTTTTGCGAATTTAACGATTTTTTGTGTTGATTTTGACTGGCGTATAGCGTGCTAGTGAAACTTGTCGTTAAAATAAACTAATCATACGAGACATTTTTAAATTTATATTTTCATAGGTATTATTTAACGATAAACCACGTAACTTACTTAATCGCTCGTAACTATTAACGCCGTTAACTAAAACAATTTCATCAGCGAGTAAGTAAGTATTTCACTCAGGAGTGGTACTTACTCACTAACTTTACACCTCACATAGCTAACATTTCGCTTGGAATGAGTTGTTATTTGGATTCTACCGTTATGTGATTCTTATAGAAAAACTTTATATTTTTGGTTTAACTATTAAAAATAAGTTTTCCTTTATCGATTTTATTTTTTAGATTTTACCTTTATTCCCCAAATCCCTTTTTTTACATTTATAACATATAATGTTTTTATTATGTAATTTATAGAACCCTTGTGTTTACCTTTTTGTTAAAATTTTTACATTTTGTCGTTATTATGTTTTCTGAAGAAGAAGGAACTGTTTCCGAAAATGTAATAAAAACAAAAATTTTTCTACGAAAAAATGATATAAGTATTTGTTTAGTTTAATAAAAATAGGTGTTTTTTAGCTTAAATTTTACTGATCCCGAAATTGATTTATTTCAAATTAAATATAAATTAAATGAGAAACAAACTAGTGAACCAGAATATGTCTCGAAAATATTGTGGAATGTAATTGAAGAAATTCAAACCGATGTTAAGAAAACCGGTATTGTAATTAGTATTTAGTAATCTATATTTATAATTTTACATGCCAGTAGTTTCGAAATTAATTAAAATATTTTCTTTTTGATTCGAAGATACCTAATGTATAAACTTATAAATTTATTTATTGGTTGAAATTATTTTGTTGATAATACATATTTTTCTGAATATTTATTAATATATTTACCAGCATTCGTTCTAATCTATTTCAATCACTACCTAGTGAACACATGACTTTAATTTGATATTACACATAAATCATCTGTATGTAACCAATTTTTATGTAAACTTGACATAATATTGACATTTCTTGTGATTCAAACATGATGTAAAACTCTTTGATGTCAATCTGAGGCAACATACTGACATCAAATATGACTCTTGTGTGATATCACATTAATGACTTTAGTGTTACGTACCTAGGATGTGATATTTACGTTAAAATTTGTTCATGACTCACGTATGATACATATCTTACGTAAGGCATGATTTTACGGGATATCATTTTGAAACCACAACCAGTGTTGCCAGACCCGATTTCTTACAAAGCGGTAGATCCACCAAAATAAAGCGGTAGATTAAGAAAAAAAGCGGTAGATTCAAAAAGTTGTATTTTGTTTATAGAATATATATTATTTTACCATTTACATGCATAAAAAACTTAGTCTGTTTGGTATAGTATAAAACTGTTAACATGTACTGGTCTGTTACTCTAACGTACGACACACTCATGACAAAATCAGGAATTACAGACCCATATTCCATTCTAAAATTTAGACACACATTCATGGCAAAATCAGTAATTACAGAACCATATTCCATTATTTCAAATAATGGAATATGGTCTATAATTACTGATTTTGTACTTGTACGACTGGGAGTTTTAAATTAATTATTATTATAAAAAATTGAAAAAATGACACAAATTCAAAAATTTTTTTATTTACTCACAAAATTTGTAAAAAACCGGAGATTAAGAAAAAAAACGGTAGAGCGGTAGAAATACTAAAAAAGCGGTAGATCTACCGTTAAACGGGAGATTTGGCAACACTGACCACAACAACATAAAAGTGTTCACTGGGTACTGACAATTATTGAAAATATCTTGAAGCATGTAGGAAAATTTCTTCATGATTTTGATAATATCTACTTTGGTATAAATCCAGAGAATATGAATAAATATAGATGGGGAGGAATATTTTTGAAATTTATTATTTATTTATCACTATTTGTATTAAACAGACGAAGAACTACGTGGAGCAGAATTAGAAGCTGCTAAAAATGAAAAAAGAAAGCCTTTATATACCAAACAATATAATGGGTAAGTTAATTTCCGAAACTACTCTTAAGTAATTATTCGGTTATAAATTTTGCAATGAGTAATAGTCATTTCATTAATAAACGTGTGAAAAATATGTTTTTTGGTATAATACATTAAAATTGACTCCCTTCAAATCTCCGTAATTAGTGGCTATAGTAAAACATGTAATAGGTCACCTCTTAATAGGTTGCCTCTTTTTCCCCCTTCTCCTATTTCGATTTTCTGAAAGTTTGGTGGTTTTTAATCATTGTGTCAACATAACGATGTTTGTCCAAATTCCTTTCGGTTACGTATGACAAACTGTAGAAGACTATAGCGTATACTCCGACAAATTTCATTGCCATTGAATTTTATTAATTAAATTAAATACTGATATGAAAAAATTAACTCGTCAACCAGGAATCGAACCTCGGGCCTCTGGATAACTAGTCCAGTATGCTTCCTGAAATAATGATTTTTGTTAACATTAATAAAATTTTTAGTACAAGTGCGATCGACTGGGACTTTTAATATGTCATTCAAAATTGTGACATAAAAGTCTGCACAAACTTTCAGCTCTATGATTTTTATTTGAGTACAAGATTATCAACTAAAATTTAATGCATTTTGCCCGCGAAACAGCCGTACCAGTTGTAGGGAGCAATATTTTCTTAATGTGTAGGATGAGCTAGTGAAATCGTATATTTGAGTTTTTGGGATAAGGTATTGCCTTTTGTCAAACTTTCTTTCTATAAGTTTTTATCGAAAAATAAGAGAGATAATCGGGAAAAAAAACTTAAGGGAGTTCCAGCATGAAATCACTTTTCGACAGATTTTGCTCATTTTTTTCACAGACTAAAAATAACGCTTTCTAATAAATCCCGAAGTTTCAGAATTTTTGACCGCTTAGAACGCGAGATAATTATTAACAGAGTAATCATTCTCTCTCATTAGAAGCCCAACTATTATATGTTGTATTAAAAAAAAATACTGACATAGTAAAGATAAATATTTATTAAATAAATTTAAAAAAAATCGCGTTTTACCGTCTTGTTTTCAAATTATAATAGTTAAAAATTATTTTTTTTCAAAATTACATTAATTTGTACATAAATATATGCATGTGTGTTTATATGTAATTCTTCCGTAATAAAAGCAAACCGAAATACAAGACAGTGACTCCTGAATATACAACACAGTGCTGGAACTACCTTAATAAACACGATCTAAGCATGAGATGCTGGAAAATCCAGATTATAATGTTGAAGTTTATATCTTCTAGAGGAAGGTTAAAAATTTATGAACAAATTTTTGCCCCATTTTGAACATCGTATGGTCAACATAATGATTTTGATGAATCGGCCCCAAAAACTATCGTGAATAATTATTATATTTTAGATTAGAATAATAATTATGTTTTAGATTAGTGAAACAAATGAAAAATCTAGAAATTCAAGCTGAAATACTATTTGAAAAAACAACACGAAGTTTGGCAACAGCACGTATTGGTAGATGTATGTTACAACCGCGAATAGTTATTAAAGAAGATTGCAGTCCAGATACATCCAAAATGGATAAGTGTTAAGTAATATTGTATCTTTTATTTATAAATACTTTTATATCTGTTCTATTTTAATGTTTCTTATTTAAAAAAGAAATAAAATCTTTGAATAAAAAAACTAAATGAGAAATTGGTATGTTACAAAAATTTGTGTCCAATAGGGAAAAAACAACCGCTCTAGGTTTCGAAAATATCACTGAGAATAACACCGCGACCAGATTATAATCTGGTAGCCACATAAATAGTTTAGTTTAGTTAGGCTGAATTTGCTTCTTTTTTTTTAATAATTGACAAACTGCCGATGTCGGGATTCGAACCCATAACCTCCCAGTTTCAAAGTATACATACTGCACAGACATAACGCCTTAGACCGCTCGGCTACTTGGACTGGTTCTAACTTAGGATACTAAGATATTTGTTCGCCCAAACACACCCATTGTCCACAAATTCAGATGACAGATTTATGTTTACTAGTGTTCACCCAGTTGTCGAAATTCGACCATAATCATTATTGAAAATTAAAAAAACTGTTTCCAAAATTTTTTATTGATATCACTAAAGCTCGCCAAAAGCTACTAAACAAAAAAAAAAGAAAATCGGTTGACAAACAGATTTGTCTATTTATATATAGTCTTTGCCTATTTATTTATAGATGACAGATTTTATGCCCAAAAATTGAAACAGAAAAAAAATAAGAATATAATTTTTTCAGAGATTAGAAATTAACTCTTTTTATTAAGATTACTTAAACATTACATTTTATGAAGAACTTTGTCTTTATAAAATTCTTTGATTAATTTAATAATCGTTATAACTTCGTCTTTGTTTTCGTTGTCTCTGTTTAGCGGATTCATCAAAGAAATAATGCGTCAAACCATTTAATGCGTCAACTTGCTCCTCCAATGTATCCATATACGTTTCTAGGCGATTAAGTTCTGTTGAAATACTATAAACAAAGCAATATATTATTTTTGACAAATATCAAGGCCAAACTAGTTTAAGATGAAAAACTCAAGCTCAGTTTCTTTTTAAGATGAAAAACTCTGTTTCCGGTATAAATTATTAAGTTTACGAAAAAAGGTTTTAAACAATTATTTATTTAAAAAGGAGCATTTTGTATTTAAAGTTTTCGTCTATTTTTTAAGGTTTTTTATGCGGGGGGAGAGGGGAGGCGTGCTATTTTACACATTAACGAACTTAAAGTAACTTAATTTAACGAACTTAACTCTAGAATACGCTCAAATTCCAGCTCGTCTATTTCTTTTCGTATTTTAGCTACCACGTTGATGGACAGATATGCAGCGAACATCCAAAAATAGAATAATTCGAACATTTTATGAGCATCTATACCAAATTTGTTTTCTGAGACTTCTTTATTATTCTTACAATATTGCAATAGTCTAAGAGCTCTCAGGGAGTTGAAATGAAAACATTACTTAAAATTTATTAAAAACGAAATGTCCGGCGGTATGCCTGTTCTGTCAGGCAACCTAAATTACAAAGTTGTTGATAATAAATAAACCTTATTTTGACAAAATGGAAACCCGACTTCAAAAATCAAATATTCTATAACAAAAAATGCACTAAAAAGTAAAAAATAATTGCATATTCTTGTGCCAATTTTAATTCACATAACTTTTGGACACAAAAATAACAATAATTGTACACATATATTTAAAAATTTTTGCTTAGGTGAACTAAAGTTGGCACAAGAGTTTGCAATTATTTTTTACTTTTTAGTGCATTTTTTGTTATAGAATATTTGATTTTTGAAGTCGGGTTTCCATTTTGTCAAAATAAGGTTTATTTCTCGCTTTTTAGTGACTTTGAAGTTCTATAACTTATTTTATTTGTCTAAATATGGGTAGACCAACTAAACGACCTACTAACTTTAAGTGCATTTCTTTATAACATATTTTTTTTATCCGTTTTTTTTTTTTTTTTTTTTTTTTTTTTTTTTAATTTTTAGTGCATTATTTCATAACAGATTTTCAGTTTTTTTTACAAGGAATTTGGCTTTTGTTTGAAAAATTTTTTTTTTTTGGGTCGGTTTTTGTTTTGTAAAAATTTTTTTGAAGTCGGTTTTTAAAAATTTTTCTTATTTTCCCATTATGAATGAGTATACCCTTTCAAAAAAAAAAAAAAATCGCAGAAATCGGTTATCACATATAAAATGAGAATTTTCCTCGATTTCCCGGGGATCCCCACATCAGAATGCGATTTGGAGACAATGGGACCTACCTTGAATCAAACCATTTAAAACAAAAACAAAAAAATTCAAAATTGGTTCATAAATGACGGAGTTCTGAGGTGACAAACATTAAAAAAAAAAAATAAAAAAATACAGACGAATTGAGAACCATCCTCCTTTTTGAAGTCGGGTTAAAAAACCAAATGCATTTATAGCAGACATCAAATACAAAATATGTTATAAACCCACTCAGTTTCGGGGAAACTTTTTGAAATAAACAGAATTTTTATAAAGAACAACTTAACAATATTGTAATTTAAAGTTTCTACCTTTTGAAAGTTTTTGTAAAAAAATTATCTGTGTGTTTTTTAAGGTGCCGCGACTATAGTTGCCTTAGGACATAATAACCTCGACAAAAAACCCCCGACAAAATAACCTCGTAACAAAATAATCTGAACAAAAATAACACCGTTATAAAAAAAACCTGAACCTACAACTCTTCCACATAAATTTTCGCCATCTATTATGGTCGGTGACTATTCCAACTGAGTACTGCAATCTCTCATTTCATCGGTCATACCCCGAGTTGGTCGGGTTTGCGTGTTTTTGGGAACCTGCACAAAAAGGCGTTCTGTATATTTTAGATATTGTGGCAAAAACTATAGAACTCGGTAATATTTCATTTTTTATCGACGAAAGAAGGAGGCAATTCAACCTGTGTATTTTTTTTTTAATATACATATATTTTTAACTATGAGAAATAAATATACCATAGGTTTTTTTCCAGGTTGTTTTGTTACGATATTATTTTAGTATTATTAAGGTGCATAGAGTAATATTCGTTATTTATACTTAATTATAGTATATATTATATTATAAATCATATTATAAATTTCATTAATATATAATCCATTGTTTTTTGGAAATTAAATATTTATATTGTTTCATTTCAATATTTATATTACAAAAAAAAACTATTTTAAGGTTGTTGTGAAGAAAATTCAATTTAATGACAGGTTTTCAAAATTTTACAGCCTATTATTTCAATAATAAAGAATATCCTGCCAAAATTTGAAGTTGATCCTGTTTATAGTTTTTGAGTAAAAAATGTTATGATTTTTAAGCGATTTTTACATAGGTGAAATGGAATCTTCGGTAAAAACATTAATACAAAAATCTATGTCTAGACAACCAGATATGCCAGTATTATTAAAAACTATCAGAATATTTATCAAAGTCTTATATTGATTACATGGACCAAATTTTAAATTAATCTTGTTTTTTGTTTTTGAGATAATTAAATTTGTAGATCGAAAAATGTTCTAAATCTAGTTTTATTTTTAGTGATATTTATTTTTATCTAGTTTTATTTTTAGTTATATTTATTTTTATCTAGTTTTATCACGATGCAACTTTTTTGAAATACATAAAAACATATTTTTAATTATTAAAACTCTTCGAAAAAATGAAATTTAGGATTTAAGTTTTAACCAATATTTTTTTACAAAAATTAATTAACGATTTAATTGCAAAATTTTTCAATTATTTAGAGTTTCAATGGATGAGATATCAATGCATTTAGTATAGGACAAACTCACCACCCCTACTTTACCTTACCAGTTTCACAACAACCTTAAGCTAAGTGTACACCTGAGACAAAATCTCGAGAGAAAGTCTCGAGACCAGCCTCAGAGTATTGTCCATTTGAGATCACTTTTGTCTCTGTGACAACTCTATGAGACTCGATAATCATTGCAGTCTCGAGACAAGGATATTTCGTTTCCACCTGAGAGTCTACTCACAGCTGTGACAAGTTAATAATAATAATAACAAGTAATGTAACAACTAACTGAGTAAACTGTTTGAATACCCAGTATATACTGAGTTGTATATCAATGTTTGAATTGTTAATATTTCTGCCTATTAAATGTTTATAAAATATGAATTATTTGTAAATGTTTGTTGTCACAATTTTAAAAAATTGACCTTAAAAATGGGCACATTTTTTGCTTTCCGAGGAACTTTGAACACAAATTATGAGAAAACTATTAAGTTTATGAAAAAAATTTTCAAAAATTTTTTGTAAACAAATTTTTTTTCTACCTCTTACGGTTTCAAAGATATAAAGGGGGGAAACTCGTTCCGATTTTGCCAATTAACGAACTTGGCCTTACTTTTTTGCTCTAGAACACACACACAAATTTTCAGCTCGTTATCTCTTTTCGTTCTTCAGTTATCGTGTTGACAGACGGGCGGACATGCGGAAATGACCGAATTAGGCCATTTTATAAATACCTTTGTGAAGCATTTTTGTCAAGGATCAATATATTCAAGCGTTACAAAGTCGGGACTAAACTTAATATATCTTGTATATTTACAAATATACTGGGTATAAATAAGCTCCATTCATTTAGCCCCTCATTAACACTAAATCGAATTGTTTTTTATCTCAATCGTTTGATGGTTGTTTGATGGTTAATATGGTTTATTTAAATCTTTTGACGGTAATTAGTTTATTTATAAAAAATTGTTTTCTAATCGACCTAAATTTTTTTTTTTTTAGCCCCTCAATTACAAAATTTTTAGATTTTTTTATTTCAATCGACATAAAGACGTTTGATGGTGATTGATGGTCTATTATTTTTATTGAAACAATAATATTTTATTAGTTATTCATAATTTACTATATTATCCATTACATACTCCCATTAGTGCATACATTTCTCGCTGAGGGAGTTACCTGTATTCGCCATAGAGATAATATATATAGAGTACGCAAGCCGAGTCAAAAGTTGTCCCTCAGATAGAAAGAGGAAGAGTTTTAATGACTAATATATAGCATAGAGATAATATATTCTCTATAGATATAATTATAATTGATATAATTAATTTGCAGCACCTTCATGTAAAACTTCTTTTCCAATACGTTGTCGTCTCTCACCCTTTAGTTGATGCTCTACTTGATCGTGTTGATCATGAAAAGTTTCATGTGTCCTTATCGTAAAAACATATCAGTTTCGTCAGATGGTTTTTCATATAAATAACAAAACAACGTATTTCCACAATTCATGCTTTTACAATAAACTTTTACTCGTAAATAATGTACACTTTCAGGCGTATTGTAAATTTTCATATTCTTAAAACTAAATGCACAAGGAAGTTCGGTATCTCGAAATATAGCTAAACCTAGCATATTAGCCCAAACGCCTAGGCATAAAATATAATTGTTCCGATTATCCTTGTATTTAACATCTGATGATTGTATTAATTTCCACTCTTCATTCGTTATTTTAACTTCAAACTTGTCTAAACCAGTTACTTCGGCTTCAAATTCATACGTTTCGTCTTTACTGTCAGAATCAATTCTATCGTATCATCTGACATCATTAATTTCCGTTTGTCTTGTAGAGAGTTAGAGACTAAGGGAATAAATGGTATACCGGCATTAGCACATGCTATGTTCATTACATTCCTCCTATTTTGTGTAACGTGTAAATATTATCTGCAGACCATTTATTATTTGATTTATTGCTCATCTGCTTCCATACTTCTGAAGAATACTTGGGATACTTCCCTTCTCTAAAATTATCCATAGATTCATTAATCACAGCAACAGCATTTTCAACAGAGACTCGAGCTGCTGGAGCCATTGCACTAAAATACCGCGCTTATTCGCATCGAGCGCCACCATTCTCAGCGCCATGCGTGATCAAATATATTCTCTATGATATATAATGACTATAATTATATCTATAGAATATATATTATCGCTATCTATGCTATATATTAGTCATTAAAAAGAGATAGCTCAACCTACGCTAATATTTCATAAGCTGAAAGTTATTGAATTTAATCGGAATGACGTGTGTAAAAATTGCGAATTAAATGAAGAAAAAAGCATAGCTCATGTTTTCTTGCGTTGTCCAAAATATAATTTCTTGCGAAGTCAGAAAAAATAGACTCTTAAAGGGCTCCTATTTCTGACTGTTTACGAAGACAGAAAAAAAGTCTACTTAAAGAGCTCATATTTCTGATTTCTTGTGAAGTCAGAAATATAGACTCTAAAGGGCTCCTATTTCTGAATTTTTACGAAGACTGAAAAAAAGTCTACTTAAAGGGCTCCTATTTCTGACTTCTTGCGAAGTCAGTAAAAATAGACTCTTAAAAGGCTTATATTTCCGACTTTTTACGAAGACAGAAAAAAAGACTACTTAAAGGGCTCCTATTTCTGACTTCTTGCGAAACCATAAAAAAAGATTTCTTAAAGGCCTCTCAGTTGAGAATTCTGAAAAAAGAGGCCATTATGACGTCATGATTGTACTTCCTAATGAAGTCTTCAAAAAGACTTCTTTTTGAAGTCTTTCTGACTTGTATGTTTGCTGGGTTTTGACATATACAGGTAACTCTCTCAGTGAGAAATGGATGCACTAATGGGAGTATGTAATGGATAATATAGTAAATTATGAATAACTAATAAAATATTATTGTTTCAATAAAAATAATATACTATCAATCACCATCAAACAAACGTCTTTATGTCGATTGAAATAAAAAAATCTAAAAATTTTGTAATTGAGGGGCTAAAAAAAAAATTTAGGTCGATTAGAAAACAATTTTTTATAAATAAACTAATTACCGTCAAACGATTTAAATAAACCATCATTAACCATCAAACGATTGAGATAAAAAAACAATTCGATTTAGTGTTAATGAGGGGCTAAATGAATGGATAAATATTATGACATAAACAAACTGTATTTCTCTATGGATATGAACCATAGATAAAATATAGTAGTGGGTGAACAATAGTAAAGTCTCCGAGAGCTCGCAAACTCTTAAAACAAGGACGGAAGACTGGAGACTGAGTCTCGAGAGCATTAATATACATGTCTACCTGTGATCGGTGCTCTCTCGGAGATCGGTTCGGACTTATCTCCGATACTGCTCTCAGCCCCCTATCCATTTGTGAGTCGAGTCTCGAGACTACTCTCGAGACTGTTTTGTCTCAGATGGACACCTACAAACAGATAATTATTTTTTTAGTTTTTTTTTTTTATAACGGTGTTATTTTTATTCAGGTTATTTTGTTACGAGGTTATTTTAGTCGAGGCTATTTTGTCGGGTTTCTTTTGTCCGAGGGTAATTTGTTACGGAACCGTGTTTGATGCTTGTAAGAGCAGACAGAAAATTGTTTTGCATTTGATACTTTGATTATCATTGTATGAGAGATTTTTTGACAAAATTTCAATCTTGAGAAAATGACATAGTTTTTTGAATTGACTGCTTTTTTTTTTTTTCATAACTTACACTTCCACACCAAGTTTTGGTGTATATTCGTCATCACGATCCATCAGTAATTTTTGTTTCTCATCCATATTTGTATCTGTTGCATGTTTCTGATAATCTAGAGCGATAATTATTTAATTTTTATTAATTAAAAACAATAAGGTAAATAATGTGAATAAGTACCTTCAACTTGATTTTTAATTATACTAGATATTAATAACGGTAAGTCGCTAGCATTTACTGTTTGTTTTAAATCAAGTGTGTACATTTTGAATAATAAATCTCTTTCTAATTTTGTAAAACCAAAACTAAAAAAATGATAATAGTAATGTTTCTTTTAACTTGTAATTAAAGACTCTCTGGTATTTGTGATGAAAGGTCCTAAAATGATTTCTGGCACTTTTGAGCCGCTTGCGGAATATTGCATTTCAAAATTAACGGAACATTTTTGTTTTTATATTGAAATTACATTTCACAAACGAATAATGGTATATAGACAATATTTTTACGAAATTTTAAATGTAGTAATGTTGCAGAAAACAACCTGTATCTCGAAAACAAAGCTTTGAAAACATCTTCAAGTTCATATGAAGTTTTCTTCTTAATTTTGGGAGATCTATTGGCTATTCAATATATATATATATATATATATATATATATATATATATATATATATATATATATATATATGAAATATAACTTTATAGATGTTGCTTTTAGGATCGATGAAAATTAAAAATTTTTTTTTCGAAATTTTGCCAGCGGTACAACACCAATTAGTTCTATTTCTTATTTAGTACTATTTCGAGAAAGAGGAAGTTCGCTAAAAAACGAAATCGAAAGTTTAAACCTCCAAAGATATAAAATAAGGGTATAGGCAACCGTACTAACAATGGATGGGTAAACGCGAAGTTTACAAGAACAATTAAATATAGAAATGGTTAAAACAATAACAAATAATAATACACACTTGACCAAAAAAGTAGTGTTTTTTTTTAAATTTTATATTTTTGATTTGTGCCTTATTCATTCGGTTTTCGAAAATGTAGAGATTCGTACAACTTTACCCCTCCCCCCCCCAAGCGAGAGAACGCACGAATTTATTTTGCCCATTCAAGAGCTTTTTTAACATACTTTTTTTCTACGGTCAATATACTCGTATTCAACTATACAAAGTCGGAAGTTAACTGCTAATAGCCTTGTATATGTATCCTTCTTGATTTTAATGCGAAAGTTTGTATGTGTGGGTGCGTGTGTGTGCTCAATAATGGCTGAATTCATTTTTAAGAAATGTGGCTCTTTAGGTTAATTGTTTTTATTTCCGTATTTTTTGGAGTATTGGTTGTAGTAAGTGATTTTAAAATTATTTACACTTTTAAAACGGTGTTAACATCCTCGTATGTTAAATTATCTTTAGGTTTGCACATATTCGCTATCATTTGATCCAATTTACGTTTATGTTGAAAATGAACACAAATACCACACAACAAACGATATAAAACCATACCCCGAATGGAATAAAGTCTTGTGTGACATACCAAATATGTTTGATATATTATGATTAATAAAAATTTCTGCAAAATAAATAAAAACATGCAATATATGCGAGACTTTGTGTCTTTTATGAATTAATTAAAGACTTACTCCTTGTAACCAAAAGTTCAATACAGTAAATGTTAGAAAATACCCAGTTCCAACCATAGATTTTGCTTCCCATAATATTCTATAATTACCCAGAAACATAAAATATCGTATGAGTGTAATACATGTATTGTATAATGACGAATATTCTTCTAGCTAAAAATTAAACAAAAAATCCATAACAGATTTAATACCATTAATCTAATCATAGTTTTGATAACCTCCAAGTCTCATAATTCGCTGCTCCCGGAAGAACAACGAATTGCCAAACCAATTTTATAGTAGAGGATAAAACGACATGAATTTAGATAGCTATTAAACCATAGGTGGGCAAGGTTTGACTTTACAAGCTCTGAGTGTGAGGTAGGAAATACAGGGTATCCTAACAATTATTATTATTTTATTTCTTTAATTAAAACATTTTCTGAAAAAAATATAATAATACCAACCCTTTTTTATGGTCACTATCTATTATAATTATACAAAGTATACACTATTGACTGTACAAAACAGACAATACATTGAATACATACTCTGGAATTTACCTTCACGCATAAAATATACCTTTTTAATATATTTGTGTATGAATAAAATAAATAAATTGACGATTGTAAACCGTTTGTAAATTTTTTGATGTTTTAGCTTTAGTTTAGATTTTAGAATTAGGTTTTTGGAAATTCCGAATAATTTGCCAAAAGTATTCATATCGGAGAACTAATAAACAATTATTTACCTGATTTAATTATTTTTTCTTAGTAGAGGATATAGTGTCATGGGAATTTGATGACACTGGATACAATAAACATGCCAATGATAAAGCTGGGTGGGTGGGGGTTAATTTGTTACTAATTTCTAAATGGTTAAATTTTACATAAAGTGAGATTTTTATGATAGCTTACTCAACCTGACTGAGTTGTTTTGATTTAGTCTACTTTGAATTAAAAAAGTGAAAAGTTCGTGCTATTGAAAATTATTTTTCGCATAATTTCTTTAAAAAAAAATAAATAAAAGTAGTGATTTAATGATCATCGCATGCAGTCTTGGATAATTTCAGCACTGAAGGTGCGGCGCCGTCTGCGAAGAGTATATTTAACAAAACTGATAAAGAGGTAATTTGCCTATTTTGTGGTAAAACGTTTATTTGTTTAAAAAGAAGTAATTTCCAACGTCATTATACCGCGAAACATTCTGCCGAGTTTGATAAATTCGAAATAGGGACAGCAGAACGCGATCGCGTAATTGCTGTTTTTTAAAATAATTATTTTGAATCATCGTCTGCCAAAAAATTATATATTAATAATGATGCATTAGTAGGACAACCTGTATTGAAACATCGTTCCGTCTTACTTCAAAACATACCTTGCTTACTTACTCTCACGTTCTTATGGGGAGCCCCGTGGCTCCGGAGAGCCGTCTACGCCCACCTCTGTATTAAACTACAACATTAAGCCCTGCAATCTTAACATTAAGCCCTACAATCTGACCACATTGACTTAATGTTGATCACTTGAAATCATTTTTCTTTTGTCTTCTGCTATAAAATTCTTGTATGTACACTTGCGCCATTGTTCTTCCGGAGGGGTGGATATAACGGCGGTGTTAGTCCGTCAAGATATTAAAGGTCAAAGGTCACGAAAATCAATTTTTTTATATCTCATCAATGCGAAATGAAACTTATGTTGAATTTCTACTTTTTTTAAAACAAAAGTCATTCCATTCTGATTCAACCAAATAAAGAATAAAACCTAAAACCTTATATAATCCGTCCTAAAAGTAAAAAAATTTCGGCACATCTATTTTCGACATTTAATTGATTTATTTATAGATAATACCTACTTTTGAGATAAACTGTATTTTTAAGGTAATTTTTATTTCATTTTGCTATTCCAACTATTTTGCTCTTATAATACTTTTAGTCCAGTAAATAGGCCAAAAAATACTGTACAATCTGGAAAAGTGGCGGAACAGAACCGATTTTAAAAATTCTTTTTTTCCTGGATTCCTTGGACCTTCAGGAACTAACTTTGCATTATCTCGAAAAATGAGAAAATTAGGGCAATCCTCCCCCACCCCCAAAGCACCCCAATTAGTAACAGCGATAAAATAATTTTGAAAATCCAAAATTTCACCTCGGAAATTGTCTCTCGGGGCTTTTCGGGGTCGCTGATTACTTTCTTTTGACCTCGAATATTAGCACCTATATTAGGTACTACATATAAGTACCTCACTTGCTTTTGGACCTCGGATTCGTAATCAACAACCCTGAAATCCCCCGAGAGACTTTTTCCGAGGTGAAATTTTGAATTTTCAAATTTTTTTTATCACTGTACTATTTGGGGGGGGGAGGGGTTGTTAAATTACTTTCTCATTTTTCGAGGTTATGCAGGGGTTTGTACTGATAAATGTTCCTAAAGGTCTAAGGAATTCAGGAAAAAAGAATTTTTTAAATCGGTGCTGTTCCACCACTTTTCCAGACTTATTAAGTTAGTTATAATGTATTTATTTGTATGTGTACATACGACGCCAAAAGTCGTACTACAATTTAAAAATTTTATAATTGATTTGTGCCTTGTTTTTTCGAAAACCGAATAAATAAGGTACAAATCTATACATCTATACAAATAAATAAAATTGAAGTGTCTGTTTGTAATGTCAAAATAACAGCTTTTTACTAAATACATATGAAAGTATATACGGTACTTTTTAAAATTTTTGCCTGTGTCTGTTTGTTCCGGCTAATCTCCTATACGGCTGGACCGATTTTGACGGGGCTTTCACTAACAGATAGCTGATATTATAAGGAGTAACTTAGGCTACTTTTATTTTAGAAAAATAATTAGGGTTCCGTGCAAAAAAATTCAAACTCATGCAATTGTCAACCTAATCCGAATCTTCAGCGTCAGAGAAGCAGCTAGTCATAGAAGCGGCTAGTCAATTATACAATTTTTAAACTTTAGCTCGACTTTTGTCGTTGACTGTATGTACATCTCTCTTATGTTTTGAAAATGTTTAGATTTATTTTACGACTATTTACAACCTTGATTAAATAATTGATAAAATCTATCTTTGTAAACTATATGATTCCAAAACTATACGACTCCAAAATTAACAATAATTGTACATATATATTTAAAAATTTTTGCTTAGGTGAACTAAAATTGACACAAGAAAACGCAATTATTTTTTTACTTTATAATGCATTTTTGGTTTTAAAATATTTGATTTTTGAAGTCGGGTTTCCATTTTGTCAAAATATTTTTTATTTTTTTTAATTTTTAGTGCATTTTTTCATAGCAGATTTTCAGTTTTTTTTACATGCATTTTTTTGGGGGGTTGGTTTTTTTTGTAAAATTTTTTTATTTGTAGTCGGTTTTTAAAAAAAGTTTCTTATTTTTCCATTATGAATGAGTATACCCTTTCAAAAAAAAAACAAAACTTTTCGCAGAAATCGGTGATCACATATAAAATGAGGGTTTTCCTCAATTTCCAGGGGATCCCCTCATCAGAATGCGATTTGGTGACAATGGGACCAATCCGAAATCAAACCTTTTAAAACAAAAAAATTCAAAATCGGTTCATAAATGACGGAGTTCTGAGGTAACACACATAAATAAAAATAAAAAAGCAACATACAGACAAATTGAGAACCATCCTCCTTTTTAAGTCGGGTTAAAAACTACGCGTAAGTAGAGCGCTGCTTCGTTTCTATATCCTTAGTTCATTTCTAAGAAATGAGGTTTTTCTAGTAGTCTATAATGTAAAAATTGTATTACTTACCACACTTCCAAATAAAATGAATCCAGTAAGTGTGAAAACACAATTAATGAAAGCAAATAAAAACGCAGCCCAAACGAGTACCATTTTTGACTATAATGTACAAAAATAATATGTAAGTTGAATATAATTATATAATAGAAATATTACCAATTCATGAGTATTTATAGTCAATAGTGGGTAAACTAATTTGTGAGGGGAACTGTGAATATTGATAAATATTTGTGAATGGAAATGTTTAAATCAGTAAATATATAAACCATATTTTGACAAAATGGAAACCCGACTTCAAAAATCAAATATTCTATAACAAAAAATGCACTAAAAAGTAAAAAAATAATTGCATATTCTTGTGCCAATTTTAGTTCACCTAAGCAAAAATTTTTAAATACATATGTAATTATTGTTATTTTTGGAGGCGGTGTCAGCATAGAGAAATTCACATAACTTTTGGACACCCCTTCCAAAAATAACAATAATTGTTCATATATATTTAAAAATTTTTGCTTAGGTGAACTAAAATTGGCACAAGAATATGCAATTATTTTTTTATTTTTTAGTGCATTTTTTGTTATAGAATATTTGATTTTTGAAGTCGGGTTTCCATCTTGTAAAAATATTTTTTATTTTTTTAAATTTTTAGTGCATTTTTTCATAGCAGATTTTCAGTTTTTTTTACATGCATTTTGTTTTTTTTTTTGGGGTCGTTTTTTTTTGTAAAAAATTTTTTTATTTGAAGTCGGTTTTTAAAAAAATTTTCTTATTTTCCCATTATGATTGAGTATACCATTTCAAAAAAAAAAAAAATTTCGCAGAAATCGGATCACATATAAAATGAGGATTTTCCACGATTTCCCGAGGATCCCCTCATTAGAATGGGATTTGGTGACAATGGGACCATTGGGAAACCAAACCCTTTAAAACAAAAAATTCAAAATCGCTTCATAAATGACGGAGTTTTGAGGTGACACACATAAGAAAAAATAAATAAAATTCAGACGAATTGAGAACCATCCTCCTTTTTCGGGTTAAAAATGGTGGTAAAGGGTTAAAATTTCGTTTTCTCCATCTCGAAAGCTAGAAGGTTTAATTCATTCATGGTAACTAATCAAAATGAATGAAATCTAATTTTGAATAAAAATGGTTTCTTACATTTCTTAATTTGAAACAGAATTTTTCGAAAGGTTTAATATTATTTCTTTAATATGTTATACAAAATTTTTTTTACTGATGAGGTTCAATCGAAAAATCGATATTTAGGCGTAAAGTCTTACGCATATTTTTTGATTATTTATTTCCTTTATGTTTCGAGTATTGTGATATAGGTTTAATTATTTGAACAACTCAAAGTCAACAAATATTCATTTTATCGCAGAAAAATAAACTGATATACGGTAAAATTTGAGACAACATGCCTCAATCTAACTTATAGGTAGTGTTCCTTTCATCATTTTATTCTTGTGATATACAAGAATATATTTATATATATTTTAACACATTTTTATCTTTATCAAATTTTAAAAAAAATTAAAGATGCATAATTAGATTAAAAATGAATTGTGTACCTGTTTAACAGATTTTGCAAATAAATGCAAAATTCCAAAACGTGGAAAGTACCTTGTTATTTTTAATATTGTAAAAAATAACGTCACAAGTAAACAATGATTATGAAGTCGTTTATTGATTATAATATCTTCAAATGGTATATGCAGTTCATGTTCCACTACTTCTTGTACACGTGGGCTTGCCTGCGTTGCCACTAATGTAAAATATATAATGCTTAATAGGTAGCTCTAAAATTACAAACAAAAATTCAATCACAAATATGTTTTAAAGAACTTTGTAATTTTGCTGAAACATGAATATATTGTAGACCTCCTTAGGGCATCTGCGTCAGCGAGATCCAGAAATTTAAATTTTGAAAACTATTTAAAAGTTGAAAAACTCAGCAACCGGCAACTTGAAAGTATTGACTTTTAGTGTAGGTACTATTAGTAAGGTCTGCAGCGTCGGACTGGCCATATAGTCGAGGTGGCGTTTGCCAGCCGGGCCCTAGGGTGCTCGAGCCCCTCACGGGCCTGGCTGGCGAGGTTTGCCACAAGCCAAGCGATAGGTACGGTAGCCTAGGGCCCGGCTCTTGCGATCTACATGTAAAGTAGATAGTTCATACATACTTAGAAATGAAACAGAAAAATTAAAACTTGTTTTAGAAATTTCTGAACGGCGATAACTTTTGAACGAATCAACCGATTTTCACGTGTATCATAATACACGACATTTGACATTGTTTAAGAGATGCATTATATAGATACGATTTTCAGCGCTGAAGCGCATTAAAACGAGTCTTTGCCTCTATTAATAATAATAATAATAATTAATAATAATAATTAATAATAATTCATTTATTGATTCGTTTTCCCGCAATACAAAGATCGTACAGAATAGATCAATTAAGTTTCATAAAAAAGGGAAATGGACATGATCGGACAAGAACTGTTGGATTCGTTGATTATATTAAACACTGAATCGGATCTTATCAAGGATGACGAGAATAGCAGCTTTTACGATCGAGTTATCGACAGCTTAGCGGAAACTTTTCCTCTTTAAAAAAAAATGTTGATTGGTTAGCTTTCGATTTGTTAAAAAGTAATTGGAACTATATTTACCTAATCTAATATACTATAATGCTAAAAGTGAAGCTGACTGACTGACTAACACACTGATCTATATAAAACCTAACCCACTTCTAGACATGCTAGAAAGATGCGGTTTTTGCATTCGACGCGAAATTGCTTCAAACCGACGAGAAAAATCGGAAAACTTCAATTTTTTCATTTCAACCCCCCGGAAAATCGGAAAAACATCCCCCGAAATTACGTTTATCTGTTCTATATATGCTAGAAAGATGAAATTTTCACCAATCGACCCGAAATAAAGTCAAATTAACATAAAACTTCATTACTTCCATCGCAATCCCCCGAAAATGGGAAAAACACCCCTAAAACTGCCCCTTTCACTTCTATTCATGCTAGAATGATGCGGTTTTTTGCATTCAACGCGAAATTGCTTCAAACTGACGAGAAAAATCGGTAAACTTCAATTTTTTCAGTGCAACCCCCCAGGAAAATCGGAAGAACATCCTCTAAAATTACGTTTTTCTGTTCTTTACATGCTAGAAAGATGGGATTTTCACTAATCGACCCGAAATAACGTCAAATTTACAGAATATTTTGAAAAATTTTATTACCTACATCGCAACCCTACCGAAAATGGGAAAAACATCCCTAAAACTGACCTTTTCATTTCTATTTATGATAGAAAGATCAGGTTTTTCCATTTGACGTGGAAAAGGTTCAAGATAACAGAATTATTTGAAAAAAGTTAATTTTTCCATCATAACCCTTCGCAGTTGGGAAAAACACCCGTAAAACTACCTCTTTCCTTCTATACATGCTAGAAAGATGCAGTTTTTTGCAATCGACGCTAAATAGCTACAAATTAGGAAGTTAATCCGAAAAACTTAATATTTTTTATTGCAACCTCCCGGAAAATCGAAAAAACACACCCCAAAATTATTTTTTTCAGTTCTATACATGCTAGAATGATAGGATTTTCACCAATCGACCCGAAATAAAGTCAAATTAACAAAAAAAATTTGAAAAATTTCATTACCTGCATCGCAATCTTCCGAAAAGTGAAAAACATACCTAAAACTGCCCTTTTCACTTCTTATCATGTTAGAAAGATCAGTTTTTTTCATTCGACGTGGAACAGGTATAAAATAACAGGATTATTAAAAAACACAAATTTTTCCATCGAAACCCTTCGCAAATGGGATAAACAACCCTAAAACTACCCCTTTTCTTCTATACATGCTAGAAAGATGCGGTTTTTTCAACGCAGAATAACTGCAAATTAATCGGTTGATTCGAAAAACGTAATTTTTTATTTCTTTGCTATCTCTTGAAAATGATAATGTGAGACCTATCTATGCGCAATCTCCCTAAACCCACTTCCCCCAAAAACTCCCCCCCCCCCCGAAAAAAACCCTCTAAATTCTTCCCAAAAAATTACCCCCCCCTCCATTAATTCTCTAATGGTAAGTACTTTTTGATAAGTATTTTTTTCAACTTTTTTTACAATTCATGTAATGTTATTTTCTGTCACGCGGAGCCACGGGGTCAAAGGGATACTCCCTTGCGAGCAAAGCGAGTAATATATATAAAGTTGATAATTAAAAATTTGTATATTTCATTATTTCTCGATAGTATCTCATCTACCATAATCCCGTTCCGGGCCCCGGGCTTGTGGGAAGCCACCCGGGCCCTCTCGGCCCAGTCCGACCCTGAAGGTCTGTGAAGGATATATAAGGTTTAAAAAGTTCTTCCTCGAAATAATAGTTGAGATTTATAGTTACAATCAAATATATAATCATAAACTTATTAAGCAATCGAAAAAAACAAATTTGTTTCGAATTATTTCAATTTTAATAAACTTTTTTCTAACATAAATATACCAAAATATGATGACGGTATATGCATATGATGAAGGAAAATACACCCATGTGTAAGTAATATAGGTATAATATACTGTATGTGTTGGAAAGCATTGCTAATAGAGAATCAATGTTAAATAAATAAATAAAATATTTACTATAAAACCATACATGCACATACATCTGGCTATAGCTTGTGGTGTATGGTGTTTGTTTGATGTCATTTAAGAGTGGAGTTGTTGTGACGCACATTATAATTGATAATATTTATCATTACGTATGTGAATGCATGGGAAATATTTGTTTGTGTGTTTTAATGGTATTACCGTATTTCAACAATGGGTTATTACTTAATAATAGAAAAATTGCAAATTATTAGGTACTTTGGGGGACATTCGGCAACTGAATGTGTCAATTTATTTATTGTGGTATTTGAGGATAGGCAATCGCCAAGCATTCGAACAGTTACAGATATGATTAGCTGTTTTGAATAAACATTTGTGCAAATATTTCTCCTCAAGTGCTAGAAAATACCCGGGTAGATTTCTACAATCGATTCGAATATTGTTTAGCAAATAATGAAGGAGTATTCGAACCGTTGGTTTAACTTTTATTTGGCGGAATTTTCTTTTTTTTTCTTTTTGGGGTTTTATTTTTCTTTTAATTTGTGTGGATTGTTATACCGTTAATAGAATACTATCGTTTATTTTCAAACATTCCACATACAAATAATAAGGGATGTTCAAAAAATAATTTTCAATTGCTAGAAGTAATGCTAAGCTTAAGAAGACAACAATGAACATATTTAACCCATTCTCATTACATGTTAATGCAGTACTGAGTACAAAACAGTAACAACACAGGCCAGCAATTTTTATTTTTATTACTTTATTTAGTATTGTGTATACTCAGTATAGTTATTATAATAAATAATGTTTAACATTGATTCTCTATTAGCAATGCTTTCCAACACGTACGGTATATTAGCCCGTAGCTATAATACATATTAGTACACATTAGTAGATTGTATGGTCATGTCCAAAGGTGTACAAATGACGTCAAAAGAAATACGAAATCCGAATAAATTAAGACACAAATCAATTATACATTTTTTAAATGATAGCTCGACTTTTGACGTCATTTGTACAAAATGCCTCTTGACCCTACATATTGACAACAAAACATTTTATAAATTTATTATTAAAATTCGTGAAAACAAGTGAAACTAAGTTAATTGCGTAAATACCCGGTATATACCGATTTTATGAAAAAAAGTTTCAAACAAAAGTTGTTTATTTAAAAAAAATGGACATATTTTCTCTTTCAAAGATGGATATTTATCTCCCTGGGAAGCACGTGTACGGTCTGATTTCGCCCATTAAGGACTTGTTATTTCTTAGCTCGTTTTTGAGTTTACGAGTCCACGTATGGACGGGCGGAACTAATTAGGTCATTTTGTGAACACCTAAACCAAAATTTTTTATTCGATCAATATTTTCAACCGTTACAAAGTCGGGACTAAACTTTATATAGGTACCCTTGTATATATTATATATATCGGGTATAAAAATGTATATGCTCCTCCCACAAGATTTTAAGCACTGTATAATCTAAGTAAGTCTAAGTAGCAAGGGAAGAACGAAATTTGGTTGGTCAAAAGGAGACGGATATGGTAAGAAAAAAGGTTAAAGAATTAAAAATGACTAAAGAAAATGCGAAGAAGAATAGACCGAACTTAAGCTGCAGTCGAAATGGAGACAGACAAATATTGGTGGCGTCATATAATGTAAGAGGTACTTTTGCTGAAGGAGAACTACTGAATCTAACCAGAATAATGAAAGAGTACAAAATAGATATAATGGCAATACAAGAAACAAAACAAAAAGGAAGAAGTATAAATCAGATAGGTGACTATGTGTTTTTCAATAGTGGGGATGATAACAGAATGCTGGGCACAGGGTTTCTAGTAGGAAACGAAATGAAAAAACAAGTGGTTGATTTTAAGCCGATGTCTGGCAGAACCTGTATGCTCCGAATCAGAAGTAAGTACAGAAAGATTACCTTTATTAACGTCCACGCGCCATCAGAGGAGAAAGACGAAGAAATTAAAGATGAATTTTACGAGAAAATAGATCAACTGTACAAAGGTATTCCTAAGTATGATATAAAACTAATCCTAGGGGATTTTAATGCTAAAATAGGAAAGGAAAACATATACAAGCCAACAATTGGTAATCATAGCAAACACAATGAAAGTAACGAAAACGGAAGAAAACTTATTGAGTTAGCTATGGAAAAGGATATGAAAATTGTATCGACATTCTTTCAACATAAAGAAATTCATAAAGGTACATGGGTAATACCGGGTACTGGAGAGACCAACCAAATAGACCACGTTCTGATTTAGAGTAAGCACTTCAGAAACATTACAGACACAAGAAGTTATAGAGGAGCCGATGCCAACAGTGACCATATAATGATAATAACTAAAATGAGAATAAAGAAGCCAACGGCAATTAGAAAAGGTAAATCAAAAAGAAAAACATACAACACTAAGCAACTGAGAAATGAAAATAAAATAACAGAATTTCAGCTAATAATTAATGACCGACTGCAACGATATGAAGAACCGAATAGCATTGAACAAGCTTGGGTGAATCTGGGAGGAATTTTGGAGGAAGCTGCACAGATATTAGAAGAAAAAACGAAAACTGAAAGAAGGTGCTGGTTTGATGAGGAGTGTGAAAGCGTCATAAAGGAAAGGAAGGATTTTAGAATGAAATGGTTAAGAGACAAATCAAAAGAAAATGAAGAAAGGTACAGGATACTAAGAAGAATAGTTAAGAAAAAGTGTAGGCAGAAAAAAAGGCTTTTCTTAGAGAACAAATTAAAAGATATAGAAGATAATTGTTCTAAAAGGCAGTCAAGAGAATTCTTTAAGGGCGTAAAAGATTTAAGTCAAAGCAAACAAAAAAACTCAGTTTTCATCAGAAATGAAGAGGGAAACCTTGTTGGTGGAATTGAAGAAAAGTTAAGCCGCTGGGAAAGATATTTTATGACCGTACTAAACGAAATCGAAGAGCATAACAATCTAGTACCAGATGATCAGGAGGATCCACCAGACATTCCCAGTCTAATGGAAATAAAAAATATTATTGATCAACTAAAAAATAATAAGGCGCCCGGAGAAAATGGTATAACGGCGGAAATGTTAAAGAAAGGTGGTGAATCATTACAAAATAAAATCTATGAACTTATATGTGAGGTGTGGAGGCAGGAAAGAATGAAATCAAAATGGAATGTAGCACTGCTATTGCCTGTACATAAAAAGGGAGATCGGACAATCTGTCAAAATTATAGAGGGATCGCACTTTTGGATATCACCTACAAAATACTGGCAATAGCAATAAAAGGCAGGTTAGAAGGACACATAGAAAATGAAATAGGAGATTATCAGTGTGGTTTCCGGAGAAACAGATCAACCATTGATCAAATTTTCACAATAAAGCAGATCCAAGACAGCAGCTACGACCAAGACCTCCCTCTTCACATTGTGTTCATCGATTTCAAGCAAGCCTACGACTCCATTAACAGGGAAAAGCTTTACGAGGCAATGGAAAAGCTACAAATTCCAGCAAAGCTAATCAGACTTGTGAAAATGACACTAACCGATACCAAAACAAAAATTCTGATCGAGGGTCATGTCTCTAGAGAACTGGAGGTCAAAAGAGGGCTAAGGCAAGGAGACCCCTTATCTACTCTATTATTTAACATTCTGTTAGAGGACGCAATTAGAGAGAGTGGAATAAATAGCAAAGGGACCCTATATAATCACTTGAATCAATGCCTAGCTTATGCAGATGATATAGCAATCCTTGCAAGAACGAAGGAAAACCTCCTAGATGCGTTAAAGAATCTCGAAAAGTCAGCAAATTCCAAAGGATTAAAAATTAATGAACAGAAGTCCAAATATATGAAGCTGCGAACAACAAACACCCTACCGGAAATAGGTAAATCGCTAATAGTTACAATGAACGACGAGACGGTTTATCAGTTCGAACAAGTGGAGAGGTTTAATTATCTGGGCGTCACTTTATCTAGTCGGTGTGACGAATCGTCAGACATTCGCGAAAGAATTGCTAAAGGCTCAAGAAGCGTTGGAGCACTGAGGCAATTTTTTAACTCCAAGAGCATATCAAAGAACACAAAGATTAGAGTATACAAAACAATAATACGCCCAACAGTAATGTATGGTAGCGAGTTATGGAAGCTGAACCAAAAAGAAAAACATACACTGAACATATGGGAGAGAAAAGTGTTAAGATCAGTTTTTGGAGGCCGGCAAGTAGGGGATTGCTGGGAAAGAAGAAAAACGAAGAACTGTACAAACTATATAAAGAACCCTGCATAACAAATGTGATTAGATCTCAGAGATTGAGATGGCTGGGGCATGTATTTCGATTCCCCTTAGATAGAGCGGCGAGACAAGTACTGATCAGAGGAAATACCGGAAAAAGAAAGAGAGGTAGGCCCAGGACCAGCTGGATCAAGGCAGTGGAAAAAGATTTACAAGAACTAGGAATTGAAAACTGGAAACGAGTAGCGGAGAACAGAAGCAGATGGAGACATATCTGCTCGAAAGCCAAGGGCCTTCTAGGCCTGTAGTGCTGATATATATATATATATATATATATATATATATATATATATATATATATATATATATATATATATATATATATATATAATCTAAGTAACGAGTTGGGAGTTGTGGAACCCCTTCGTAATTTATTTGTTAGAGGTTCCAACTTCAATTTAATATAAATTTGATAAGCAAAATAATTAATACCAGTAGTCTTTTGGACAAGTAACAAACACTGTAATTTTTTTTTAAATAATACAGATAATGTATTTTTGTTGTTCAGCAGATTTTATCGTCAATCCCGTTCCTCATTTTCGGGACTTTAATTGAATCGTTTTGTTTGTAATATTTATACTGGTTGGTTGTTGCGTTTTCAATTGTAATTGCTGAATTGTTTATTACCCATTGGTTACAAAACTCTTGATTTGAAGGATTTGCTTCGCAGCAATATTGCTTCGAATCACTTTCGCGAGTTAAGTAATTAATGGATAATATGAGAAAATATTCACAACCTGATTTAAAATGTAATACGACCACAAACATGTAGTTTATTGTATTTAAAATACTAAATTAAAATCAAATATATGCACAACAGCTACATTATACAAAACAGTTCAGACATTTTATCGGGAAATTACACTCTGTAGTTTTTATTTAGTCCAAACGCATTATTTTAATTAAAAATTTGTATATCCGGAAATATACCTGCAGGTGAGTTAAAAGTCATAGAGCTTTTTGAAAGGGTGGATAGGGAATGAAATTCTAAGATGAAAAGTCCTTGGACATTTTAGCATCTAACCACCATTAATTAGATATTAGTTAAATAAAGGAACCAATTAGAGAAGCGCGTTAACGGAATAAGAAATGGTGGAGAATGAACGTAGCGGCAGTAGAGATACGTGAAGGGAGCGAGCTCTCCCCACCACTACCGTAGAGCTTGTCAATCTTATGAGTTTCAAATCCGGTACAATTTTTATAGTTTTGAAAAATTTTGGAAAAAAAATTTACCTTTTTTTTCCGAAAAATCTAATTTTTCAGTTTTTATTAGATTTCTTTGACGTTGTTTTTTTAAAGTTAAGAGCTGATTCGATTTTGGAATCGATCGGTACAGTAGTGTAAAAGTTCTTTAAAAAACATTTTTTTGAAAATTACATTTTTGGGTTTATCATAAGATAGTCAGGATAGTTTTTTAGGACCTCAAAAGTTCAAGATCTTATAAAAACTCAGTTTTCGATAATCGGACTGAAATAAAAAACTTGGTGGGGAGAGCTCGCTCTCCTCACGTATCTCTGCTGCCGCTGCGTTCATTCCCCACCATTTATTATTCCGTTGATGCGCTTCTTTAATTAGTTTCTTTATTTAATTAATATCTAATTAACGGTGGGTCAGGAGAAAAAATGTCCAAGGACTTTTCATCTTAGAATTTCATTCCTTATCCATCCTTTCAAAAAACCCCATGACTTTTAACTCATCCTGTATAAATATAGTTTCAACTCTGTAACGATTGAAAATTTTGATCACAGAAAAAAATTTTGGTTTAAGTGTTCATAAAATAACCTAATTAGACCATTTCCGCATGTCCGTCCATCTGCCCGGCATTCAGTGGACATGATAACTCAACAAAGAAACGAGATAACGAACTGTGAATTTTGTGTATGCATTATATAGCTAAAAAGTGATTTTAAGTTCGTGAATGGGTAAAATCGGTAAATGCATCCCCCTACCAGGTGTGGGAATCTCTACCTGCCGGGAAAAGGGGGTATCTATATTTAGAACTGTAAGTGAGAGCAGAAAAATTTAATGACAAATTTTCCTTTTGTAAAAATAAACAACTTTAATTTGAAACTTATTTTCATAAACCGATCAGTTTCGCCGGAATTTCAGCTTAAACATTTGTCATTACTATTACCAGGTATTATAGCAATTACCTCAGTTAGTTGTTATTTTCACTTGTGTTGTTTCTTTACGTTTTCTGTATTTAAACATAGGAAAAATCATGTGTTGAAAATAGCTTTTAACGAACAAGTGCAAAAAAAATTTTACAAAAATTCAATTATTTCTACATTGTTATTATTTATTACTCTAACATGGATTTTAAAGTCTATAAAACGTCTTTGAGGGTCAATCCAGGATTTCCAAAATAAAATACTTACAGTTATTATGCCTACATCAACAACCGATGAAACTTGATTAAAATATTCCATTTTAAAGTAAAAAATTTCTCGAATTTCTTCAACCAAGAAGTAAACGACGCACATTGTTAAAAAAGCAATGCATGCTAAAATGAAGTAATCATGTTTCACAACAAGCAAAAAGATTCGTGCTGTTCGTACGTATAAAAATGGTGTTACTCCACCAGCTGGCGATACTTCAAAAACTAATCTATTCATAAACCAAGTGTAATGTAAGTAAAAAAGGAACATAATTTAAAAAAAATTTGCTACGCAGGAGCTGCGTCAACATAGCGAATTTCCTTAGAATACATAAATCACTCACTAGCTCTAGCGGTATGTTTTGTTATTTTCAAGGTCAATTTTATTAAGAACGGCATAGGTCAAGGGGAAAGGCGGGGGGGAATAGAGAAAGAAGAAAATATAAAATATCGCTCTTAAGGATTAAGGATCACATTTCGAAATATTTTGCTCATTATTTTTTCACAGGCTAAAAATAACGTTTTCTAATAAATCCCGAAGTTTCAGAATTTGTGAACGTTTAGAACGCGAGATAATTAATAGCAAAGTAACCATTCTCTCTCACTCTCTCTCATTAGAAGCATGTAAAACTTATGTCCGCCCTACTATTATCTGTTGTGTTAAAAAAAAATACTCCACAGAATTTAAAAAAAAGGAAAGTAAAGATCTTTTATTAGTTAATTTGTTTATAAATATTTATTAATTAAATTTTTTTTTAAATCGCGTTTTACCGTTTTGTTTTCGAAATATAAAAGTTTAAAATTATTTAATTACATTAATTTGTATATATGAATAGTGAATATACCTATGTGTTGTGTATGTGTATATATGCATATTTCTATAATAAAAGCAAACCGGTTTTTCGTCCTGAATATACAAGATAGTGAAGGAACTACCTTAATATTAGAATAATCCAAAAATGTATGAGAAGTAATGTTGTTGAAAATCATATTTGCTACAATTCATTACCTTATCCTTTTTCTCAAAAATCGAATGTATACAGATAGATACATAGATTAAACTGTCAATTTTAAATTGTAAATATTTCTGTAAATACTAGTGTAATAGAAAAAAATGGTAAGAAACAAAATTATAGTAAAACTAATTTATTACAACTTTACTTATGATAAATTTTTCGATTTTTCGAAAATTAAGGGAGATATGCCAAAATTAGCGTTTTCCCCTTCCTCTAACCTCCTAGCCCCCCCCCCCACTTTCCCCTCGTCCGATTTTCCCCATTAACGAACTTGATCTTTCAAATTCCAAAAGCACATACCAAATTTTATTCCAAATAAAAACTGTGATCGCAGACACACACACACACACACACAACACACACACACATATATATATATATATATATATATACACATGTCACCCGTTATTTAGAACACTAACACTAATTTATAACATTATAAATTAGTGTTAGTGTTCTAAATAACGGGTGACAGATCAACGATTTA
Organism: Nineta flava; assembly: GCA_963920215.1. Lineage (NCBI taxonomy): Eukaryota > Metazoa > Arthropoda > Insecta > Neuroptera > Chrysopidae > Nineta > Nineta flava. The sequence continues at coordinate 15,186,332 of OY986045.1, read as the reverse complement.
AATGTCTCGCATGCTAATATTTCGATGAACTATTACTAATGAAAAAAACTAACTTCCGAATTTGAGTTAGTTTGCTACGATTGAAACGATTCCAACATTTTGGTGTAGGGCAGACCGTTCACAAGATATTGCGGGCCAAAGAATAGCCTAATTATTTTTCTTTTCTATATAGCTATTTCAATTTACAATTTATTCGACAGGAACTAAGAGATAAGAGGTAAGAGATATCGGGATCAAAAATTATTCGTAATAAAATCTACTATATACTGCTGCATAATTCACGATCGAAAATCAGCTTATTTAACTATACCAAATACAAGAATACCCGAATACATGGATGCAACTGTTAGCAAATTTATAATAAATTCAAGTTCCTTTTACCAACGAAACAACACAAACTTACTTTACAGAACTCATGAAATTTGTATTTGGACAATATATTACTGCATCAAGAAATACAGCCCTGGTTTTACGACTTATCCAATTATTTTCTTTTAGAAATTGTAATTTTTGTGTTGCAACCACTCGTGCATAAGGACCTCTGGGTAGGGTTAGAATAAAGCCGCCAGGTGGATATACAGCAAATTTTCCGTTATAATCGGGAATTAATGGATTTGGATCTTGATATTTAAAGCTAAAACAGAAAAAAGAACAAGATACTGTAAAAAAAAACTTCTTACAGTGTTTAAGAATCCAATAGTACAATCCAAATATTAAGCTAAAGATGCTGATATTTAGGGTTATCATTATTTAGTAAGTTCAATTTACAAGAGCGAAATCGGTCTAACTTGACAAAATTAATCTCTATTCAAAATGAAAAATGCTACAAATGACTTACATAAAAATCTTTTCTTTTTTTTAATTAAACTTAATACGGACTCATCAAGACCCTTTTACAATTGTTTTAATGAGGTAACTTTTCCTATCCTCTTAAAATATTCCGATCAGGTAGGTGTGAATATGAGGTACAAGTCAAGTTTAACCTTTTATTTTGTAAAATGTTGTGTTTAAAGGAGGCCACTTGCGGACGTAATTTTGCCCGACGACAAAAATATGTACCTCAATGTAAAATTTTCCGACCTTTCAGAATCTGCGGTCAAAAACAGAGGTTCCCATTTTAAAAACACAAGATAGGCTTCAAAAACCTTGAAAACCAAGATCAAGGTCAAAGCCGAGGTCACTATAAGATGGAGAATTAGTTAAATGGAAAAATTTACCATAAGTATTATTGGAGAAAATACATTTTACTATAATTTATCACCTGACCATATTTTCTGTTGCTTTTTGTTGTACGTTGCAGCTATTAGGATGAATGTACAATTGAGACAAAGTAGTTTTACAATATCAGAGACTCATTATGAGTATCCGGTACTGCTCTTGAATTCTATGGCTACTTGTGAACTGAATCCCAGAAACTTGTCGTGAGAGACATGAGTATGGAATATTCACACCTGGTACAGAGGACTATTATAATAATAGTGAAAATTAATTTACGGCAGATCATAATTGTCATTTAGTTGTTGATCGGTTAAATCCAAAGAAGCTGTTGACATATCATTTTTGTCTTCATATTTTGCTTCAAATTCTCCGAAACATTTTGACAAATCAGTTGTGTTTTTAATTCGTTCATCGATATCACAAACACCATCTTTAATGCGAACCTTTGGATTTTAAAAATACACAAGTTTTAGTATTAGATACCTCTACATACAAAGTAAAAGTGGGTTTATCGTAATTAATTTTTAATTAAAAAAATAATACTCATTAACAGAAGGATCCTTTGACAAATAGACATATACGCGGTTGCCACCTCACCAGATTTAATCTGGAGATTCCAATAATCTCTAGACTTCCCGAGTTCAGTAAAAAAACATGTGCTTAACAAAATTATTAAAAATAAAATATATTGTATATAGTTATTATTTTAAAATTATTTTTAATTTTTTGTTTTATGTCTCATGACGTGGTACTATTAATATGAATTATCTTGAAACTGTATATTATGTAATATGAGCTACCGAAGTCCTGATAATTTTTCAAAATTTTCTTATTAATTTGTGCTTTTTTCATTCGGTTTTCAAAAAAGAGCTTCGGATAAAAATTGTTCATTCTAATATAGTAACAACTTTTATTCGAAGCATTTTCTCCAAAACCGAATTAATAAGACACAAATCAATTATAAAATTTTGAAAAATGATCAGCATTTCCTTCGGAAAACGTTATGAAAAAAGTGAAAGTTTTGTTTCACTTTCACTTATATATTATACATATATATTATATAGATTTATATATATATATATATATATATATATATATATATATATATATATATATATATATATATATATATATTAATTAAATTAAATACTGATATGAAAAAATTAACTCGTCAACCAGGAATCGAACCTCGGGCCTCTGGATATCTAGTCTAATGTGCTATCCATTACACCAAAAACTATTGTGTGTAACGGCCAACTTTTTCATATTATTCCAATTTATATATATATATATATTTTTTATATATTTATTAGACAGTACTAACTTCTGTTGAAGTGAAATTTTTATTTAATATTTGTTTATTTGTGTATACTTTCGTGTCAACATACAAGTGTTTGTCCAAATTCCTTTCGGTTACGTATGACAAACTGTAGGAGACTATAGCGTATACCCGACACATTTCATTGTCATTGAATTTATTAATTAAATTAAATACTGATATGAAAAAATTAACTCGTCAACCAGGAATCGAACCTCGGGCCTCTGGATATCTAGTCCAGTGTGCTATCCATTACACCAAAGACGATTGTGTGTAACGGCCAACTTTTTCATATTATTCCAATTTTTATATATATATATATTTTTTATATATTTATTAGACAGTACTAACTTCTGTTGAAGTGAAATTTTTATTTAATATTTGTTTATTTGTGTATACTTTCGTGTCAACATACAAGTGTTTGTCCAAATTCCTTTCGGTTACGTATGACAAACTGTAGGAGACTATAGCGTATAGAGGTTCGATTCCTGGTTGACGAGTTAATTTTTTCATATCAGTATTTAATTTAATTAATAAATTCAATGACAATGAAATGTGTCGGGTATACGCTATAGTCTCCTACAGTTTGTCATACGTAACCGAAAGGAATTTGGACAAACACTTGTATGTTGACACGAAAGTATACACAAATAAACAAATATTAAATAAAAATTTCACTTCAACAGAAGTTAGTACTGTCTAATAAATATATAAAATATATATATATATATAAAAATTGGAATAATATGAAAAAGTTGGCCGTTACACACAATCGTCTTTGGTGTAATGGATAGCACACTGGACTAGATATCCAGAGGCCCGAGGTTCGATTCCTGGTTGACGAGTTAATTTTTTCATATCAGTATTTAATTTAATTAATATATATATATATATATATATATATATATATATATATATATATATATATAGTCTCCTACAGTTTGTCATACGTAACCGAAAGGAATTTGGACAAACACTTGTATGTTGACACGAAAGTATACACAAATAAACAAATATTAAATATATATACATATATACGTATATATATATACGTGTTTATGTGTCTGTGAACTCTCTAGACTCTCTAGCAGTCACAGTTTTAATCTGATTGGAGTGAAATTTGGTATTTGAAGGTCAAGTTCGTTAATAGGTTAAATCCGACAAAGAAGAACACAAAACTTAACTTATCTCCTTTAATATTCGAAAAATTTATATGAACTAAAGTTGTAGAAAATTGGTTTTACTATAATTTTGTTTCTTATCATTTTTTCTGTTACACTAGTATTTACAATTTAAGATTGAAAGTTAAAATCCTAAATATCTCTGTCCATATTCGAGTTTGAGAAAAAATAATAAGCTAATGAATTGTGGTAAACATGATTTTCCACAACTTTACTCCTTATACATTTATCGATTGTTCAAATATATTACTTAAGAGAGATATTTTGTATTTTGAGTTTTCTTCTTTTTCTATGCCCTCTTCTTCCCCCTGACCTATGCCATTTATTAATAAAATTAGCCTTGCAAATAGTAAAATAGATACGATATTTCGATACGATAAAATTGTGACCACTAGAGAGTAATTTATGCGTTTTAAGGAAATTTGAGTTGACATAGCTCCTGCGTAACGTATTTTTTTTTGGTTCATTTGATTATTATCAAGTTTACAAAGAAAAAGAGAAGAAAATTTAATTTAACAAATGAGTGGTTGTTTTTATTATGTAAATACCTTTTCTCTATAAGGTATAATGATATATATATATATATATATATATATATATATATATATATATATATATATATATATATATATATATACAGCATACCTTTTCCAGTTACATCCCTAGGCATTTCAACGGAATAATTATAACAAGAAATCATGCAACTGAAGTTCCATATGTACAAATAATATACATTAAAATAAAAAAATAAAAATTTTTATTTTCTTAAAACCTATCAAATATACTTCTACCATATAAAAATGGTTCTTATTAATCAAATTATATACAAAAATAAACCCGGCCCCCTCTCCCAAAAAATCGGCCTTAAAATAGCAAACATTTTCAAATATATTTTCGACACTTAAAGCACGTTTATCTTGCTGCTAGGCTTTAGATTGTAGCGGTATCGCTTCTTCATTATTAAATAATAATTCATCCAAACCAATCATCCGATAGGCATCTGTTGGAAGATTTTGGAAATTTTTTCTTTAAAAATATGTTAATTTACCACCCTCTTCGCTTATTTTTTCTCGGGCGTCAAATTGTAGAGGTAGAAGATAATTATAATAAATAATTATTATTTAAATAAATAATAAATATATGTAAAAGATATAATTGATCTTTATTGTTATTATAATTATTTATTATAATTATCTTCTACCTCTACAAGATCAAGCTAATGTTTTGTATATATCCACTAATAAGCTGAGCAATCATTTACAAAAATTGCATTAATCAAACATCCCCGAAAACATCCTCAGAATCTACTTTTGAATCACTTCATAAATTTTATAAGAAATTTCCAATGATTATTTCGGAGTGTTAGTACTGAAGCTACGTTCCGACCCCGCCAAATATATATTAAAATTTTCGGGATGTAACTACGGAAATTTACGGAACTTGTGTCATTTCTCGAAATTTGCTCCTAATAAACACGTAGTAGTAGAATTCGTAAAAGAATATTTACAAGTAAATATTTGTTTAATTATTATTTGTATAAAACAAATAATAATTTCAAAATTTCCACTAATCAAAAAAAATTAAAAAACAAAAAAATTATTATTTGAGAGAGTTTACCTGACGAAGTTCTAACACACCAATCAAATAAATTATGGGATCTTGACGTTTAGAACGCATATCTAGCCATGACCCTTCTTGAAATATTGTAGCCAAATACTAAATGTAGAAATTATATTAGGTAAAGAAAATTGGTACTTTACAAATTATTAACTATATGTGGGGTTAGGACATGCGGGTGCCTGTTTTAAGATAATCTGAAATTAAAAGTGACAAGATACTCCTGTAGTAGTGAAAAGACTTATTTTTTGTTTCAGATGTAAATTTACAGTAGTTAATTTGCAGTTTAACAATTGCTCTTGATAAGTGTTTTATTTCAACAACCACAATCTGATTCTATTGATAACTTGAGTGTTTCTTGAGGAAGTTCCCAGTATTACTGAAACTAGTATTATTGAAGCATCTGTGTTCTACGTTATAATGAATGGAGCGGTTAATTCAAGAAATTATCGGCGTTTAGTAGTATAGACTTGAGAAGGTTTTCTGCAATTCCCCCCTCATTATCAAAGTCGACTGCAGTCAAACAACCTACCAATTCCTAGTCTGCATATAATTCCTTGTACTCCACCCACATCATTAATGTAATTCAATTGAGATTACCATAGGTTAAAAAGGATCATGCTATGGATAGCCTCAGTTATACTCTGTGTGTCTCAGAAACAGAAGTAAAACCCAAATATTATTCTATTTTTTTACTTTCCATTTGTGAAATTGTTGTAATGGGTCCGATTTTTTTATTTGGAAATATTCACATATCTCCACATTTCGAGGTTCCTCGATTCAGAATCCATCGTTTTTAGAAAGATATCTGCTATCTAAGTTGGAGGGGAGGGTTGTCATGAGTCCACGGCTCTCCCCTGGCCCCGCAATTGTGAATGTATAACTGTATCCGAATTGTCGAGGCGTCTTAAATCAAATGGGAAGTTGGCAGTGTGGGTAGAAAAGTCGCACCCACCTTGTTTTTTATTGTTAGTATGCACCTTTTTGAATAACTTCTTTGACATTTTATTGAATAACTACAATATTAATTATTTTTTAATGAACTTAAGGAATAAGTTATGTAATCACTCCACTAAGTAACCAAAATTCAGTTAGTGAGCTAGCACCGTCCAAGAAAGACGATACAATATTTTGTTCACAATTTTAATTTAAATTAAATTTTTAAATTTAAATTTAAATACGATAATTTTAATTATTATTATTAAAGTAACTAGAGGCGCTCTACCTATACAGTTTGATTAAAATATAGCAAAAATTAACTTTTTTTACCCGATAAATGTGATCAAAATTTGCAACATCTTTCAGATAATAGATCTCATTCTTAAGTGTGAAATTTTTTAAACCAAAACGTGTATTCATTACTGAGTTCATATCATACATTGCTTGACTAAATTCTGAATTAATTACTGAAACAAATTTAGTTTAAATTAGATCTTAGGTACAGCATTATTGTAATACAAGGTGAGTCGAAGCGAATGGATATTAGCACACACCTCTACTTTATTTTTATAATCAAGTCAAAGTCAAGTAAATTTACCATATATAATATATCATATTTGTATATATGCACCCCCGTGTAAAATTTCTAGATTCGCCCCTGGATAATAAAAATCTATTATTGTTTTTAACAAGTATTATGTTAACAGGTATTTAACAAGTATTATGTCTCCCTAATATTTCAAACTAAATATTTTCTGTCCACCAATGCTTACGTTCCCGGATTTGATTATTGTGAATTTGGAAAGGAGTCCGCCAGCTTTATTTTTGTGCGCACATTGATTTGAGTGTTTTGATTGTGGCTTATATCATGTCTTTGGGTGGTCTTCGTTTTGTTATAATGTATTGTATTCTATTGGATGTTGTAGAAAAATGAGAGAATCGTGGAAGGAAGTGGAGGTGTGTGCTAATATCCATTTGCTTCGACTCACTCTGTATATAAGTTTCTCGATAATATATTTCAAGTCTATGGTGGTCGTTTCGATTTTAAATCAGATTCTTAATATTTATGTTTCCTTAAAAGGTAATATGTCAACTCCTGAATTAATCGATGGTCAAGTAACAACTATTGATTTTTCACTTACATATAGAATGTATGTATCTAGAATAGAGATATATTGTAGCCAACGCCATATCAGTCACAATTAATAATAACTGAGTGTACAATCACTGATCAAAAGTTGTATGGAAAATGGCAATTAATATATTCACTTTGCATTTCAAACCTCTACCTGTGAGGGATTAGAAAGACAGATCCATGCTTTTTAAAATTCCTTATCAAAATAACAATACAATTTATGTGATTTGTGCCATCGATCAAGTGTTTTTTGTTATGGGTAAATATTATATTAAATGATATATTTACCAATTATTAAAACAATCATAAACAATCCAGTTAAAAAAAAAGCTGCCAAATGTGTTTTCAATAAATCACTATCAATTTCAAATGTATTGCCAATTTGATCTGTGGGCCAAACAACTATAAAAAATAAATAAAAGGGGCAGTTAAAAATGTCTAAAACTAATTTGAATAAAAAATTGCGATGGTAAATTTCCTCTAATTATTTACCTAGAGTGTACATATCAAATTCGATATAATTACAAAAATATTATGCATACTTATCATAACTTTTAATACAATGAAAGTAGCACCTATCCGTGCTATTGTAAATCCAGTAAATTTCTTCTCTGAAAAATTGAAAAACGAGTGCTAACAAGAGAAAGATTTAGAGCATGCGTTAGAGATAGAGAGAGATTGTAGAGGTTGCCCTGGACGGGATACACTTCGACCATAAGGTCCATTGTGATGCTTAAGGATGTGAGGATGTGAGTGGAGTAGAAGGAATTTGTGAGTAGACTAGGAACTGGTAGAATATGCGGCTGCAGCCAACTCTGATAGGAACTATGCCGATATTCATCTGGAGATCGTGAAGGAAACTGCAGAAAACCTTCTCAAGCATAGCCGGTTACTTCGTTCTTGTCCATACGCCGACAGTTTAGTCAATTAACCGCCCCTTTTTTTTACTTATAATTGACAAACTGCCAATGTCGGGATTCGAACCCATAACCTCCCACTTTCCAAGTATGCATACTGCGCAGACATAACGCCTTAGACCGCTCGGTACTTGGACTGGTTATAGCATGTGTTACTCTCAACAAAAACAAAGAATCAATAGTCGAATAGTCGCTGAAAAATAAATAGTTTAAATTTTAACACATTATACCGAAATTTGATTTCTTCACAAATTACAATGAATGAAATGAATAGTTTAGCGTACGAACGCCGCAAACCAACATACATCTAAACCAACACGCGTATTTCGTATATCAACTAAATATATTTCACTACGCGTTTGAAAACCGGCCTATTACGACCTATACGGGCCATCGCAGGTATAGAGGGACGCGCTATCTTGGCCTTGGAGCTCCTTCTATAGAACATCGGCCGACAGAACTAAACTATTATGCCGAAGTCAGCAGTGTAAATATATCTTACTGATGAGAAATGATAATATTATACGAAGGTAATCTCTGCATCTTTGCGTAGAAGAAGCGATGTCGCAACTTTCCATTCAAAACTGCGATCCACTACTCCAACATTGTTATTCAAAGATCATTGTTTTTGTGCGCTGCTGAGATAACAGCAAGCACATTTTATAGCAAAACAAAAACAGGCGTGCTTGTGCGTTGTATATAACGTGTGTAAATTATCGATAAAAAAACAGCATTTCAGAAACTGCTAGAGCTCGTAATGATGAAAAACTTTCTGGGTATTCAAGTAAAGAGACTGAGTGAAGCATCGAACTTAACGAAAAGTGCCTTTTAGAAGCGCTGTGGGATGGTTCATGTATCAACAAGACCGGGCATTTCGTATAGTGTAAGTAAGATTTCGGAACACTTGGAAAATCTGCAAGTTTCCGATTAGAATAATGTCAAGCGTTTATAAATCGAAGCTTGAGACAGATCGATTTATTGTCTATATTGATGCTGATCTTGTTGGTATTAAATACTCTAGGGGAGCGATAACATGGGCAAGCCATAAGCAAAAGTGTGTTGGCCTTTCTGCTACCGAAGCAGAATATGTCCTGGCTAGTGAATGTGCCAAGAATATAGTGTGGTTTAAACGTCTATTTTCGGAGATAACAGTGTTAGAAAAAGTGCCGATTCTATATATGCATAACGCGGGTGCTCTTAAGCTAGCGAAGAATCCTGAATTCCATAAGCATACTATACATGTAGAGATTCGTTTTCATTATGTTCGTGAAAAACTCCTGGAATGGGTCTTTGGAGGGGGTACTAGATTTGATTTGGTAATATAAAATCCATTTAAATAAAGTGTCTTATATAAAACCTAAAATCTATTAATTACCATATGCAACGTATTGTATGATCCCGAAACCGACTGAGCTATCGGCCTTAAAAACTCTATAATGTGCGGGTCTTCAAACATAATCTGTACCTAATTAATTATACGTATAAGCTATTTTCTATTGATGATTTATACTGAATTCATTTTGTTTTCAAAAAATTATAAATTTATTATACATTTCAAAAAGTTATATGAGTTTTGCCCTACCAGTTACCGTTTGAAATCGAAATAAAAACAATAACAAATATAACAATAAAAACTAAAAATAAATATTTACAAGTGAAAATTACAACTGAGTTAATTGCTGACATAATCGGTATATACTGAATTTATGAAAAAAAGTTTCAAATAAAGGTTTATTTAAAAAAAAAGGAACTGTCTTGCTGTATCTCTACGGTTTCAAAGATAGGCAATTTTATCCATTTTGCCCATTTGCGAATTTGACCTTACTTTTTAGCTCTAGAACACAACACAATTTTTGAGTTATCGTGTTTACAGACGAACGGGTGGACGGACTAATTAGGTCATTTTATGATAAATATTTTCATCCGTTACAAAATTGGATCTAAACTTAATATACCCTGGTATATATTATATACTGGGTATAACAAGGATTGGATCAATTTGAAGCTACATTTAAGGCTAACAATACATCAAACAATTTCGAACTATGTAAATACCTTACTTCGTTTTAGAAGTAAACCAAATAAAAATTTATATAAACTGTATATATTTATAGAATTATTTTTGGTAAAATGTTTTCATTTCTCAATTTGCCATAATATAATTTTGTTAGATTTGCATACCCGGTATATATTATACAAGGGTATATTAAGTTTAGTTCTGTCTTTGTAACGCTTGAAAATATTGATTGCACGTTTCGCCTCAACTAACGCTTCGCGATGAATAACGATTCACGTAAAGTAACGATTCACGTTAACTGACGCTTTGCGATAAATAATATTAGTTTATATTTAAAATAAAATAAAAACGCAAGAACATTAATATATATTTTTTTAAATGCAAGAACATTCTTACTGTTTCAATATTATTAACATAAAGCAAATATTTACACATAATTCATATTTTACAAACTTTGTATTGGTAGAATTTTTTACAATTCAAGCATTGATATACAACTCAGTATTTACCGCGTATTTAAACAATTAACTCAGTGGTTACATTACTTGTTCTTTATAAAATAAAATCATAGAAACGATAAATAATTTTTTATCGATTTCCATCTAATTTTTTATGCTTTATGAATAAGGTTTTAAAGTAGTATAGGCCACAAAAGTAGCGCCTAATTTTATTTGTACCGTATTCATTCCGTTTTTGAGAAAATGTTTCGATTAAAAGTTGTTAGTATATTTATAATAAACAAATTTTATCCGAAGCATTTTTTTTTGAAAATCAAGTAAATAAGACCCATATAAATAACTAGCTACCCCCCCCCCCCCTGTTTCACCCGCGTTAAATTTGTATATAGCCTGCCTATAACCTTCATCAATAAACGGGTTATCTAACGCAAAAAGAATTTTTTAAATCAGACTGGCAGTTCCAGAGATTATCGCGTTCAAACAAACAAATACCCTTCAGCTTTATTATATTAATATAGATCAGATTTTTAAAAATAAGCGGTAGTTTTCTGACCATGAGTACTTAATAATAGGATTGTTTAGGGCTTATTCCGTAATGGTATCATCAATAAATTGTAAGTTGGCATCACTTAAAAAGGAGGGGTAGGGATGGATGGAGCTGTGTTCCACCATCATAAACATCATCAATCATAAATCTTCTGCTGTAAGAATTATGCAATGACTGAGAAACAAAAAATTAAAATTAAATTGAATAAAAACAAAAAATTATATTTTATTTTGTTTAATAACAGACTCGGCCTTGCGTACTACCGTGCTCTAGATAAGATTAACTAAGTATAATTTATAAATAAATAATAAAAATGATTCCTCTATCATTACAATAGCATACGTCATACGACTTTTGATGATGTTTATGATGGTGGAACACAGCACCATCCATTCTACCTCTCCTTTTTAAGTAATGCCAACTTAAAACTTATTGATGCTATCATTACGGAATACACTCTTAGTACTTACATATGACAATGTGTGTGTTCGGCCGAACTCAGAAGTAAGAAATCTTAGTAAGATGTTCTGAGCATCTGAGTCAGCCAATTTCGGCCAGGACACACTTTCTTTTTCTTCTTAATCAGTGTTTCCAGATATCTCGTTTAACAATAGATCTACTGCTTTGTTAGTATATCTACCTTTTTTTTTGAATAAATAAAAAAATTTTTGAATTTGTGTCATTTTTTTCAATTTTTATAATAATAATAAATTTAAAACTCCCCAGTCGTGCAAATACAAAATCAGTCATTACAGAACATATTCCATTATTTGAAATTATAGAATATGGTTCTGTAATTACTTTAAGGTATTATTTTATAATGGGATTTTAAACAATAAGTAATGCAATATATGACAAATAAAAAGAATTAATATTATTTAATATTTGAAGAAAAAAAATTGTATAATATATTAAATACTAATGTAATATAATTTTAATTATTCTGAATAAAAGTATTTATATCAAACTATTTAAATTGGAATTTTCACTTTTTGAATCTACCGCTTTTTTTCTTAATCTTCCGCTTTTTAAGAAATCGGCTGGGTCATATAGAAGTCCCTCCATTAAAATACTCCTTATAAAATTATCCATTTTATTAAATTTTTATCTCACTTATTATAATAATAAAAATTGTCAACACATGAGAAATGTTCTGAATTTGATACATAAACAAATAGGTTATGATCAGTGTCGCCAGTCCGATTTCTTGAAAAACGGTAGATCTACCAAAATACAGCGGTAGATTCAAAAAGTAAAAATTCCAATTTAAATAGTTTGAAATAAATACTTTTATTCAGAATAATTAAAATTATTAATTAATATATTATAGAATTTATTTTCTTCAAATATTAAATAATATTAATTCTTTTTATTTGTCATATATTGCATTACTTATTGTTTAAAATCCCATTATAAAATAATACCTTAAAGTAATTACAGAACCATATTCTATTATTTCAAATAATGGAATATGTTCTGTAATGACTAATTTTGTATTTGCACGACTGGGGAGTTTTAAATTTATTATTATTATAAAAAATTGAATAAAATGACACAAATTCAAAAATTTTTTTATTTATTCAAAAAAAAAGGTAGATATACTAACAAAGCAATAGATCTACTGTTAAACGAGATATCTGGCAACACTGATTAAGAAGAAAAAGAAAGTATGTCCTGGCCGAAACTGGCTGACTCAGATGCTCAGAACATCTTACTTAGATTACTTCGGCCGAACACGACCAATGCTTGGTCTATTCGTTTCTAACCAAGTATAGAAGCCGAAACGACATAATACCACGGATTGATACAAATTTTAGCGTTTTTTTATGTTTTTCAATATTTTCTAAATAGGAAACGTTAAAAATGCTTCTGTCGTAACACACTTGTTTAATTTTAGGCCTATTTTTCTATCTGACAAAGATATTGTTAAAACTGCCATCCGGATCAAGAGAATACGGCATCGAAAAATCCTATTTTTGGTCTTTTTTGGGTATTACGATATATTATTTTATTCCCTAATGTCATTCTGAATGAAATTTTACTGTTTTGTATCATCATTTTGCGAATATGTATAGTTAAAAGATTGAAATTTAGACTAAAGATTGAATTTTAACAAAAATAGGTTAATTGGTACTCACTATTTTTAATGGAGCGTTGTGATGGTTGTTCTTGGTAAGATGGTCTATCAGATAAAATTGAAAAATTTTCGTCAGTAGAAGTTACAGAACTATTGTCTTCCGCTTCCACTGTTTCTTTAAGCTTTTCTTGACTATCAGCCATTATAAGAAATTCATTACAATTATTTTATTATTTAATATGTAAATATCTTTTGTTACTATGTAAATAATTAATTACAAACAGAAAACTATGTTGAAAAAAGGGAGAAGTGGTTGTGTCTTGGACACGGCTGTGTGTTTTACGTGAATACGTGTACGTAACGGGTAATATTTTCTTTATATGTACACTGAGAGAGAAAAATACTTAAAAGAAAAAATATTAGTCGGATAGAATTAGCTTAAAGGCAGGCTTAAATCAGTGAAATTGTAAACTCGAATTTTTTTTTATTTGTTGGTGATAACGTGATAAATAACATATCTCATTTGGACGCGACTACGTTGTCAGAAAACAAGTCAAAAAAATGGTCAAAAACGGCTTTTTGCGTTTTTCAAAAAAAATATGCATCTGACGAAAAACGGTGCTCTGGTATGGAAAATGCGCAATAAAAAGACGAATCAAATGAGTTTTTTTGAGTCCCGATCGGTCCAGTAGTTTTTGAGTAAATTGAAAAACCGTCCATTAGGCCATTTTTTCGAAAATTAATAACTCGCGTTGTATTTTATATTAAGACCTAAGACCTCAAATTTGGCCAGAATGTAGGTTTTACAGCCCTCAATATACGCACCATTTCAAGAGGATCAGTTGTAAAGTTTTTGAGAAATGTTAAAAAACAAAAAAAAAGACCTTCAAACAAACGGCCATAAAAAAGTTAGCACACGTAGGATAATTTTACAAAAAGCTTTTTCTTCTTCAAGAGTTACTCTACAACTTGCCTTTATTGCGTTTCTTTTGAGCAAGTATTTGAGCAAAAACACAATATTTATATAATTAATCAAATTGAGGTCTTAATTTTTTACTTTAACGCCATATATATTCACTATGACTATAACTGTTTCTCATTAATGTTTTATATACATATATCGATAGATCTTAACAAGAGCTGTCGATTGAAACTAAAACTAACGTATTAGCTTTTCTGAGTCAAAAGTTATACCAAACGGAAATTATGTGGCGCAGCAAAACGATCTCAAAATGACGGCGCTTCCCCCTCCACCGCGGGTGATGCGTCACAGTCCTTACTCAGCGTAACAAATTCTTTGAACCTTTAGCTATTTCGTTATATAATTAAATTTTTGATGTAGCTGATAAGTTTTGTAGCTGCAACACCAAACTGTATCCCCCGATTTTGTTATCATCAGTTTTTTTGAATTACCCCCCTATATATCAATTTTATAAACGTATTCACGTCAAAATTAATAGTTTAATCAAGTTCTTGTTGGCTAAAATTGTGCGTATATTTTACAAAACTTTATACTTGATTTGTGCTATCTATTCAGTTTTCGAAAAATGCTTAAAATAAAATAAATTTATTCGAAACATTTTCCCAAAAACAGATTTTATTCAAAGAATTTGTTCGAAAACAGAATGGATTAAACGGAAATCAACAGAAACTTGAAACAAAGAACGCCAATTTTGTTGTCCATTGTACAAGTCGAAATATTTTTTTTTTCTTTAATAAGCATTTCAGTAAATGGCCACTCTCCGCGCGATATCATTGTTATTACCTATTTTTATCTCAAAAATGGTTCCTGATAAAACAAATGACAGAGAGTGAGTGTAGAGAGTTTTATGTTCGACGGGTTTTATACTACTCGTAACTTCACTATTTTCGCGACCTTTGACCTTGAGTCTGTGACATTTGAGCCAGTGTTTAGAAAAATGTTAGAAGGGATTTGCAATTTTAGCTTCAAGCGCGGATGCAGAGGGATGGTCTGGGGTCATGACCCCCCCCCCTAAACCCCTAAATATATAATTTCTTTTTTAATTATAATTTTATTGCTTCTTAGTCAAATCTAACATTGAGATAATTCATGAGTAAAAAATATTTTCCAATTGGATATTTATAATCATGGTTGATTTGATATAACTTTAATTAATTATTCAAAATAATTTTCAGTGATATATTTTTTAAATTAAGAATAAAAATAACTATCTGAGAATTAATTCAATTATCAATTAAATAAAATTATCTTTAGCAATTATTCGAATATTGATATATAAAAGTTCTTTATAATCTTCTGTTTTCATCATATTTATTTACTTTTTAAACTTAAATAATACTTTATTTCCAGTTGTAAAATTGACCTTTCAAATATTTAATTAATTTAAAAAACCTAGTTTTCTTTAATTCTAATTCTAAATTTGAAGAATAATAAAAATTATTTTCCCAAGATTAATACTCTTTATAGTGCTTTAGTAATTGAAATAAAACGAATTTCATAATCGAAAATTTTTTTAACGGATAATTTATTACAATTTTTAAGAAAATACGATTTTTTACGTATTTTAATTTTTGTTTTAGTCTGTGACCCCCCCCCCCCCAACTTTAACTCTAGATCCGCGCCTGAGCTTATTAACTTTCATTCCGACGTTCAACCCATTTTTTGCCTTATTTGCTTGTACTATAATAGCTTTCAATATTTTTTAGTTTATTTGTAACTTTTTTATTCCGCAGTATTTGGGAAAATGTTTCGAAAAATAGTATATTTATAATGGAAAACTTTTATTCAATGCATTTTTTTTTGAAAACCGAATGAATAAGGCACAAATCAATTGTAAAATTTTTTTAAATTACCACTACTTTAATGGCTATGTGTATCATTGCTCTCTAAAGCGGGCATTTCCTTTTTCAAATTATTCGATAATTATATCATTTGGTTTTCGAAATGTTTCGAATAAAATTTATTCGTTATAAAAATAGCAGCAACTTTTGTTTAAATATTTTTACGAAAACAGATTGGATTATAACATACTAATTGTATAACGAATTATCATTCAAGATGTTTCTAAAATATTAGCTTATTCACTAAAGAGGAAATTACGTATTAAAATCTACTTATGATCATACAATAATAATTGTATAACGAATTATCATTCAAGATGTTTCTAAAATATTAGCTTATTCACTAAAGAGGAAATTACGTATCTAGAGCACGGTAGTGCGTAAGGTCGAGATTTTAGGGACACATTCGGACTTCTCACTAGAGTGCTATTACTACACCTTAATTTAGAGTCGTTTTTTAGGTGCTGTATCTTTTGAACGAAAAGAGCTACAGTGTTGATATTTCGAATATAGATACTTTACGGAATTATAAGAAACACTTTTTTCAATCAACGTTAACGAATTAACCGTTAAAAAGTTATTTCACTTCAAAAACGCAAAATTCGCGGGAACGCCTACAATTCTTGGTAACTAATAGATCAATATTCTACGATACTTCCCGATATGCTGTAAAGTTGATATTTGGCATGTAGGTAGCTGTAGTACCCAAACCGACGGGAAAATTGCGAAAACTGGAAATTTGTATCGGAAAAAAGGAAATTTTTACAATTTTCTTTTTAATTAAATTAGCATTAGAACGCATATATTTATCTTATTCGTTGATATTTTTATAGAGTCCTATCTGATTGGATGACACTAAGGTATTTAAATATTGATTGTATTAGACCATATCAGCGTGAAGAACCATGTAGAAAACACAATGAACTATATTATGACTAAAAATTTCTTTATCCTATAGTAGTGACAATGGCTCGTTGTATACAACAGTTGTGGTATAGCATTTAAAAGTTAAGCAATATTAGTTAAAATCAGTACTTGGATGGGTGAACATTGTGTACAGTTTTTTTTTTGTAATTTTGTAATAAACATTAATTTATATTCTCATTTTAACTTTTTTATTATATTTTGCATTGATCAATTATTATTTATTAACTTCAATTGTTTCACTGCAACCCCCCGGAAAATTGGAAAAATATACTCCAAAATTACGTTTTTCTTTTTTATAAATGCTAGAAAGATAGAATTTTCACTAATCGACCAAAAATAACGTCAAATTAACAGAATATTTTGAAAAATTTCATTACCTATATCGCAACCACACCGAAAATGGGGAAAACATCCCTAAAATTGACTTTTTCACTTCTATTCATGATAGAAAGATCGGTTTTTTTCTATTCGCCGTGAAACAGGTTCAAAATAACAGAATTATTTGAAGGAAGAAAATTTTTCCATCACAACCCTTCGAACTTGGGAAAAACACCTCCAAAACCAACCTTTTTGTTCTATACATGCAACAAGATGCAGTTTTTTGCAATCGACGCTTAATAGCTACAAATTAGGCAGTTATTTCGAAAAACTTAATATTTTTTATTGCAACCTCCCGAAAAATCGAAAAAACACCCCCCAAAATAACGTTTTTCAGTTCTTTACATGCTGAAATGATGGGATTTTCACCAATTGACCCGAAATAAAGTCAAGTTAACAGAGTACTTGAAAAAATTTCATTTCCTATATCGCAACCCCCCCTCCCGAAAATAAGGAAAACAACCGTAAAATTGCCATTTAATGTCAGTTCTAGTTAGAGAGATGGGATTTTCTTTTTAAAGTCAAGTTAACAGATTACTTTGAAAAAATTCATAACCTACATCGGAAACCTCCGAAAAAACACCCATTAAACTGCCTTTTTCACTTGTATTCATGTTAGAAAGATCAGGTTTTTTTCATTCGGCGTGGACCGGGTTTAAAATAATAGGATTATTTTAAAACCGTAAATTTTTCCATAGTTACCCTTCGCAAATGGGATAAACACCCCTAAAACTACCCCTTTTCTTGTATACATGCTAGGAAGGTGCAGTTTGTTATATTCGACGCTAAACAGCTACAAATTAAGAAGGTTATTCAAAAAACTTAAAAACTTTCATCGCTTCCTCCCAAAAAAAATCTTTAAAGCACCACCGAAGCTACCCTTTTAACTTCTATTCATGGCAGAAAGATGGGATTTTCATCAATCGACCCAAAATCAAATTAACAGAATACTACGAAAATTTCATAACCTACATCGCAATCCCCAAAAAGAGGAAAACCACCCCTAAAACTGCCCTTTTCATGTTAGAACGGACGAAGTTATTTTTCCTGATGATTTCAAATATTTTAAAACTTGCCGCGTTATATAAAATTTTAAAAACATACTAAGGGAAAAGTTACGAAATAAATTTCAACCAAATTTTTTCTTACATTTAATCAATTTACCCCTCATTAATTTTTTTAATTAATAGTTTACCGAGCTATTTACTTTGTAAATAGCTCGGCTCTTTAATGGGATATCATCACTTTTCAAAGAGCAACTATTATCTGAAGTCTAGAGCTATTTACTTTGTAAATAGCTCGGTCCTTTCTTCCATATCATCACTTTTTAAGAAGCAACTATTATATGAAGTCTAGAGCTATTTACTTTGTAAATAGCTCGGTCCTTTCTTCCATATCATCACTTTTTAAGAAGGAACTATTACATTAAGGATTTTCCCAAAAACTCAGCCCTTTCTTACATTTATGTTTTTGGTCGGATTAAAATCTACTTATGATCATACAATAATTTACGAATTATAATTGCGTATTTTTTATTTATTCATTTGTTTAAAAAAACAGCACAGTGTGATTAATGTGGAACTTTATTTTAGGTCAACATATAGAAAATAGCATATAAAAATAGTTTCCAATTTTTTATCTTTCTAATCTATTTTTTAGTCCATTGAAAGTTTTATATACCGTTACAAACGGCATAATAATTGAAGTGTACGTTCTAAAGAGTCAATATCAAAATTCTGAGAGCAGAAAATGCGTGTATATAACTTTTCTTATAACATTATGGAAATAAGCTAAAGATGACTCTGGATGTTTGTACTAGTATAATTCTTTTCAAGGGTCTCAGACGCTTCTTTGTACCATTTCACGCTTATAATGAGAGACAATGCTAAATAATATTTACTATAATTATCACCGAGAAAAATTTACATATTTTAACCATTAAATTGTCTCAATTCTAAATTTTTGACATTTGGACTCTTTAGAACTAATTAATACTCTTCAACTACTAAGGTAAAGTTATGAGTACCTATGTTATAAAAATACACCCTGAGTTTTATTAGAATACTTTTTATTTATCTTCAATATGGGTTGTGTACGATGGTTTTCTCTTTTTATTATTACGTGAATTCTAACTTCAAAATATACATTGACGATCTTCCAAATTGGAGCATCTTGGTCTTGATCGAGAGTGTGTAAGCTAAAATTTATCGAAATGAAAGGATGAGTTTAGCCTGTTAACACCTCTCATTCTAGTCCAAAATTGTCCACTTCAAGTTCACGTCGTCAAATCTACTTATATAAAGCTAAAGAATACATTTGGTTGTTTGAATTCAACGAATGTATAATTAAGATTAATGACTTTTGGAGATAATAATCTGAATCAAATTAGTGTGGATTGTATGTTTTTATATGCCACCTTCTATAATTACTGACAATTATTAATAGAATAGTTCCAATTGTGGGAAGTCGGGTAACTGGTAGTTTGTTTCTTATTTATTATAATTATATGACCTTATATGGCTTATTTGAATTTTTTGTATTTTATACAATTTACTCTATTACAAGGACAATAATTTGAAGATTGATAAAGTTTTAGTGTGGTTGTTTCGGATGAAAACAATTTACTACACCATTTCTTTTCATTTGGTGAATTTTCTCTAGGCGACACCCTAGCAGCTTGTTTTGTATTTATAGGAATAGTAATTTTATCATAATACAATCTTTGCTGTAACGAGTTTGAAAGGAATGAGGTGTTTTTATTTAAAATATCATTGATCGATTTCGTCGTCAGGCCTTTGCAAGCTAATTCTTTTTTGACTGAATCATTCATTTCATTAAATATTTTTGAAGGCAGTTGAGGACCTAATCCTTTGGCAATTATATTTCGTTTTGTAATATCATCCATTTTATTGAATTTATCAATTGGAACTTTTGGTGCCACTCCTTTGCATATTAAAATTCGTTTGATACTCTCATGTAGGCTACTGAAACTGTCCCAAGAAAGGTCCGGCATTATTCCTTTTGCGATCACTTCTCGTTTAGCGCTATCATCCAATGCATAGAAATCAAGTGCTGGAATTTTAGGAGCCACACCTTTGTCAATAAATTTTCGTTGAATATCATTATTTAATTTAGAAAAGCTTTTCCAAGACATATCGGGGGATAAACCTTTAGAGATAATTTCCATTTTCTTACAATATTTCATTTTAAAGAAATCATCTTTTGGTACTTTGGGAGCTATGACTTTATCCAGTATATCACGATTAGTAACGTCCTCCATTTTGTTACACACATTCCAAGAAAGTTCAGGAATTAACTCTTTACTTAGTACCCTTTCTGATACGTTTGGAGAAGTCTTTGGAACTGAGTCGTTGACTACAGATGGTCCGGTAATGTCATCTATTTTTCTAAAAATATTTAGCTCTGGTATTTTAGGAGCCAGCCCCTTCTTTCTTAATTCTAATTTGATAACGGAATTCAAATTTTGGAAAGTAGTCCATGAAATTTCAGGGGCTAAGTTATGAGAAATCAACTTTTTCTTTAAATCATCATCCATTTCATTGAATGCTTTTTTTGTAATTTTTGGTGCTAATTTCCTCCTTATCAATTCTTGCCTTATTGTAAAACTCAATTCACAAAATGAATTCCATGACAACAGTGGGGCCAGCCCGTCAGCTATTGAATGTCTCATTTCCTCTTCATTCATATTTTTAAACTCATGTTTTGATATTTTAAGAGCCAAACCTTTGTTTAATAATTCAAATTTTATATTCGAGTTCAAATTTTTGAAAATATTCCAAGAAATTTCTGGGGCTAAGTTATCAGATATTAATTGCCGCTTTAAATCATCATCCATTAAATTGAATTCGCTTTCTGTTATTTTCGGTGGCAGCACTCTATTTGTTAAATCCCTTCTTAAAGAAATGTCTAGTTCATAAAACGAATTCCAGCTCAGTTCAATAGCTAAACCATCCGCAAATGACTGTTTAACTTCTTCAGGACTCATCTTTTTGAATTCTATTTGTGGTATCCTTGGACCCATCCCTTTTTTTGTTAAGTCCAGTTTAATTTTGGGATTCAACTTTTTAAAAGTATTCCAAGATATTTCCGGAGTCAAATTCTCCGAAATCAATTTCTGTTTTAATTCATCATCCATTAACTTAAACTCTTTTTCTGGTATTTTTGGTGCCAATCCCTTCATTATTAAATGTTTTCTTATTTCAGGGTTCAGTTTATTAAATGAATACCAAGACAATTGTGGAGCCAATTTTGCTCCTATCACCTGAATCATTTCCTCGTGATCCATTTTTACAAATTCATGTTGTGATATTTTAGGGGTTAGCTTTTTCCTTATTAATTCCCTTTTTATAATTGGTTCCAAATATTTAAAAGTATTCCAAGGTATAAGTGGGGCTAAGTTTTCAGAAATTACCTGAAGCTTTAAATCGTCATTCACTAAAATAAATTCTTTTTCTGGAATTTTTGGCGCATATCCTAATTTTGATAAATCTTTTTTAATTTGAGAATTCAAATTATTATACGAGCTCCAAGACAGCTCTGGAACATAACCTTCTTCTATTGCTTTTCCCATTTCTTCGACGTCCATTCTTTTAAAGTTTTTTTGTGGTATTTGTGGAGCAAATCCTTTTTTTTTTAGTTTGAATTTTATGTTGGAGTTCAGTTTTTGAAAAGTATGCCACGAAATATCCGGTGCTACATTTTCAGCAATCAATTGCCTCTTGAAACCATCATCCATTTTAATAAATTCTTCTTTTGGTATTTTAGGCGCTAATCTCTTTTTGGCTAAAAACGTTTTTATTGCGGGGTTAAGTTTATTAAACGAATCCCAAGACAATTCCGGAACCATACCATTTTTTATTAAGTACATTATTTCCTTGTCATCCATTTTCATAATCTCCTCTTGTGGTATTCTTGGAGCCATTCGATTATAAGTTAATTTCAATTTTATATCCTCCTTCAAATTTCTAAAAGTATTCCAAGATATTGCTGGAGCTAGGATGTCAGAAATTGACTTCGAACCATAATCCTGTTTATTCCACTCCTTTTCAGGTAATTTTGGTGCCAAACCCTCCAAAGCTATACCTCTCCTTATTTTAGGATCCAATTTAATAAACGATTTCCAAGTTAATTCTGGATTTAGCTCTCTAATTATCCGTTGCATTTCTTCACTTTCCAATTTTTTCAACTCTAGTTGAGATATTTTGGGTGTTAATCCCTTTTTTGATAATTCCAGTTTAATATTTGAGCTCAAATTTTTGAATGTATTCCAAGATATTTCCGGGACTAAATTGTCAGATATTAATTGTTTTTTCACATCGTCCTCGACTAAGACAAATTCACTGTCGGGAATTTTCGGTGCCAACCCCTTCTTAGTTAATAGTTTTCTCATTGCAGGATTTAATTGGTTAAACGCATTCCAAGATAATTCTGGTGTTAATCCTTTTTCTAGTAATTCAGTCATCTGTTCGCTTGTCATTCCCATTGTTTCAGCTTGTGGTATCTTTGGAGCCCGATGTTTCTTAACCAACTCTTGCTTTATGCCCGGATTCAAATTTTGAAATGTGTTCCAAGATATTTCTGGAGCTATGTTTTCAGAAATCAATTGTTTTTTCAAATCGTCGGGCATTAACTTGAACTCTTTTTCGGTTATTTTCGGTGCCAAAGCCTTGTTGGTTAAATCCTTTCTTATCTGAGGATTCAATTTAATAAAAGTATTCCAAGATATTTCCGCGGCTAATCCTTCCTTTACCAATGGACCTAGCTCCTCGCCTCCCAACTGCTCAATGTCAGATTGTGGTATTTTTGTTGCCAAGCCTTTTCTGATCAATTCATGTTTTATGTCCGGATTCAATGTATTGAAAGTATTCCAAGATATTTCCGGGACTAAATTGTCAGATATTAATTGTTGTTTCACATCGTCATCATCAACTAAAAGAAATTCATTGTCAGGAATTTTAGGTGCCAATCCCTTCTTAGTTAAAATATTTCTCACTTCTGGATTTAATTGGTTAAACGAATTCCAAGATAATTCTGGAGATAATCCCTTTTCTATTAATGCAATAATCTGTTCGCTATTCATTTTCATAGTTTCCGCCTGTGGTATCTTTGGAGCTCGATGTTTCATTACCAACTCTTGTTTTATGCCCGGATTCAAATTTTGAAATGTGTTCCAAGATATTTCTGGAGCTATGTTTTCAGAAATCAATTGTTTTTTCAAATCGTCGGGCATTAACTTGAACTCTTTTTCGGGTATTTTCGGTGCCAAACCCTTGTCGGTTAAATCCTTTCTTATCTGAGGATTCAATTTAATAAAAGTATTCCAAGATATTTCCGCGGCCGATCCTTCCTTTATCAATGGCCCTAACTCCTCGCCTCCCAACTTCTCAACTTCAGATTGTGGCATTTTTGTTGTCAAGCCTTTTCTCATTAATTCTTGTTTTATGTCCGGATTCAATGTATTGAAAGTATTCCAAGATATTTCTGGGACTAAATTGTCAGAAATTAATTGTTTTTTCACATCGTCATCAACTAAGACTAATTCACTGTCTGTAATTTTCGGTGCCAATCCCTTCTTCGTTAATAGTTTTCTCATTGCAGGATTTAATTGGCTAAACGAATTCCAAGATAATTCTGGTGTTAATCCTTTTTCTAGTAATTCAGTCATCTGTTCGCTATTTATTCCCATAGTTTCACCCTGTGGTATCTTTGGTGCCTGATGTTTCTTTACCAACTCTTGTTTAATATCCGGATTCAAATTTTGAAATGTGTTCCAAGATATTTCTGGAGCTATGTTTTCAGAAATCAATTGTTTTTTCAAATCGTCGGGCAATAACTTGAACTCTTTTTCGGGTATTTTCGGTGCCAAACCCTTGTCGGTTAAATCCTTTCTTATCTGAGGATTCAATTTAATAAAAGTATTCCAAGATATTTCCGCGGCCGATCCTTCCTTTATCAATGGCCCTAACTCCTCGCCTCCCAACTTCTCAACTTCAGATTGTGGCATTTTTGTTGTCAAGCCTTTTCTCATTAATTCTTGTTTTATGTCCGGATTCAATGTATTGAAAGTATTCCAAGATATTTCTGGGACTAAATTGTCAGAAATTAATTGTTTTTTCACATCGTCATCAAATAAGACTAATTCATTGTCGGGAATTTTAGGTGCCAACCCCTTCTTAGTTAATAGTTTTCTCATTGCAGGATTTAATTGGTTAAACGCATTCCAAGATAATTCTGGTGTTAATCCTATTTCTAGTAATTCAGTCATCTGTTCGCTTGTCATTTCCATTGTTTCAGCTTGTGGTATCTTTGGGGCCTGATGTTTCTTTACCAACTCTTTTTTAATGCCCGGATTTAAATTTTGAAATGTGTTCCAAGATATTTCTGGAGCTATATTTTCAGAAATCAATTGATTTTTCAAATCGTCGGGCATTAACTTGAACTCTTTTTCGGTTATTTTCGGTGCCAAACCCCTATCGGCAAAATCCTTCCTTAGCTGAGGATTCAATTCAATTAAAGAATTCCAAGATATTTCCGCGGCCAACCCTTCCTTTATCAATGGACCTGGGTCCTCGCCTCCCAACTTCTCAACATCAGAGGGTGATATTATTGTTTTCAAGCCTTTTCTCATTAATTCATATTTTATGTCCGGATTCAACGTATTGAAACTATTCCAAGATATTTCTGGGACTAAATTGTCAGATATTAATTGTTTTTTCCAATCGTCATCAACTAAGACAAATTCACTGTCTAGAATTTTCGGTGCCAATCCCTTCTTCGTTAATAGTTTTCTCATTGCAGGATTTAATTGGTTAAACGCATTCCAAGATATTTCTGGTGTTAATCCTTTTTCTAGTAATTCAGTCATCTGTTCGCTTGTCATTCCCATTGTTTCAGCTTGTGGTATCTTTGGTGCCTGATGTTTCTTTACCAACTCTTGTTTTATGCCCGGATTCAAATTTTGAAATGTGTTCCAAGAGATTTCTGGAGCTATGTTTTCAGATATCAATTGATTTTTCAAATCGTCGGGCATTAACTTGAACTCTTTTTCTGGTATTTTGGGTGCCAAAGCCTTATCGGTTAAATCCTTTCTTATTTGAGGGTTTAATTTTTTAAAAGTGTTCCACGATATTTCCGCGTCTAATCCTTCCTTTTTCAATGGCTCTAGCTTCTCGCCACCCAACTTCTCAACATCAGATTGTGATATTTTTGTTGTAAAGCCTTTTC
The DNA here is from genome assembly GCA_963920215.1 of Nineta flava. NCBI lineage: Eukaryota > Metazoa > Arthropoda > Insecta > Neuroptera > Chrysopidae > Nineta > Nineta flava. The sequence goes on along the minus strand of OY986045.1, from coordinate 15,160,536 downwards.
TCGTCAATTCACGTTTTATGTCCGGATTCAATGTATTGAAAGTATTCCAAGATATTTCTGGGACTAAATTGTCAGATATTAATTGTTTTTTCCAATCGTCATCAACTAAGACTAATTCACTGTATGGAACTTTCGGTGCCAATCCCATCTTCGTTAATAGTTTTCTCATTGCAGGATTTAATTGGTTAAACGAATTCCAAGATAATTCTGGTGTTAATCCTTTTTCTAGTAATTCAGTCATCTGTTCGCTATTCATTTTCATAGTTTCAGCCTGTGGTATCTTTGGAGCCCGATGTTTCTTTACCAACTCTTGTTTTATGCCCGGATTCAAATTTTCAAATGTGTTCCAAGATATTTCTGGAGCTATGTTTTCAGAAATTAATTGATTTTTCAAATCGTCGGGCATTAACTTGAAGTCTTTTTCTGGTATTTTTGGTGCCAAAGCCTTGACGGTTAAATCCTTTCTTATCTGAGGATTCAATTTAATAAAAGTATTCCAAGATATTTCCGCGGCTAATCCTTCCTTTACCAATGGACCTAGCTCCTCGCCTCCCAACTTCTCAACATCAGATTGTGGTATCATTGTTGTTAAGCCTTTTCTCGTCAATTCATGTTTTATGTCCGGATTCAATGTATTGAAAGTATTCCAAGATATTTCTGGGACTAAATTGTCAGATATTAATTGTTTTTTCACATCGTCATCAACTAAGACAAATTCACTGTCGGGAATTTTCGGTGCCAACCCCTTCTTAGTTAATAGTTTTCTCAGTGCAGGATTTAATTGGTTAAACGAATTCCAAGATAATTCTGGTGTTAATCCTTTTTCTAGTAATTCAGTCATCTGTTCGCTATTCATTCCCATAGGTTCACCCTGTGGTATCTTTGGTGCCTGATGTTTCTTTACCAACTCTTGTTTAATATCCGGATTCAAATTTTGAAATGTGTTCCAAGATATTTCTGGAGCTATGTTTTCAGAAATCATTTGATTTTTTAAATCGTCGGACACTAACTTGAACTCTTTTTCGGGTATTTTCGGTGCCAAACCCTTGTCGGTTAAATTCTTTCTTATTTGAGGATTCAATTTAATAAAAGTATTCCAAGATATTTCCGCGGCCAATCCTTCCTTTATCAATGGCCCTAACTCCTCGCCGATCATCTTCTCAATATCAGATTGTGGTATTTTTGTTGCCAAGCCTTTTCTCATTAATTCATATTTTATGTCCGGATTCAACGTATTGAAAGTATTCCAAGATATTTCTGGGACTAAATTGTCAGAAATTAATTGTTTTTTCCAATCATCATCAACTAAGACTAATTCACTGTCTGGAACTTTCGGTGCCAATCCCATCTTCGTTAATAGTTTTCTCATTGCAGGATTTAATTGGTTAAACGAATTCCAAGATAATTCTGGTGTTAATCCTTTTTCTAGTAATTCAGTCATCTGTTCGCTATTCATTTTCATAGTTTCAGCCTGTGGTATCTTTGGAGCCCGATGTTTCTTTACCAACTCTTGTTTTATGCCCGGATTCAAATTTTCAAATGTGTTCCAAGATATTTCTGGAGCTATGTTTTCAGAAATTAATTGATTTTTCAAATCGTCGGGCATTAACTTGAAGTCTTTTTCTGGTATTTTTGGTGCCAAAGCCTTGTCGGTTAAATCCTTTCTTATCTGAGGATTCAATTTAATAAAAGTATTCCAAGATATTTCCGCGGCTAATCCTTCCTTTACCAATGGACCTAGCTCCTCGCCTCCCAACTTCTCAACATCAGATTTTGGTATCTTTGTTGTTAAGCCTTTTCTCGTCAATTCATGTTTTATGTCCGGATTCAATGTATTGAAAGTATTCCAAGATATTTCCGGGACTAAATTGTCAGATATTAATTGTTTTTTCACATCGTCATCAACTAAGACAAATTCACTGTCGGGAATTTTCGGTGCCAACCCCTTCTTAGTTAGTAGTTTTATCAGTGCAGGATTTAATTGGTTAAACGAATTCCAAGATAATTCTGGTGTTAATCCTTTTTCTAGTAATTCAGTCATCTGTTCGCTATTCATTCCCATAGGTTCACCCTGTGGTATCTTTGGTGCCTGATGTTTCTTTACCAACTCTTGTTTAATATCCGGATTCAAATTTTGAAATGTGTTCCAAGATATTTCTGGAGCTATGTTTTCAGAAATTAATTGATTGTTCAATTCGTGGGTCATTAATTGGATGTCTTTTTCTGGTATTTTTGGTGCCAAACCCCTATCGGCAAAATCCTTCCTTAGCTGAGGATTCAATTCAATTAAAGAATTCCAAGATATTTCCGCGGCCAACCCTTCCTTTATCAATGGACCTGGGTCCTCGCCGACCATCTTCTCAATATCAGATTGTGGTATTTTTGTTGCCAAGCCTTTTCTCATTAATTCATATTTTATGTCCGGATTCAACGTATTGAAAGTATTCCAAGATATTTCTGGGACTAAATTGTCAGAAATTAATTGTTTTTTCACATCGTCATCAACTAAGACTAATTCACTGTCTGGAACTTTCGGTGCCAATCCCATCTTCGTTAATAGTTTTCTCATTGCAGGATTTAATTGATTAAACGAATTCCAAGATAATTCTGGTGTTAATCCTTTTTCTAGTAATTCAGTCATCTGTTCGCTATTCATTCCCATACTTTCACCCTGTGGTATCTTTGGTGCCTGATGTTTCTTTACCAACTCTTGTTTTATGCCCGGATTCAAATTTTGAAATGTGTTCCAAGAGATTTCTGGAGCTATGTTTTCAGATATCAATTGATTTTTCAAATCGTCGGGCATTAACTTGAACTCTTTTTCTGGTATTTTCGGTGCCAAAGCCTTATCGGTTAAATCCTTTCTTATTTGAGGGTTTAATTTTTTAAAAGTGTTCCACGATATTTCCGCGTCTAATCCTTCCTTTTTCAATGGCTCTAGCTTCTCGCCACCCAACTTCTCAACATCAGATTGTGATATTTTTGTTGTGAAGCCTTTTCTCATTAATTCATGTTTTATCTCCGGATTCAACGTATTGAAAGTATTCCAAAATATTTCTGGCAGTAAATTATCAGAAATCAACTGTTTTTTCACATTATCATCAACGAGAAGATAGTCATTGTTATTTATTTCAATCTCTTCCTGCGGTTCTTCTGGAGATAAATTGTTAGGAATTCGTGGTGGCTTGACGTCTTCGCCTATTATTTTGTATTCTGTATCTGATAGTTTTTTCATTGAGATTTTTTTCGTCACTTGTTTTCCGAATTCGGGGTATAATTTTTTAAACGAATACCAAGACAACTCTGGAGCTAATCCTTTTTCTATTGAGTGTTTTTTTTCATTATCATCCATATCTTCAAATTCTTTTTGAGGTATCCTAGGAGCCAATCTCTTATTCGTTAATATATGTTTTATATTTGGATCCAAATTTTGAAAAGATTTCCATGATATTTCCGGAGCATAATTGTCAGTAATCAATTTTTTCTGCAAGGCGACATCCATTCGTTTGAATTCTTCATTGGGTATTTTTGGTGCCAAGCCTTTCTTTATCAAATCTGTTCGTACTTCGGGAATCAGTGCATTAAATGAATTCCATGACAACTCCGGAGCTAAACCATCATCTATTAACTGTTTCATTTGATTTTCATCCATTTCCTCAAATTCTTTTTGCGGAATAGGAGGGGCCAAACATTTTTTTATTAATTCACGTTTTATATTAGGGTTCAAATTTTGAAAAATATCCCATGAAATTTCCTGAACCAAATTTTCTGAAATCACTTGCATCTTGAAGCCGTCGTTCATTGAAATGAATTCCTCTTCTGGTATTTTTGGAGCCAGTCCCCTCTTAACTAATTCTTTTTTTAATTCAGGATTAAGTATATTGAATGAACTCCATGACAAATCTAAAGCCAAACCATCAATTGATTGAGTAATTTTATCGTTATCGCTTTTGCCCAACTGATTTTTACTAATATCAGAAAGCAAATTATTTTTTGTTATGTCGTGTTCAAAGTTTTTAGAAATATTCGAAGAAGTTCCTGGTATTAAATTATCAGAAACCATATTTAACTTTGAACCATCATTCCTATAATTAAATTCTTTTTGTGGTATTTTTGACGTCAAAGTTCTTTTAACACCTGTACTAAGCTTGTTAAAAGAATTCCTAAGTAACTCTGGAGCGATGTCTTTATCTATTGATTGTATCGTTCCCCCGTCATCCATTTTAAGAAACTCATTCTGAGGGATTCTTGGAGCTTTCCCTCTTTTTGTTATTTCACGTTTTATATCGGATGTCAAATTTTTAAATGTAGTCCAAGATAACTCCGGAGTTTTATTTTCGGATATTATTTCTTCTTTCACTGAAAGAAATGCTCTTTCTGCTTTTTTTGGAGCTAATCCTTTCCCAATTAATGCTTTTTTAATGTTAGGTTCCAGTTCATTGAAAGTATTCCAAGACAATTCTGAAGCTAACCCAGTATCTGACGATTGCATCATTTCTTCAACGCCGTTTCTAACAAACTCATCTTGTGGGGTTTTTTGAGTCATCCTTTTTTTTAGCAATTGTTGTTTTATATTGGGAGACAAATTTTCAAAGGTATGCGAAGATATTTCTGGAAATGAATTTTCATAAATCATTTTCATCTTCAAACTTTCATCCATAGAATTAAATTCTTTTACTGGTATTTTTGGAGCAAGTCCTTTCTTTTTTAAATAATTTTTGATGTCGGAGTTCAGTGCACTAAATAAATTCCATGGCAAATTTGGCTTGAATCCTTCATTAACTAACTGCATTTTTTCCTCATCATTCATATGTTCAAACTCCTCGTTCGGTACTATAAAAGTCAGTTTCTTTATTCTTATTTGACTTTTTACACTGGAGTTCAGGTTTTTATAATTAGTCCATGTCAAATTTGGTATTAAATTTTCATTAATTACTTGTTTTTTCACTTCATCATTCATTAGAAGGAATTCTTTTTCGGGTATTTTTGGAGCCATTCCCTTCCGTATTAAAATTTTTTTAGTTCTGGTGTTCAGTTTTTCAAACGTATTCCAAGACAACTCTGGAACCAATTGGCGGTCTATAAGTTTAATTATTTGCTCGTCATCTATGTTTAGAAACGCTTTCTTTGGAATTTTTGGAGCCTTTCCCCTTCTTTTTAATTCAAGTCGTATATTCGGAGCCAAATTTTTAAAACTGTTCCAAGATAAATCCGGAGCTAATTCGTAGTGGATTACCTGTCTTTTTTCTTCGTCATTCATTTTCAGGAATTCATGTTTTTGAATTTTTGGGGCTATACTGTTTTTCAATAAATCAAGTTTAATAATAGAATTTAAATTTTTAAAACTATTCCAATATATTTCTGGAATTAAACCCTCTCTTATCACTTGTCTTTTTGTTTCATCATCCATTTGTTCAAATACATTTAACGGAACCTTAGGAGCCTGCCGTTCGGTGATTAAAATTTGTTTTATAACATCTTCTAATTGAATAAATGTATTCCATGAGACGCTAGGTTTTAAGCTTGCCGCTTTAATTTTAGGCTTAACGTCTACATCTGAAGCACGTTCTTGGGCTTCAATTATTTTGGATCCCAACTCACTCATTTTTTTCTTCAAATCGCCGTGAATTTTTTTAAACTCCTTCAATGCTAATTCAGATTGTAAACTTGCAGCTTTTAATTTCTGTTTAATTTTAGGTTTCGTAGAGAGATCGTTATCATGTGTTATAAAATCTTTGATTGGTAGCTGTGTGTTGTGCATCGCACTGCTAGTAAATATTTTATTTTTCTCTTCACTACTTGTATATGCTAACATTCCCCATGCTACTTGATCAGCCAAATTTTTTGTTATTCGTCCTTCGTTCTTTGAGTTTTCTGATTTTACTTTATTTTTTGGCTTCTTCGTAGTACCCTTATCCATTTTTATAAAATTATCTATTGTCATCTTATCGGTGTCTATTGGCACAAGATTTACATTGTTAAATGTATCTTCCTTTCTTTTATCATTGCGTATATCTTCTTTAATAGTTTCCCGTGAATCGTGAGTTCCCGAGTCTTTTGACATCGTTAGTTCCTTTGACTTATCTATATTCTTGGAATTGTCTGTCGACAACATCATTATGTTGCTGATAGATATTTTATTTTTTCCTTGACCATTGTTACTTTTTATACTTGGTGATACTTGATTAAAGAAGTCACTTGTTATTATTTTCATCTGCCTATTTGATTTATCTATTGTCTTGAAACTATCTGTCGACAACATCGGATTCGTGGACTTGAATATTTCCATTGGGTTATCACCGCTGTATGCATTTACCATTTCGTTCGATACGTGAGTAGCTAAAACTTTTAATATCGTTTGTTTTGTGATATCATTGTACATTTTTACAATATTATGTGTTTGTATCTCCGGGTTTTCACCGTCAGGTATCATTTTTCTTCTCTTATCTACTCCATTAAATATTTTTTCCCAGGTCTTATCCAATTTCTTCAGTTCTTCTTTTGGTCTCTTTGGTGCACCTCTTTTTACTCTCTTATTGCTTTTAATACTTTCACCGAAATTTGAAATTGTTTCCAATGATGTTTGAGCTACCATGCCTTTCAAAATCACTTTTCTTTTAGTTTGATCGCCCGTCTTTACAAAAATATCAATTGGTACTTTATGTGCTATACCCTTTAAAATTGTTTCCGATGAAACATTAGTATCCATACCATTGAATATGAGTAAAATTTTGAATTTATCTTCCATGAATATCAAATCTAAAATTGGTGTATGGGGAGCAATTCCCATGGATATCATTTGATTTTGAATATCTACATCGAAATATTTAAAGGTTCTCCATGATACTTCAGATTTCAAATCAGTTAATATTATTTCTTTTTGGTAATCTTCGTTCAGTTTCATAACATTATCTTTCGGATTTTTAGGATTAAGTCCTATATTACTCATGCTATCGAGAGCATCATTTTTAAGTTTCGTAGAAGTTTTCCTTGAAACTTGAGTCGTTATAATGTCCTCATCATTCATCTTTATAAAATCTTTGATTGTTACATAATTATATTTCTTATCATTTGATAAGGTTCTGGTATCTGCTTCGATATTAAAGTATGCAATTATTTCTTGTTTCAAATTATTATCCAATTTGTTAAATAACTCCCATGACGGTATTGTGATAAAATCTGTAGATATGATTCGTGATTCCTCATTGTCTTTTATATCATTGAGTTCAGGTATTACTTTCATTGTACATTTTTTATCAATCACGTTTTTTTTCGTAATTTTCTTTGATAATTTCACTACGTGGGGACAATTACGACAAACACATGGAACACACTTGCATTTTCGATATCGTGCATACTGTATTAGGTTTGACTCTACATTACTCCAAGCTACTTTTATTTCCTCTACACCATTTGCGTTATTAACATTTTTCATTTTGGATATTTTGGGTGCTAATATTTTGTCATTCATTTCGGGAAATGTGTGATGGGTAATATTTGGTTTTATACCTTCATCTACTATAAAAATATTTTTAACATCCGCATGATAAATTAATGTGGGTTTCGATATTTTAGATGGCATATCTTTTACAATCATTTTTGGTTTAACAATGTTATTCATTCGATTAAAGGGTATTTTAGATTCTAATCCCTTGTCAATAATACCTATTTGTTCAGTATCATTCAGAGTTAAATATTCCACTGTTGGTGTCTTGATATAGTAAGATATTTTTGTTGTATTTTTGTTTAAAATCTTTGCCTGTTTTACATCATTCAAATTATCTTTTTTTAAATATCCATTCAATTTATGAAATGTTATTCGACTTATTGAACGTTCATTGAATTTACCAAGAAATTGTTTTGAGACTTTTGGTGCTACATCATTTGTAATGTTTTCCTGTTTATCATTTTTATTCAATAAATTAGATGTTAATTCGTTTTGAATGAGCATTACTTTATTACAATCGGATAAATGCTTGACATCTTCTTTTAGCATTGTTGGAGACAATTTTTTTACTGATATATTGCTTTTGATTTCAGCATCTGATTTTTCAACATCATCGATTGTCATACACAAATGTTTAGAAGCTTTAGGTGTTTTACAATTAACATTATATTCTTCCTTGACAACATTGTTTATTTTAAATATATCCCACGATTCTTTTGACGCTATGTTTTTCTGAATAGTATGTATTGTTGAATTCTCATTTGAAATTGGTTTATTAGATGATATTCCTTGTGCGATCGCATTATTTTTTATCACTTCAGATAATTGTTTTTCTTTAGCAACCATGTTCCTAGTTAATCCATCATCATTCGACAACAATGAGGATACTATTTTTTTTTTATAATTTTGCTCTTGATGACTTACCATCTTTCCAAAGGAAGGGTGATGAATTGGTTCTCGTTGATCTTGGCAGTTGATATAAGAGCGTCTGACATTTGGACAGGCTAAAATAATATTAATAATTTTACACTGTGAGTTTGAAAACACGTTGATACGAAATGAACAGAACTGAATTAAAATGAGAAAAAAACAACATAATTCATTATTTCAATTATTGGTTGTCCAAATATCAAACACGGGTGAGGGTAAATAAGACCAATTTCATTACTTTATTCAATTTACATTTTTATTTTTGACTTTATGGAAATATCGAGTTTCAAATTTTTGCTGGATTAAAATTTTTTTTGGCGTGTTGCTGGATTAAAATTTTAGATTGAAACTGGCTTAATAATTGCAACTGGGCTTGTGTCGGCTATCCGCCATCCATCTCATCTCTAAATTTTATTTCGATTTGTTCATAATAAATTAATTTTGTGTAAAAATAGTCTCATACTTTTCTTTTGATAATAATAAGTCAACGGTTGTAGACATATGGCAAGGAAAATTTTAATATAATATACCAAAATCTACTTTTTGGCGTGTTTTAAATTAAGCAATACGTCAAAAATTTTGAACTCGATATCTCGCTTCAATTAAGAAATAAAAACGTAAATTAAACACAAACTCCACTCATGCCCGCATTGACACTTCGAGATATTTACATTCACTCCCAGACATTATCCACAATCTCACCTTTTTGTTGATCCATACATTCAGCAATTCTATCCATTTCAAAACTTTGTAATTCAACACTTCGCTGTTGCTGAATATTAGTACATTTATTTTGAGTGCATTCTATTGATACAGGTATAGATTGTGATGATGTAATATATTGTTGGCTATGATGACTAGGTAATTTTTTTGAATTTGACGATATTTTATCCATCGATTTACACCCGTTAATTATATTACATGGGAAATGTAATAGTGATGTATTTTCTTGACATGATGTAGTTATATTGTCTAACAACGATGTTGGATTTGATGAAAATGATATATTTTCTAACTCTTTGCTTTCATCTGTTTGTATACTATAATATCCTTTTCCATAATTATCCTCGTAACTATATTGATTATTATCATTTATGATATTTGTTTTAATATTTTCAAGTTGATTATTGCATTTTCTGCGTAATGTTTTATCATGACAATTATCCATTTCTGGATACAAACAACTTTCAGTGAGACAATATTTATTATCATACTCAATATTTGTTGAACTTAATCTTTTAGTTTTTAATTGATCTTTTAATTGAACATTTGGTGATAGATAATTTTTATTTTGAAGTTTTATTTGATGATTGTATTTAATATTCGAATTTTGATATATTTGTGCAATATTATTATGAGATGTTTTTTCACTATTTAATTTATTTTGATTTGTAATTACTCTAGCTATATCTGTTTCATTGAAATTGTAATTATTTGATAAATTCGATCGATTTATTTTATATCTGTTGTCGGTTTTTTTATTAAAATTGTAATTATCGTTATAATCGAATTGATAATTTGATTCAGGCCATACAGCAGAAGGATTATAAAAATTATTATTTGATTTGGATGGAGGTTTCATTAAGTTTTCATTATTTGATTCTTTTTTAGGGCAACATTTTCTTGGTTTTGGATATTCTAATTGTTCAGTTGTACCACACACATATTTTGCATTTACTTCACGTAATGCAGCGCATGGTGGTGATTTTAATGGCTCTGGTTTTAACCAATTTGTGTCACTAACTTCTTGTTGACGAACAGGTATCATGTCATCTTTATATAATTCTTCACATTTTAAAGATTCTACCATCATTTGTTTTGCCAATTTTAAATCGGTTAATAATCTACAATCAAGATGGGTGTACTCCTAAAATGTATATAAACAGTATCATTATATATACTAGAGTCAAATTAGTTTCAAAAACGGGTTTTCAGGTAGGTTGTTAAATCCAGAATATGACTCTAAGTTTTTACGTTCCGAATCGATACAGAACAGGGTCAAAATTAAATTTATTTATAACAAAAAAATGTTTTTTCTAAGTATTTAGTAAGTACTTGAATTTTTTTCCTTAATATTCATATTTAATGGGTTAACAAAATTTATTTTGTCCAAGTATTGGAATCAAGCGGAGCCGAATCACCCGTTTTAAGCCGTATTTTCATCTCTCAATTAAAATTATAAATATTAGTGGTACAGTTCCGGAAGGTGGGACTTTTTTTAAGGAAATTTCGTGCTCTTTAAGAATCTTGTTTTCGATTTCCGATATCTGCAATAGATATCGGAAAATAATAATAACAAACAATATAAAAAACAAAACCCCCTCTTTTTTTTTAAAAATAAATTGTTTATAACTTTTGCAATTTTTTATGTGTGGGTTTGAAATTTTTGCACATTTTTCTAGACGTCATTACGAGTTTAACGAGCTATCGCACGTATTTTAATTCGCAGTAACAAGAATTAACACGTTTTTTAACTTGTTGACTAGACTAGAATGTGACTTGGCTGCAATGGATTTGGGTTATGTAATCATCACAGTTATACTATTGTAGTATTTTGATTGCATAATAAATCATAGAATGGTTTTCTGTGGTTATTAACAACATGTGAGTCAGGCTGAGGGTTAGCGGGGATAGAGACAGTTGAACACACATATAATACGAATGTGATGCATTGCATGGGACAGTGGAGTATAGGCAGTTGAAGAGATACATGCTGTGGAACGATGAAAGGCATGAGTATTGTTGTGTGTTAAGTAGTAGGCAAGCTGAGTCGGTTACATTGGTGTTGTACGTTCGGCAGTGTTTGGGTTGGATATACAATCGTGAATGTATATGATATAAATTGTGTTCAGTGACGTAAGACGATCACTGATGTATGTGATGCGAACTGTATATGGATGGGGTACGGCGATCATTGATCCATATAATATACAAGCTGATAAGTGGATAGTGAATACAATCCTTGACTTTATATTTCATGAATCATTTTTATCAAGTGAATGACATTTAGTGACTGATTATTGTGTGGACAATTTACATAGCATTGAGCGCGCGTTAAATAGTGAATATATGTACAGGCAATCAATTTATACAGACAATCGATTTATACTTTTATTGAATTTCATTAATAATTTCATTTGTCGTAATAAGAATAATAAAACGATTTATTAATTAAATATTGCGTTGCGTATTATTGTTGGTACGAACCCATAAACCACAACTATACCAAATTTATTTTTTTCAACGTTACCTTTTGTAGTATATCAAGAGTATCTGTTAATTTTTTTGTAGCTTTTCGTAAATTTGGTATAGATTGTTGTTCAGCAATAAACTCTTCCAAACGTTTAATACGTTCAGCTTTCATTTCATCTAATTTCTTTTCACTTTCCACTCGTATACGTGTTTTTTCAGGATCATTTAGACCAAGACATTCTAAACATTTACAAAATTTACAATTGCAATTTTCAACAGATATTTTAAATGGTAAATCGGTTGTATCTGCACATGGTTTCGTATTGGCACATACAAGTTTTGCTAGTGCTTCCTTGTATGCAGATTCCTTATTTCCCATTTCATCAATTTTTGCTTTGATTAAACGTTCTTGCATTCTTAATAACTTAAGTTTTCGTACACATTCATCTTTTGTTAACGGTTTATTTGTGGATGATGTATCTTTTGTAATAGCTAAAACTTCTTGAATAAATTTTGTAGTATCCGTAGGTAATGCTAATTTTTTTTTCTTTCTGGAAAATAAACAATATTCTTTAAAAGGAAACAAAGGTATTCTTTAAAAGGGAGCGTAAGTAATTAGCAGTTTTAATTTTACCTTATATCTATTTGTGTTTCAATTAATTTTTCTAAGTCAATGTTAGGTGCTCTTCGATTTTTTCGCCACTCTTTAGAAATTAGAATCGCTGGAATAGTAGACTGTAATAGCTCAATTCGCCTTTGAACAGATTCCTTAGAAAATAATTCTTATTAAAGATTCCTTCTACAGAATTTATAAACAAAAATACTAAAAAAAAGTCTCTATTTCGTTCACAATTTTATCTAAGTAATTTAATATTTAAAGTGAGCAGGGGCTGGTGTGAAATTTTAAATGATCTGCACCTACAACATACGCTATTATTCGTGAAGTTTTATTAATTAAGTATAGTAAAATTCTGCATGCCTGGTTAATCCGATTCCGGGGATTTTTGATGAAAACGTATTATGTGCGCGTCTAGCAGATTGTATTTTTATTAGTTTTAAAATTGCCGTAAATCTGTAACGCTGCGAGCATGCGCAGTCGCTTGATACCCTCCTTACATCTTTCTATACGGACAATTGTCGTTAATCCTATTAGGGCTGGTTATCACCATCAATAAGACGATAAATAAATCACACACACAAAATGTAATTAAAAAGCAACGTAGGTACGTTAAGATACATCGTAAATTTGTATTCAAAACTGTATCTATGAATTTAACATACGTACTTAATATGTAAAAGTTGTATAGAATTCTTATTCACAAACAGAAACTGTGAAACGTTCAAGTGTTGCTCGTTTAATGCCCATTTCCATAAGCACGGTTCAATTCATAGTTCACATGAACTCGTTTAAGCATAGTTTAAATTTAAAATTAGTTAAACCTTGTTTTTCCATTTCATCAAGTGTATGTTCAATTACCAAACTTACAGTTTGGGTACTATAAGTCTATAATATATTTTTATCAATAAATATGATTGGAGCATAATTGACCGCGTAATATAGTAAAAATCTGAAAATATTTACTGTTTGATCTAGAAAATATAAATATTTTTCTTATGAAGTTCAGAAATAATTAAAGATTATTTTTATTTAGCTGAAAATTTAACAATTTTTATTTAAGCTCGATATCGTATAAAATACAAATCATCAAATTAAATTTTTTTAAAATTTCTTTTTAATATATATTATATTATTGCCCTCGCCGATAATAATAAAATATTCGAATGCCATTATAAAAAATTTCTAGGATTATATAAACTACGACGTTTTTAGTCAATAGTACAATCTTTTAGTTGAATGCTGTTTAAAATCGTTAATCGGACAAAAATTGGCGTTCACGATGAACGTCGTTCATCTAATTGAAATTGTTTAACTCGTCTTGAACTTTGTTGGTGGAACGCAAAATGTCGTTGATCAGAGTTTAAACTAAGATCATATTATGAAATTGTTTGTTGGAATCGTCTTGGTTCCTGTGAAGTCGTTCAAATATTGAACTCAGTTTGAGCTTTGGTCAATTTACTTTCGTTTCCACCAAGTTCATCTTCCATTATTTGAACTTCAAAAAAAAGAACTCTGTGTAGGCCACACTCTATGTATGTATTGTAATTTTATTATTTGTAGTTTGTTACAGTTGATATGATTGGACGACAGGCAATATACTTAAGTAATTGGTACTTTTTGATTTATATAAGATAACCTAAATGATGAAATAAGACGATATCATAAAATGATATAAAACCCAAACAAATATTAGAAAATATTAGACGATAATTAAAAAAATAAGAATGTTACAGCATCATACATTATGACATTATCTGTGAAATTTCATATGATCTTCTCTTTTAAACTAAGTTCAAATTTTAAACTTCGTTGGTGGAAATGGGCATAATAGTTCCAGTATATAGCTACTTTTTGTCGTGTTTTCATTATATATTATCTCTATGGTTTACATATCATCACACTAATACTTCACAACTTGCCTACATTTAAAAACTTTCACGTTTTTTCTTATGAAAACATACAGTTTTATTAGAGATTAAACCCAGCTAGATGGCCAACGGGGGTCACTACCCCCGTTTAAATTGAACAAATTCTATACATATTTACACTTTTAGTATTAGATTATGTGCGTTTTCCAATTACAGCACGAAAGCGCATTATGCGGCATAATGCTCAACGTTGAATGTTTCAACTACAGCAACGCTTCGCACAATCGAGCACTTTGAAAAGTACTGCTTTCGCGTGATGCGCGCAATGGATACCAACTCAGTAGCAGAAAATATTTAATATTTTCAATAAATATATCACTTGATGATGAGCTAATGATTGATTTAAACTTGGAGTAGTCGATAAATCATCATCATCACTATCATCTGGATAAGATGATTCAATTAAAAAGTATATAATTTTTTTAGAACTCATCTAAAAAAATTATTAGTCAACACAAAAAAATTTCACTGAAATAATAAAAATCGAAATTATTTATTTAAAATAACCGTAAAAAGTTTTCGATTAATTGTTATTGTATACCACATGAAGAATAGATATATTAGGAGAGCGAACGTAATGTTAAAAAAAGGTCAAGAATTGGTGTAACTATCTTTTATCAGTAGGGGTCACTGGTCTCAGTGCCGTACGGAATTTAAATGTTTAAATGTAGGCGCCAAGAAATCACTTTCACATTCAGTTTATAAGAAATCATAGTTTTATATATAATAAAAAATTGTTTTCGATTATCAAGTAATAATTAAATTAACATTAATAATAGAGAATTCTTAATAATCTGCAATAAATAAAAAGATGAAGAATCATAGTGATAATTTTGCAATTAATAATAATAATATACAATATATATTTACAATAACTGACATATATTAGATAAAGAAAAATGACAAAACCGGTAATTACAGACCATATTCCTTTCGTAAATGCAGACACGCATTCCTAACCTTAAACAACCTTCCACTCATAAATATATAACAGTATATCTATGTTTTCCCTGTACATAGATATACTGTTATATATCTAAATTTTTTAAGGTTAGGAATGCGTGTCTGCATTTACGAAAGGAATATGGTTTGTAATTACTGGTTTTGTCATCTTCTTTCTTTATCTAATATATGTCAGTTATTGTAAACATATATTGTGTATTATTATTATTAATTGCAAAATTATCACTATGATTCTTCATCTTTTTATTTATTGCAGATTATTTAGAATTCTCTATTATTATTTATTTAATTATTACTTGATAATCGAAAACAGTTTTTTATTATATATAAAACTATGATTTCTTATAAGCTGAATGTGAAAGTGATTTCTTGGCGCCTACATTTAAACATTTAAATTCCGTACGGCACTGAGATCAGTGACCCCTACTGATAAAATATAGTTACACCAATTCTTGAGCGTTTTTCTAACATTGCGTTCGATCTCCTAATATATCTATTCTACATGATTAGCAAACTTCAGCATTGTGCGCTACTGAGTCGCATTGTATATTGTATTCTTTGGTCGCATTATGCTCTGTAGTGGAAAACTACCATATTTAGATTTTGACAAAAAAAAAGAAGCTTATATAGTTTCTTAACTTCGGCCTCTCCTGCACCATTACTAGTATGAGAGAAGTCAAAGGAAACTCGACTTATTATCTATGGTCTATGGTACGACAACTCAATCTATTACTATGGTCCTTTAAGCAATGACAACTATCGAAATTTATTAATAAATGTCACAAAACGTGAAATATTACTTTAAATTGTATTTATTTACTTACAATATTACTTTCTAGTATTTGTTTACGTTTAAGATGTTCACTGAGAATATTGTCCACTGGATTTGACATTTTGAAAATTTTGTTTCAATTTATATTTTACTTGTTTACTGTCTGAAGAAAATCAAAACGGTAGATAAATTATTTATCTTTTTTTTATTATAGTGTTTTAGTATTGTTTAGATTTTAAATTATTTGGCATTACCTTTTATTGCATTTTTTTAATGATGTTTTATTAATTTTTATGTTTTCCGAAATTAAATTAGTGAATATAACATTAATAATAATATTGCATTTAGCTAGAGTAATGTGTAATACCAGAATGATTTCAAAATAATACAATTTTTAAACAAGTTTTATTTCCATAGGAATATAATGTTATCGCTGGATCAAAAACACCCTCAAAATGTTTCGAATTTGTGTGATTGTAAAAATGGTCATAATTTCACATTATTACCATTAGTGTACATACAACATTTGGTGATCAGATTTAGAACAATGAGGTCGTATATACGTCCACGAACGATATAACGATCGAACGGTGTAATGAAATACGCCAACTGTTGGTATAATATTTCACATCGTAAAAGTATCCTTCATATCGTCTCAAATTATTTCGATATACCTTATTTTAGACAAGAATTTCCCGTCTTACGACGAGATCTTCGTAGACTTGAGTCAAAATGAACATTTGCATGTTTTCGGGATTTTCATGTGAGTTAGTAGGAACGGACCAAACTTCAGGAGTGTATATTGTACACGTTAAATTAATTGAAAAAAAAATTCATGATTTCATGCGATTTTCATTTGTTTCAAGTTATAGCGTAATAAAAAAAAAATTCGTTACGCAGGAGCTGCGTCAACTTAGCGAATTTCCTTCGAATACATAAATCACTCTCTAGCGGTCATAATTTTAGTGTGATCAAAATAAAATATAATATCTGATATGACTTTAGTATTTGAAAAAATTAAATTTATTAATAGGCAAAATAGAACGATAAAACAAAATTTTAATAAAATAATTTTGTAGTTTATTTTAACCAACTCCAAAAAAAGAAGGAGATGATTCTATGTTCGACTATTAAGTAATGTAACAACTAACTGACTTACATGTTTGAATACCCAGTATATACTGAGTTGTATATCAATGATTAAATTGTTAACAATTCTGCGTATTCGACATGTTAACAATTCTTTCCGAGAAACATATATATATATATATATATATATATATATATATATATATATATATATATATATATATATATATTACTAAACATATGTATAATATTACATACAGTAACACTTAGAATGTTTCAACGGTTCAATTTTTATGAGCGGGAGTGTACGTACCCTTGCTGAATGATTAATATTGGTTAATATTAATTGTTAATATTGATTGAACCGAAATGTTGTCGAGAAGAGCTGCTATTATTTCCATTATAATAAAACGGAATAGGAGAATAATTATTAAGAAAAGAAGCCGAGAATATTGGGTACATCCAATATACAGTGATAGACTGTTGCGAGGAAAGTTTTACACACTGCATTCTAAACTACTTGAGTATGCAAAAAACAGTTGTTAGCTTTTTATAGAATGAGCATAACCAGTTTCAATGAGCTTGTTAAATTAGTTAAAAATTAATGAATTAAAAATTAATAAGTTTAAAAATCTAAAACCCGACTACGAAAAAAACTCGAAACCAGTTTGAAGAATCTTGTAAATATTTCTCGTAGTCGAAGGTCAGGAATTGTTACAGTTTTGCTTTGTGTATCGCATTTGGACCTTTGACTACGTGAAATATTTACAAGACTCTTCAAACTTGTTTCGTGCTTTTTCGTAGTCGGGTTTTAGTTTTTTAAATTTATTTATTTAAGACTTTTTAGTATAATATTAAGAATCTGTAAATCGTTTGTATTTTTCTTTATTGCTTAGCGTATTAATGAAAAATGTAATTACACGGGAACATATGAACATTCTAAAATGCATACATAGGCTGCTTAAATCATATCCTTTTGTAGTTGGGTAAAAATAAACATTTTCCGAATCTGTGAATAAAAACCTTTCATTTGATACAAAACCCGATACATTTAGAATTTTTTGGTTGTTGTGTAGCGTATTTTAAATATATTCGCCATTTTGAATTTAATATGATTTAGCCTATGACACGTGGAACTCTAAGACGAAGCAAACGACACCTCATTTATCGAAATCGAATTAGTAGTTTAGGCGCTACGGTGGCACATACATAGATACAAACATATTATGGAGGATAGAACACTTAAAACACTTGTAAAACTTAAAACACTTGTAATCAGTATGCTATTTTCGAGACCTTCACCCTGTATATAGGAAACAGGTTGGTTGTTTTCAGGTTAGGGGAGTAGGAATAGGATGTAGCATGAACTATAATGATGCTACCAGAGCATTTAATGTGGTCAAAATCCGTAAACTTTATACCAAACCAAAGTCCAGCTGAAATATTAATTTTACACCCAAGTAATATTACCATTGGTCAATTGAAGTGTATAATACTTCCTTCAGCAATTCAATTTTAAATCATAACAATTGACCTTTTTATTGTTAAAAATTATATTTATTCAAAAATAAAAATAGACTTCTAAATTACAATAATAATATTTTACAAAATTAAGTATTTAATTTAATTATGTCGCGTTTTCAACATGAATAAATTCGTGAAAACAATTTCTGATTTACATTGAACTTGCATCTGTTTATGTAGTTTATTATTATGTAAAATTTGCAGATTCAGCATTGACTTACAAACCAAATGCTAGAATTACAAACCAGCAAATAATTTTTTGTAAAGATTCAATAGCAGATATTTTATCCATGATTCCTTGAAACAGGTGGCTGAGAAATGTATGGTGTCCTTGTGTTTCGTTGTATGGGTATATTTCATAACTTTTCTATTAAGCCCTAGAAAATAAATAGAACAGGAATCTGCAGGTAGCCAACAAGCATAGTATCAAGTCGAAGTTTTAAATTTTTTTTTGTTTTTTCTCATATTGTACAAACAAATCATACATGAGGTATTAATAGCTTTTTTAGGCTTCATAAAGGCAAGTTTTCACATGATTTACAATAGGGAATATGCATGAAAATTTTTTTCATTTGAATTGAAGCATGTTTACTTGACAAATATCAAGGTAAAATTATTTTTTAAATAACTTTAAAAATAAGCGAGATATGCCCTATATAGCCCTCTTGATATGTTATGTGACGTCATATTACACTTTCAACATTTAAAATACACGTAAAACTCCGTTTTTATTATTTTTGCAAGAAAGAGACAGATAATAATCTTTAAAAGCTTATAGCTTCCTTGATATTTGTCGAATTTTAATTTCGTTTTTAAATATTATTACAGTATTAACAGAATTTTCATATTCTGAAAATAAATGTGAAAAAAATTTTCATGCATATTCCCTATTGTCAGGCAGTGATAGCCCTTGACAATACCCTACCCTTTTACTTGCCTAGTGTGAACAGCACTCAACTATTCACCCGTGGCGCTAACACCCTGAAAACAAGCCTTAGGAAAGAGATACTTAAATTTAGTTAATGACACTAACTTTGTAAAATTTGGTATTACAACTGGTGAGACGCGGCCATTTGGAAACTATTGTTCATCATTCTGTGAATGATTACTTTTCGTTCCTACAGCTTTTTGAATTAATAAACGCCATCCAAACTAATACAACTCTATCTATTTTCTATGATACGGACTATCGGCAAGCGCGGATCCACCGTTGTGACGTCACACTTTCACGGTCTATTGAGGTCGATAGGCTGATGATATTATATCCAATGCCTTAGTAAAATATTAAAAAACAATGAATCGTGCGTGATTCGGAACGCAGCGAAATACTTAGTCATCATAGACGATATGCTGACACATTATGTCACATTTTTGACAATATATTATCTGTTTCTTTTTGGCACATGAATACTTGTATTGGAAAAAAGAGATGACTATTCGCTAGATGCGCATAGTCATCTACTAATTTAAAAGTAAGCGTGTATTATATGCACATATACATTGCCGCCAAAACTCTTCTCACGCAACCAAAAAACTTGGTTGCGTGCCTCAATGGCATAGGAATGATTATCCGGGCTAACTCTCCTAAATATACACAAAGATGTGAACCTGGATATCGATGAAATTATCAACGTTATCGCGAAAAAGAAACGTAAGCTTGAATTTTTAATTTAAATAAGCACCTAAATAAAATTATTTAATGTAAAATGTATACTAGCGTTTAATTTAATTTGATATCCTTTGAAGTTGTAAAAACTTCATCAAAATCGATTCAGTAGTTTAGATTCTAAATGTGACACTGTGATGTGCAAACAAACACACATTTACTTTTGTAATTTTCGTGAGCGAACAAACTTACATTTTGCAGGTTTATTAATTTACTAGTGTTCGTCCCACGGCTTTGCCCACGTGGAACTATACACTGTACAAAATCTTGTTTAGGGCGTCATACATTTTGTAAACATCTCCTTTGTAGGAATGCACTATATCGATAATGAGCGAGTTCATACTCCAACTCGCACTAGACTGATTTTCGGGTGGCTGTGACCACAACCTTTTTGAGGGCTAGATCCGCGCCTGACTATCTGGGTTGGAAATGTGGTAAATCATTAATAACTAATTTATAATTTTTTCTCACAAGATTATCTTGTTTACTTACACATACATTTTTATTAGATTTTTGTCAAAGTCAATACATACATGGTAACTGATTTTGTACAAATCAGTTTTTATTAGCTTTTTTAACCCGACTTCAAAAAAGGAGGATGGTTCTCAATTCGTCTGTATTTTTTGTTTTTTTGTTTTTTTTTTGTTTTTTTGTGTGTCACCTCAGAACTCCGTCATTTATGAACCGATTTTGAATTTTTTTTTTTTAAAGGGTTTGGTTTCCCATTGGTCCCATTGTCACCAAATCGCATTTTGATGAGGGGATCTCCGGGAAATCGAGGAAAATCCTCATTTTATATGTGATAACCGATTTCTGCGAATTTTTTTTTTTTGAAAGGGTATACTCATTCATAATGGGAAAATAAGAAAATTTTTTTAAAAACCGACTTCAGAAAAATTTTTTACAAAAAAAAAACCGACCCCAAAAAAAATAATTTTTACAAAAAAAACCCAATTTCTTGTAAAAAAAACTGAAAATCTGTTATGAAAAAATGCACTAAAAATTAAAAAAAAAAAAAAAAAAAAAAACGGGTAAAAAAAATGTGTTACAAAAAAATGCACTAAAAATTAGTAGGTCGTTTAGTAGGTCTACCCAAATTTAGACAAATAAAATCAGTTTTAGAACTTCAAAGTCACTAAAAAGCGAGAAATAAACCATATTTTGACAAAATGGAAACCCGACTTCAAAAATCAAATAATCTATAACAAAAAATGCACTAAAAAGTAAAAAAATAATTGCATATTCTTGTGCCAATTTTAGTTCTACTAAGGAAAAATTTTTAAATATATATGTACAATTATTGTTATTTTTGGAGGCGGTGTCCAAAAGTTATGTGAATTTCTCTATGCTGACACCGACTCCAAAAATAACAATAATTGTACATATATATTTAAATATTTTTGCTTAGTAGAACTAAAATTGGCACAAGAATATGCAATTATTTTTTTACTTTTTAGTGCATTTTTTGTTATAGATTATTTGATTTTTGTAGTCGGGTTTCCATTTTGTCAAAATATGGTTATTGTTCATAGCGTCTTTCTGAATTAATACAGGTCATTGGAGTGGAATTTGTTTTAAATCAAATCAATACAAATTAATAACTTACTGTAATAAAATTATCTTGTTTGTCGTTCTTGTGATCTTCGAAATTTTCATCATTTTTAGAAGGATGGTATGTTTTTCGTTGGCAAATTGATTTTTCAGATTCTTTTTTACTATTCTCAACAGTTGTTATCCCAATTTCCTTATTACAACAATGTTGTGATAACAAACATGATTTTGCCACAATATTGCATAGTGGTTTTGTCTTTACGCAGGATGATTTCATAATTTTGGCATCTGCACATGTTGATATTTTTTGGTTACAACCAAATGGCTGTTTACCACATTTTCCTCGTAAACATGATGAATGTTTACCACATCTGTCTGGGTTACATGCTACTTTTAAATTACATTTTGGAATGTGTTGACATAATTTTGGTGGTAAATAACATTTTGGTGGTTGTTGACATAACGTCTGGGGTAAATTATATTTTGGTGTGTGTGACGAGAGGCTAAATTTTGGTGGTTGTTGGTATGGTATTGATTCTGGGTTACATATCGGCGTGTGTTCACACAATGTTAATGGCAAACTGCATTTTGGTGTGTGTTGACATACTCCTAATGGTAGATAACATTTTGGTTTATGATAACATAACGGTGGTGCTAAATTACATCTTGGAATGAGTTGACATGCTAAGTGTTGTTTACATTTTAGTAAGTCCTTCTTACATGAAAAATTCGTTTTCATTAGGTCACAATCTTTATCATTTATCGGTACATCTTTTGAACTATTTATAATATCAATACTACAATATGGTGTTATATGAAATTTGGTTGAATCTCGTATTGCTATGCTTTCATGACAATTGATTAAAGAGCATGGTAGACTACGGGAACATTTTGAGTTTATTGGTATACATGTACGAGAACATTTTGATGTTCGTGTTGATACATTACATTGCACTACAGATTTTATGGATGTATTAGCATCACTTTTACAACATTGTGAGATATGTAAACAATTTTTTCGATCACATAATCGACAATATTTTGGTAGGGGTGGTGATTTTGGTTTTTCATCACAAAATTTATTCTCCCGTGCATAATCAATTATTGCACATAAATGTGGATCCTTTGCGGCTTCATTTTTTTGCCGTTCATGTAATATTGTTATCAAATTTCTATCTGTTTGATGCTTTTCACGTAATTTTATTATTTTTGCTGCAGCTGTTACTGTTGTGGATACGTCTTTTAATTGATCAAATAATGGCTGTGGTATATCTGGATATTTCTGGAAAAATAATTCTGTTTATAATTTGTAAAGAAATTATTACTGTGTTCTACAGATTGAAGTTATTATAAAAACGGGGAGTATTAATTGTTTCGAGCTTTACTTAACGATGTACCAGCAATGTGTTATGCAATCAGCACAACAAGCCGGTGTGATGCACAAATATATAAATATACATACACAATACATAGCCAAATACACAGTTCACATATACATAAAACCTATTTTGACAAAATGGATATTACAAAATAAAATATTCTATAAAAAAAAATGCACTAAAAAGTAAAAAAATAGTTGCATATTCTTGTGCCAATTTTAGTTCACCTAAGCAAAAATTTTTAAATATATATGTACAATTATTGTTATTTTTCGAGTCGGTGTGCATAGAGAAATTCACATAACTTTTTGACACCGCCTCCAAAAATAACAATAATTGTACATATATATTTAAAAATTTTTGCTTAGGTGAACTAAAATTGGCACAAGAATATACAATTATTTTTTTACTTTTTAGTGAATTTTTTGTTATAGAATATTTTATTTTTGAAGTCGGGTTTCCATTTTGTCAAAATTGGTTTTATTTCTCGCTTTTTAGTGACTTTGAAGTTCCATAACTGATTTTATTTGTCTAAATATGGGTAGACCTACTAAACGACCTACTAATTTTTAGTGCATTTTTTTTATAACACATTCTTTTTCATCCGTTTTTTAATTTTTAGTACATTTTTTTATAACAGATTTTCAGTTTTTTTTACATGCTTTTTTGTTTTTTTTTTTTCAAATGTTGTTATCAAATATAAAATGAGGATTTTCCTCGATTTTCAGGGGATCCCCTCACCAGAATGCGATTTGGTGACAGTGGGACCAATCTGAAATCAAACCTTTAAAAACAAACAAAAAAAATTCAAAATCGGTTCATAAATGGCAAAGTTCTGAGGTGACAAACATTAAAAAAAAAAAAGTAAAAAAAAGAAAAAATACAGAAAAAACCATCCTCCTTTTTGAAGTCGGGTTAAAAATAATGTTGATTTGAAGAAAATAAATATATTTCAACTTTTATATTTCAAAAACAAAACGGTGACACGATTTAAAAAAAAAATTTATATAATAAATATTTATCTTTACTCTCCTAGTTTTTTTTTAAATTCTGTCGATTTTTTTTCTAATACAACAGATAATAGTTGGGCGAGCATGAAGTTTTACATGCTTCTATTGAGAGAGAGTGAGAGAGAATGATAACTTTGATATTAATTATATCATGTTCTAAACGGTCAAAAATTCTGAAGCTTCGGGATTTATTAGAAAACATTTTTTTTAGCCTGTGAAAAAAATGAGCAAAATCTGTCGAAAAGTGGTAGTATGCTGGTACATCCTTAATATATATTTGTATATTTTTTTATCGGAAACTAAAAACAGTTTAAAATTACTTGAGTTTATATACTCATGGTTATCTAGGGTTCATTCGTTTTGGACGCTCACACGCTTTGTGCACTCACGCTTATAAACACAAATTATTGGTGTTCTATGTTTGCCTACGAACGCTTAGAATCGATTAGAAAATATCGTTCGTTTTGGACGTTGTGTGCGTTAGTTTGTATCAAGATGGCGACATTTTATTTCGTCGGAAGTAACAGAAATAGTATACGTTTTACCAGATTCTGAATCATTTAAATCGATCGAAAATAATCTGGGTAAATAGTTAGCCATTTTTACTGATTTGTCAACGATTTTAACTTTAAGTACTTTAATAAATATGACAAAAGAGTTAGCTTACGCTAACATAGCATTCGTTTTGATAAGTAGTTAGATTTGGCGCTCAAGCTTTTCTGCCCTACCTCTGTGAAGTAAGCGTCTGTGAGCGCGAGATCTACCTCATGAAATCAGTCGCAAGTGTGATTTTTTGACACTCACAGCGCCAAGTCGAACGTTGTAAACGACGATTGAGCGCGCGAAAAGCGTGTGAGCGTCCAAGACGAATGCACCTCTAATAACATGACAAAAATCAATAACAAACAATTAAAAAACTACTTACATTACAACCTATTGAAGACGAGATAAAAAATTATTATTTATGAACATATGATGTTTTAAAACAATAAGACAAATAAAAATTATATGAATTCAAACCATTCGTGTCAAACTGCGCTGTTTATTGCCCGTGTATCACTCTGCAATAAACAGTGTTGAGTGAAATAAATCAGCCTGGTTGCTCAACAAAGTCACCGGCCTTGGTTCAGTTTAATGACTTCGCATGGCCTCTAGTAAGTTCATTTTTCACCCTTTTTCGTAGATGTGTTAAACCTTAATGGGTCTGTGATTAGATTCTCTTAGATGGTTGGCAAATTTGGAACCTGTCTTTTGCACCCTGAAATATTTGAAAATTTTCATAGCTTCAAGTCAAATCAACGTCAAATTTCAAATTTTATACGTCGCCCCAAAAGGATACAAGTTGGACGTGCTTGAAGCTATGAAAATTTTCAAAAATAAAAAAGCTCCAAAAATTCTACTTAATGACCAAACAAGAAATAATGTCATCCACATTATTTAATATTTGATAAAGCCCCGGTACATCAATATTTTACTAACTCTCTGTACTTCGCCTTAACAAGTGCATACAAATATGTATTGTTTTTATATTTTTCATGTTTTTTTAAAATCTGACTCACTCATTATTTTTATAAGTAAAATTTTTAATTGTTTTCTCTGATTGGAGGAATATCTCTGAATCCATATCCCAGAGATAGTTACGATTAGCTAATTCATACTGATTAGTCATCATCAGTATGAATTAGCTAATCGTAACTAGCGTACTTGTAGTCGAAATACGTATTTATAAAATACAAACAAATGTTCTAGGAATAGGGCCAAATTTGAAATATAATTTCAAAAAAACCTACAGTTCTCTTTGATTATTTTAATAATCTTTATTAATTTTTAACTATTATTGACTAAAACCGCACATTTTTAAACAAAAACGGTTTTTACATGTTTTTATTTCCCAGGTATAAAAGGTTCCTTAATTTATAAAATTTTCACAGTGTTTGAACGAAACATGCCACACTTGTCTTATTTTTATTGTTAATTAATGAAAAAAAATTAAAAAAAATTTGACAAAATGGAAACCCGACTTCAAAAATCAAATATTCTAAAACCAAAAAAAATTTTTTTTTTTATGTGACCTCAGAACTCCGTCATTTATGAATTTTGAATTTTTTTTTTTTTTTAAAGGGTTTTGTTTCCCATTGGTTCCATTGGCACCAAATCCCATTCTGATGATGGGATCCCCGGGAAATCCAGGAAAACCCTCATTTAAAAAAAAAAATTTTTACAAAAAAAAACCAAAATGCTTATTAAAAAAATTGAAAATCTGTTATGAAAAAATGCACTAGAAATTTAAAAAAAAAAAACCAATTAAAAAAAATTAGTAGGTGTCACCAAATCGCATTCTGGTGAGGGGATCCCCTGAAAATCGAGGAAAATCCTCATTTTATATTTGATAACATTTGAAAAAAAAAAACAAAAAAGCATGTAAAAAAAACTGAAAATCTGTTATAAAAAAATGTACTAAAAATTAAAAAACGGATGAAAAAGAATGTGTTATAAAAAAAATGCACGAAAAATTAGTAGGTCGTTTAGTAGGTCTACCCATATTTAGACAAATAAAATCAGTTTTAGAACTTCAAAGTCACTAAAAAGCAAGAAATAAACCATATTTTAACAAAATGGAAACCCCACTTCAAAAATCAAATATTCTATAACAAAAAATTCACTAAAAAGTAAAAAAAAATTGCATATTCTTGTGCCAATTTTAGTTCACCTAAGCAAAAATTTTTAAATATATATGTACAATTATTGTTATTTTTGGAGGCGGTGTCCAAAAGTTATGTGAATTTCTCTATGCTGACACCGCCTCCAAAAATAACAATAATTGCACATATATATTTAAAAAATTTTGCTTAGGTGAACTAAAATTGGCAGAAGAATATGCAATTATTTTTTTACTTTTTAGTGCATTTTTTGTTATAGAATATTTGATTTTTGAAGTCGGGTTTCCATTTTATCAAAATATGGTTTATTGAAGTCGGGTTAATAAAGAATATGTGGAATTTGCAAAGTATTGTTTTTTTATTTAAAAAAATTAAATTTATCAATATATTACCTTCATCAAACCATTGAGTGATGTTGACAATTTAAATGCAATTTCCTCAATATTACGTCTCCAACATGAATCAATACAATCATAATCACCATGTTTATCTTTAAGTTTTTTCCGTGTTTGAAATTCTATTAATTTCATTTCCTCTTCATGTTTAATATCATTCTCAAATTTTTCACGTTTTTGTTGTTGTAAGAAATTTATACGTTTTAATTTTTCATCTTCAAATTTTTGTCCAGCAGCCAAAAAATCATTTTTTTGTACACAAATAGCACAGTTACATTTTTTACAATCGCATATATTTTTCAATTCTGGTGGTAAATTTTTTAATGTTTGTAAACATGGTTTCACATTATTTGTAATGACATTTTCTAATACATTTTTGTATGCATGTTCTTTTCGTTCTAATTCATTTATTCGTTTTTTAATTAATTTTTCTTGTACCATTAAAGTTTGTAATTTTCGCATTGAATCAACCTCGTTTAGTTCACCGTTTTTTAATAATAGATCATCGTTCACATTTTCATTCTGCCCATGTCTAATCAAATAATAATTTAATAAAATAATTAGTTTAGTTGACACTAGTAATAGGGAATATGCATGAAAATTTTTTTTCACATTTATTTTCAGAATATGAAAATACTGTTAATACTGTAATAATATTTAGAAACGAAATTAAAATCCGACAAATATCAAGGAAGCTATAAGCTTTTAAATATTATTATCTGTCTCTTTCTTGCAAAAATACTAAAAACGGAGTTTTATGTGTATTTTAAATGGGGAAAGTGTAATATGACGTCACATAAGATATCAAGAGGGGTATCACCCTCTTTGTCTAATCGGGAATTTCAATCATTCATATCTCGCTTATTTTTAAAGTTATTTAAAAAGTAATTTTACCTTGATATTTGTCAAGTGCATATTCCCTATTGGTCATAACTAGTATCGTAACTAGCCTTTTATGCGCCTGGTGCGAGCTTCTATAACTGCGCCCTTGAAAAATTTTCTAATCTTACCCGGTTCTGACAATAAAATGGATTATGTTTATAAAAATAAATCTATCATTTAAAAAGTACATTTTTGTATACTTAATTATGAGTACTTGGTAGAGTTTTGAATAAGGGAGTATGGGAAGTATTTGCCAAAACTCACAATTATACAATACACAAATGACACCAAATACTGATTAGTACAGACAGATAGTAGAGATTCAAGGAAAACCTTAAACTTACTTAAATATTTACTTTACGCGCTTTCTACATTGCGAAGTCGTTGATTTTACATTTTCATACGACAGGAGCCGTACTATGTCGCGTTCAATCGACAAAATCGCTAGGCCAGAAAATCTTTCAAGAAGGAGAACCGGAATTCACCAAAATGATATATGTGAACTAGACTAGCGGTCAGAACGCCAGTCGCCACTCGTAATGTCAATATCCCGTCTTCAAAAAGGAGGATGGTTCTCAATTCGTCTGTATTTTTATTTAATTTTATTTTTCTAAAATTTTTTTTATTTTTTATTTTTTATGAGTGTCACCTCAGAACTTCGTCATTTATGAACCGATTTTGAATTTTTTTTTTAAAGGGTTTGGTTTCCCATTGGTTCCATTGGCACCAAATCGCGTTCTGATGAGGGGATTCCCGGGAAATCGAGGAAAATCCTCATTTTATATGTGATAACCGATTTCTGCGATTTTTTTTTTTTTGAAAGGATATACTCATTCATAATTGGAAAATAAGAAATGTTATTTTTGGAGGCGGTGTTCAAAAGTTATATAAATTTTTCTATGCTGACACCGACTCCAAAAATAACAATAATTGTACGTATGTATTTAAAAATTTTTGCTTAGGTGAACTAAAATTGGCACAAGAATATGCAATTATTTTTTTACTTCTTAGTGCATTTTTTGTTATAGAATATTTGATTTTTGAAGTCGGGTTTCCATTTTGTCAAAATAGATTTTATATATTTTTAATGTTATTTACTTCTATTACTTGTAAGAAGAATGTATTATATTATCATATTATTTGTGGTCCTGGTTTGGTCATTTCTGCGCCTCTCCAGGGTCTGCGCCCTGTGCCTGGATACGGCTAGCACCGCTCTAGTTACGGCACAGGTCATAACTAGTAGTAGTAGTAAATTTTAGTATAATGCCCAATACCTATGTACTCAACATATACAAGAAATAGAAAAATCGCACACCACACATTTTGCGCGATATGCTCATTTGGGATTTATTGGGATTTAGTTTTATTGGGCTAATAGTATTTAAAATTAAAACATTGTAACAATAGAACATACAAAAATAATTGACATTTTCATGTAAACTAGTCTTAATTTTTCGAAATTTAAGGACAGTCATGCTTGAGACTTGATATTAGATAAAACTTTTAATCTTTGATAATTGGCAAGTTTAAATCCCGGAATTATGTTTCCTAAAAAATTTGGTTAAAATTCAAATTTTTAACATAGTCTTGTGGTAAAATAGAATTTTTTAAATTTAAACTTGTAACAACAATCTTAATAAATTAGACACTGATGAATATTGTTTTAAAATATTCTTTAATTGAATTATTTTAATCAGCACAAAATGGTAAACTTTGCCGTTAATTTTGTGGAATTTTTTGAATGTTCTATAATCTTAATTAATATATCTTAAAATCTATCATAGTCTTGTGGTAAAATAGAATTTTTTAAATTTAAACTTGTAACAACAATCTTAATAAATTAGACACTGATGAATATTGTTTTAAAATATTCTTTAATTGAATTATTTTAATCAGCACAAAATGGTAAACTTTGCCGTGAATTTTGTGGAATTTTTTGAATGTTCTATAATCTTAATTAATATATCTTAAAAAATTAAAAAAGCTCTAGTTAATATTTTGAAACAACTACCATTAAATTTTTGAGCTGAATTGGTACAGCGGTGTAGACAATTTTTGTCTTTTTTAGGCTCTATAATTGAAATAATTTAGATTACATTTTCGCTTAGAAGTAAAATAAATACTGGAAGAGATCACCACCCTCTTGAGTAATTTTTGGATCAGAACCAGTTGTTGGCTTATACCAACACCAGAATAAACTGAAAAATGGTTTTTTGCGAATAAAAAAAAACTTCGAACAGGAAAAGTTACATTAGATAGTTATAGGTATCAAATAAACCTACCGATTGACGTATCTTGAATTGAAATTGGATGAGTACTTTTTGAGAAAAATAGGAAAAACCGTCAAAAATCGTGATTTCTTGTTTTTGCGTCAAAAATTCGAGTTTTTTATAAAAATGTCTAATAATCCACAGAAATGAAGCCCAAATCAAGCCAAAATAGATGCTTTTTGAACAATTTAAAAAAATTAATTTTTTGCCGAGTTCTGACGTTGCTTCACGTTGCTGTCAATGAGAAAATCAAAACATGTGTTCCCCCACTAGTGCTGCCTATGGTTGATTTTTTTTAAATCTTCAGAGGAAAAAACCTAATTAGGATTATGACGATAAACCACAAATGTATTGTTCTTTTTTAAAAATTTTATATTATGCCTTATTTTATTCATCCGGCTTTCGAAAAAATGCTTTGAGTAAAAGTTATATAGTAACACTTTAATTAGTAACACTTTAATTAATATAGTAACACTTTAAACATTTAATAACACTTTAAGTTGAAACATTTTCCCAAAAACAGAATGAATAATACACAAATCAACTATAAATAGTACTATACTACCCATAGTACCATAATATTATTTTATTAGTTATATTCCAATCTAAATTCCGTATTTAAGTTCGGTTTATAATTGTTTGACAAAAGTTCTGGTTCAAAGTATCGGTGTCCCATATAACGTTCAGTGAAATTAATGGGGGGAGAAGCGACCAAGTTGTAGAAATACATTTTTTATTCTACTAATAATTATAACCCTGGTGGAAATAATTCTCTTCAAAAACTGAGAATAATTCTTTTAAAACTCTGAAAAAAACTTCTGAAATCTTGCCGTGGCGAGTTGTTATATTTTGTTTAATTAGTTCTCTGAAAAAGTTTGAATAGCTCTTCTGACAGAGTTCAAAAATAAGTATGTTACTTGTCTTTAAATCATTTATACAACATTTATTTTATTTTTCAGACTTTTTCCTAGGTTTTCAGAAAAATAAGACTTTCAGGTTTTCAAGTTTTATGCAGAGTTCAGCTTTTGAAGAGAATAATTTCCACCAGGGAACCTTCGTTTTAATCATGAAATCGTATTGAAATTATACCTATAGGAAGTTATGTACACATTTCTTGTTTGTAATTTTTTTAGAAAACTTACCGAATTTTTACTTGATCATCAATGATCTTCTCAATATCTAGTTTTTTCATGTTTTTTGTTTCTTTTAACTGTTTCCAAATTGTCACAACTGGTATTGTTGCTTCTAACATCTTAATGCGTTTCGTTGTTGCAGTCTTTAGAATTCATTTTATTTATAATAAGTAATATAAAAACTAACTCAACAAACGAATTATACTCACAATGGTTTCTTCTATACCGGCATTTGGTTCAGTACTATCTTTTAACACAGTGTTTATGCCCGCATAAAACGCCATGATTGTTCAAATTCTTTATTTTATCCAAGGCGATTGTGATGATTGAATAAACTTACGCTAAAACTTTTGCAAATAAAAAAGTTTAGTTTTTATGTTTAGGATATATCACGGTAGATAGTATAATATTTTAAAACCTTTTCTTCAACAACTGAGATCAATGTTTAAATCCGCTACAAAGTTGGAACCAAACTTAATATACCGTTGTATACATTATATGAAAGTATACTGGATATAAAATCCAGCGGGTGTTACTTGAGGAACAAATGTCCCACCCCCTAATGATTACGCGGGTCGCTAATGGGATAATGATGTGCAACTAGTAGCCTCTGTTATCCAAATGTCAACCTCACCTGCCCGCGCTGCGACCTGCTTAAAAACACGAGGATCTGGCGCTCAAATATTACCGGGATAAGTATAACATCTAAATGTGGAGGAAATACTACGTCATGATCGCCGATATTAACCGAGACCCGTCTAGATGATATAGATGGCAGCCCCTTAACTAATATTACCCACCCAGCTTAGACTAATTATTCAACGACAACTTTTGCATAGGATAGCCCAAACCAGCCTATGGCCCTGACCAGGGGTTAAAGGAACACTATATTATTATTACACAAGGCAATTTTTATGACATGCATTAATTTCATACTAACTGTATTACTTATATCGTATCGTAAAAATTTTTCGTATTCCTATCAGATATAGTCAAGTGCGTACATAGGATGTGCAAAAATTGTCGTCCATGGTGCGGTAAGAGATATTTAAGTGCACTTAAAGTCAACAGATTTTCGCCGTATAATATGTATAAAAAATAGTGTTTCACGAGGCACGAGGCGAGGTGAGGTTTTGGTATCACCTCGCCTCGCTTTTTTTATTTCAATCTCGCCTCGGCCTCGGCCGAGACAGAATGTTGGCTAGCCTCTCCTCGCCTCGGCCGAGGCGAGGCGATGGAAAATGTTTACTAACTTTGACTTATTTTGCATGAATGTACATAATATGGTTAAAAAAACTTTCGAAGATGACTTTCAACATCTACTAGGTAGGATCGCTGGACATTTGAAAAAATATTTGCAAAATAATCTATTGCTTCATGTTTTTTTTGTAAAAATACATGTTACTATATTATTTTTAAAAAAAATTTACTTTTTGTAAATTTGCCTCGGCCGAGGCAAATTCCTCGCCCCGGTAGAGGCGAGGTTTTTGAGATAATATACCTCGCCTCGCCTCGGTTAGTAACGAGGATTAAAATTTTGAACATCGCCTCAGCCCTCGGTTACGAGGAACGAGGCGAGGCGAGGTTACCTCGTAGCCTCGGTGAAACACTAATAAAAAGATCTGTAATTGTTGGCAAACATAAAGATATCGAGGGGAAATATTTAGATGTATTATTTGTGATAGTAAATGATCAAGTCAGATACACTTATACTGTACACTTCATTAATTCCCAAGTTACAAGGCAGGGCAGCTGCCCTATCTTCCCCTTCCGTGCGCACGCCTATGGATATAGTACAATTTTATATTTACACATTATGAAAACATTATATTATCGAATGATAATTAGTGAGAACTCTAGGTTTTTCAAATAAAATTTCAAATTCGCCCCCTTTACCTAGATCAGTTTTTTTGTATAATAAATACGTATTTCGACTACAATGTAGTCATCAGTATAAATTAGTTAGTCGTAATTTACTCTTAGACAATTAGAAATAGAAAGTCACAGGAATACAAGTAACAGGAAGAAAGTAACAGGAATAAATGTGAATGAAAGAAATTTTAACAAGAGTAAATTCAATATAATTTAATATTTATTATATTTTAAATCTAGTATATTTTAATTTAGTTAATTTTCTATTTATTTTTATTTTTGTCTATTGATCTCGACTTTCTATCTATTTCTAATTGTCAAAGAGTAAATGACGACTAACTAATTTATACTGATGATGACTACATTGTAGTCGAAATACGTATTTATAATACAAAAAAACTGATCTAGGTAAATGGGGCGAATTTGAAATTTTACATTATGAAAACATTATTATTATTAATTTAATCTTATAGTCTACATGATGAAACCTTACTGCTCTACCTGATGAAACTAATGATTTCTTTAAAAGTACTAAAATGCCAAATAATTTCTGTTTTCTGTGGTTGTAATTTTTTTCCGATGTTTTATTTGATTTTATTGTTAGATATTAGTACTCATAATTTTAAATTCTTTGTTACTTAAACTATTTTAAATAAAATTTCATTTCAATTTTTCTCAAATGTCAATGGCCAATGTTGCCCGGTAATAATAAGCATAATTATGAGTTAACTTAACTGGGAAAAATTAGGGGAAAGTTGGATCTTGGTTTGCAGCTAGCCTTTGGTGATCTATTATTCTATTATTCGGGATCAAAGGTTAAAACAAAGAATGAATATTTTCGCAACAGTCACTTTTGCAGAAAATGTTAGAGGACAATTTTGTAACTTAAACAATTTTCAAGATCCATGACTTTTTTCACTAAAACTGTGATTATATCCTGTGTGTATATAAAAACTCGGCCTTGCGGACTACCGTGCTCTAGATATGCGAGAGTGTTACAAGTTTAGTCCCAACTTTTTAACAGTTGGAAATATTTTTGGTATAGATGTACGTAAAATGACATAATTAGTTCATTTCCGCATATCCGTCTGTCCCCGTAAAACCGATAACTCAAAAACGAAAAGAGATCACGAGCTGAGCACATTTTTTCTGTATGAGTGAGCTTTTAGCGACACTCGGATCGATGGAAACTTTTTATAATATCAAAATAATACTGGGAGGCGCTCTGTCTACTGGGAGGTTATGGGTTCGAATCCCGACATCGGCAGTTTGTCAATTAAAAAAAAAAAAAAAAGAAAAAAACGGGCGGTTGATTGACTAAACTGTCGGCGTATGGACAAGAACGAAGTAACCGGCTATGCTGGAGATGGTTTTCTGCAGTTTCCTTCTCGAACTCCAGATGAATATCGGCATAGTTCCTATCAAAGTCGGCTGCAGCAGCATAACCTATCAATTCCTAGTCTACACACAAAATTCCTTCCACTCCACTCACATCCTCACATCTTGAGGCATCGCAATGGACCTTCTAGTCGAAGTGTGTCCCGTCCAGGACAGCCACTACAATCTATCTATATAATAGAAAACTATTGACCAAAATCCAGCTTTCCCTTAATTTTTTGAAGTTCAATGTTTAATATCACTAGATCACTGGCTCCTATTATTTTGTATAATTTTATAATAATTCGTATGCGTTACTATAGATATTCAAAAATGGTTAGTTCTTTTTCATATCGACTACAAATATTGAAAAAAGTTTCCTCTGTTGCTGATTAGTGAGGGCACTATATAAATTCGTCCAGTAAGTACGTAGACGAAGTAAGTTTGTTCAGAGAAAGAAATCATGAATATCAAATCAACATACCATGACAGTTGCATTACTCATTAATATAAGTATTAGAACATTAAAATCTAGCTGGGGGATAAACTGTAGTAAAAGTTATTTTCTATAACTTTACTATGATAAATTATTCTAACTTAGTTAATTAAGAGAGATGAAGGAACTTAACTCAAGAGATTTTGGAGTCTTTAGAGACAAATTTATACTAAACTCACCATTTTCAACTTCTTAAATTAATTGGACAAACTCATCAACGAACTTGAGCTATCAAATACCTAAATCACGTAAATTCGTAATGAGGGTTTTTGATTATACCGGAGTACTAATTTTCAAGAAATTCCAAACATGTTCTGAAAAGCGTGGGTTTTTCCCTACCATCTTATATTTGGTTTAACATCCATTTGGAATTAAATAAATTCTTCAAAAGATATGTCACAAAAGCTAGTGTAAAAAATTCCAATTAAAACAATCCATTGTCTTATTAGAATTTATTTACATTCTATAGAGGATTGTTCCAAAAATCACTTGCTCAAAAATATTTCTGTAGTAACATTAAATTGTACGAATAGGGTGTTTCGAGAACGCTCACTATGCATTTGTCCATTAGTATCCAGTTAGTAATAATAGACCTTGTAAAGTAAGCTTTTTGGAAAAATAGCTACACTGGAAGGATTTTTCTCGAGGGATTTTTTCTACCTGATTGGCTTTTTAGCCAATCCGACAAAATATTTTAAAAATGAAATTTGTCCTTCAGAAAATTATCGTACAGACTTCTTTGAGGTCTCAATTTGAGGACAAATTTAATTTGAAAAATCTATTGTCGTGCCGAAAAACGTGATTATCTCGGAAAACTTTGAATTTTTTTTCCGGAAAAATTTGTGGATATTTAAGACACAAAAGGGTATTCTCTTCGACGTTAAATGTCACCGGAAATAGAAATAATACAAAATTCACCCCTTTTCAGCCTCCTCAAATCCACAACGGACCACCCCTGCTAACGCATTTATTTTTTTACGTTTATTATACGCCACTTTACTATTCCAATTGTTCTCGTCCTGTTAACAATTTTCTTTTTTTTTGCCTCAAAATAAGTTAATTCCACTGGTATATTTATATATAAGTATGTGTGGGTCAAATCTTGCAATCAAAATTTTCACTATTTCTAATTGAGTTACATCTTTGAAATTTTGTTTTATATAGAGATAATTAGAAAATATTCGCTTAAATACAAATTTGGTTGAAGTGTCCACTACTTCAAATAAATATTTGAAGTAGTGGAAGCGGTGGGAAATAGGTTTTTAGTCTTAAAATAAAAATAAATAAATTAAAAATGTTTTCAGAATATAATACACTCAAAAGTAGAAAATAATAGACATTACAGTTTTTTAAAAAACAAGCTTTTAATTAATCAATCAAAATGTAGAAAAGAAAATTTCCTCCCCGAATCACTAATATGTGTATAAACAAAAGCTTGGGACACTCAGATGTTAAATCATTTTAAAGTTTCTATGAGCACCACAAGCTTTTGTTTATACTCACATATTTATTAGTGATTTGGGGAAAAAAATTTATTTGCTTTTATTTTAAGCAAAAAAACCTCAATGTAATTTCCCACCGCTTCTACTACTTCAAATAATTATCGACAATTCCACCAAATTTCTATTTCAGCGAGTATTTTCTAATTCTATCTATATAGAACGATAATTACCTTGTACTATCGAATCCAAAAGAAACTTTATAAAAATACTTTTTTTCTAAATATTTTTTCGAAAATGTAATGGATTCGGCACAAATTAACTGTAAAGTTTTGAATGAGAAACGCCACTTTCGGAGTCGATAATTCTTACCACGTTGTAGTCTCTATGTATAACAGGTAAAATAAACTACTATTAATAATAAATTTAATAATTTTAATGACAATAGTTTTATTTTCATATAAGTTTAAATAAATAAAATATTATTAAATACAAATTAAAAAACATAATTTAAAACATATATAATATAAATAGTAATAAAATTTATAAATAAATAATTTTTAAAAAAATAATTACTATGATTTTAGAAATAAAAAACATAATTAAAAATTTTAAAATAACAACTACCGGAAATTGTACGAATAAAACGTATGAAACAATATTTATTTAGAGTTAAATAAACTAAAAAATTATTATTTTATTCTATGAAAAAATTTTGTTATGCTATTAAAGAAATTGCGTGAGTACTGTAAGTACATTGAAATACAAAATTATTGCAGAAAGTCATTTTTTGCTTTTTGGTATTTTTGTTTGGGTATTTGGCCACCACTTGTGGATGGTTCCCGAATGATAAAGAATTCGTGCTTATGTATGCTGACTAGAATATTGAAGGTCTCCCCTAGCCTGTCATGAATCCTATTGAAAAAGATGTAGTTTTTCAACTTTTTCAACGATATTTAATAGTTTATAGCACGGACGTAGGTAGCTATAACTAATAATGCGCAAAGGTAAATTAGTTTTTACCGGTGACTTCAAGCCATAAAAAAGCAGAGGTTTAAACGCCAATAAAATAAATAATTTGAAAATGAAATAAACATATCATCCCTATATCACCCACAGAAAGCTGCGGATAAACGATAGGTGGATATACGTGTTTTGCTTTGACTTTTTATTCATAATTAATTATATTCATCATTATACGTGACTTTATCAATATGCTAACTCAGCACTTTAGACTCTTGGGTGTGTGTTTAGGTTGGAGCTATGATAACTATCTTAACTTGTTTTTAGTTAACCAATCGTAAAATTAAATTTCAACTTTTTCCCCAATTTCTAGAACAATTATTTGTATTTTATAAATACGTATTTCAACTACAAGGTAGTCATCATCAGTATGAATTAGCTAATAGTAACTATTTCTGGGATATGAAGTCAGAGATATGTTGCTCGTTGCTGATTTGGTGCGTGTCTCACAATAATATTTATAAAAAACTTTTTTAATATGATTGTGAGACACGCACCAAATTATCAACGGGCAACATATCTCTGACTCCACATCCCAGAGATAGTTAAGATTAGCTAATTCATACTGATGATGACTACCCTGTAGTCGAAATACGAATTTATAAAATACAAATAATTGTTCTAGGAATTGGGGCAAAGTTTGAAATTTAATTTCAAAAAACCTCGATTTCTCTTTGATTATTTTAATAATCTTTATAATGTAAAATGTTGTGTGTATCAAAAGATTGAATGCCATTTATGTAACGTCACACGTCACAACATGCCATTTATGTAACGTCACCTCAAATGTTTTTAAACGCAACCGTCGATCAGACTTTACGTTGTAAAGTATTCCTTATAATAACTTAAGTATTATTATTTGATTTCATACGAAATTGCTCGGTTTTATATTACGCGATTTAAAACCGGAATCGTAAAAACCTATCTCACATAGAAATATATAAATATAATGTTGTATATTTTTATGTACAGATTGTTATACAGACAGCCAGACAGATTTCATTACATATAGTAAGACAAATTTGTTTATCGTGATGTTAGAGCAAAGAAATGACTCCCATATTTCTAGTATCGATGTTGTCGCAAATATTTTCATTTGATTAATATTAATAAGTGTTAGGAGCAATACTTCTTCATCAGAATCCATTTATAATTAACCGAGATCCTTCGACATTACAATTTATTCTCAATACACTTCGTGATTTGATAATGATTAAGCAGGAGGATTCTCTAGCATCACATAAAATATAACAGCAGTTCGAATAAATCGCGCAACTTATTCGCAAATGAGAAATCCGAATGTATTTGTTTCTACTATGGAGGTTAGAGTATAGAGGAGATCTCATATGGTTGTTAAACTAAAAAAGTGTCCTCCGAAAAACGTAAAATTAGGTTTCAGTGAATGGCCACAATGGCGCTTGTGAGAAGGTGGACTTGCTCTGAAGATAGTTACTGTAGAACGAAGTGAAGTTGCCAACCGGAAGTAGTTACATTATTGAATCTCATTTTGAATGTGATCAATTTTATTTATAAATAAAAAATAATATACATAAAAAATATATATATACAGTTTAATATAGAAATATTCAATTTATGCTTCATTAAATTTTTATCAAACAATTTTTTAATTTCTATCTTCGATAAAAATTTGATTATTCTATTTTTTGAACAAAATTTATTAATTGAAATATATATTACTACAAGTTTGTTAATCATAATTTTGTTATTAAAATTATTTAACTTTTCAAATTTATTGTGACTTGAAAATTCATCACTAATTCATTGTTTATTATATTAATGGAATTTCTTAAATAAATAGTCTTTCTGCTTCTTTAACATGTGAGGTTTCATATGATTTATGTAATAATTTAAAAATTCCGCCTTTACAAAGCGGATGTTAGCCTGTCCTTGTCTACTTTTAATATCTACTTTTAGTTTCTTTAAAATTGGTATTCC
Source organism: Nineta flava (assembly GCA_963920215.1). NCBI lineage: Eukaryota > Metazoa > Arthropoda > Insecta > Neuroptera > Chrysopidae > Nineta > Nineta flava. Next base: position 15,120,963 of record OY986045.1, on the reverse strand, counting down.
AGTACACCAGGGCCATCTTAATTTTCTTCTATTTAGGGGACACTTTTTATAACATGGAGATAGTTCTCCTCTATACTCTAACCTCCATAGTTTCTACCTACATAATCCGTTGCCGAGTTTCCGTTCGATCAATTCCGCCCATTGGATTATAACATATATTTAATGTTTGTCACTGACATCAAAATATTTAAAATCTAAGTACATAGTCCATCACGCTCATCCATTGCGGATGGTGTATATAAAATAAAAATATAAAAACAATTATTAAGAAATTGCAGTTTGTGTAATTGCCTGTTTTGTTTTAATCGCAGTTTCTGTAACCCAATCACGTACCCAATTAAATACACTACGTACTAAACCTAAACGTTTATTTACAAAATTATCACATATTTTCTTCTCATCATTGATTTCATTTTCACTATCTACTTTACGCTGAGCTATTTTTACTCTGAATTCATCTGAATTACTTTCATCACTATTTTTTGTGTGTTTTTTCATAAAGATCTCACCTTCATCACTTTCACCACTTTTATTATATTTTTCCTGATTACGATGATGATGATGGTGATGGTGATGATGTTTATGCTTTTTATGACGTTTCTTTGAAACTGCTGGCCATTTTGTTGATTCAAGTTCTCGATGTCCATATAATTGTTCATAAATTTCTAAACGTTTACGTAACATTTCTTGTGAGGTAGATTCTTCTTGTTTGTAATGAGCATTGTCCATTAAATGATTTAACATATAATTATAAAATTGATGATTTTCATCTAAATGAGGATTTTCCGTAGCTTGTTGATGTAATTTTTTTATAAATATACTTTTATTTTCTTCGTCTGGTATTGTTAATTGTACACGAAATGAACTTTCTGGTTGTGGTGCAACATTTTTATCGAATTTTGTTAAATATTCAATACTGGGATATTTAGCTCTATCGCGGTGTTCTTTGTGTAATAGATTTTCATGATGATCGTTTATATGCATTAAATATTGGTTTTCGTTTTCGTCGGCATGTTTTTCATTTTCTTCAGCAAAATCCAAATCTTGATTCATTAATTGTTCATGATTTTTTGGAAAAATATTATGTCTGTTAATTTTTGTTAAATAATCTGGATCGTACGTATCATGAAAATTATATTGTGGATTTATTAACAATTTATCATCATTACTTAGATGATGGATTTTTGATAAATAATATCCTTGATTATCTTCAAGTGTGGATTGTTGTTGATTTATTGATTTTTCATTGTTCAAATTCATGGGATTAATTGTTGTACTTTTGTACTTTTTTGTTAAATAATCTGGATCGTACGTATCATGAAAATTATATTGTGGATTTATTAACAATTTATCATCATTACTTAGTTGATGAATTTTTGATAAATAATATCCTTGATTATCTTCAAGTGTGGATTGTTGTTGATTTACTGATTTTTCATTGATCAAATTCATGGGATTAATTGTTGTACTTTCAATAAGTTTTTGGATTGGTGTTGTATACTGATTTTGATCATCTAAATGTCGATTAATACGGTTCGATTGTCCCTGAAATGTTTTTGTTGTATTCTTTAAATGTTCAAAATGATGTTTTAAAAATTTATTTTTTTCAATTAAAGTGGTTAATTCAAATGCAGATCGTACTGACCTTTTTTTATTCGGCAATTCTCGTGGTATACGTTTATGACGATTTAATTGTATAATTGTTTTTGATAATGGATTATTCTTGTAAAGAAAATTTCGATATGGTAATGAAAATGATTCATCCGTTTCATCTTGACCATAATATTCTGAATTTGAATATTCTCTACTATTTGAAGCACTTTCTTCATATGTTTCGTCAGTTGCATCACTAATATTTTTACTGTTTGAATTACTTTCTTCATATGTTTCATCATTTGTATCACTAGTATTTTTACTATTTGAATCACTTTTTTCATATGTTTCTTCATCTGTATTTTCATACGATGATTCACTTAAATTTTTACTATTTTCTAACTTCAAATTCTCTTTACAAGAACAATTGCATGATGGTTTTAAATGTTTCGAACATATTTTGCTAACATCTAAAGATAATTGCAATTGTCCTTGAATATTTTTCGTAATTTTTAATGGTATTTTCATACCGTTATTTGCAATGAAATACAATTGCCCATGCAAAAATTTGGGATTAACATGTTGAAATTCTGGTAATTCGGTTGCTGGTACTACTTTACCGTAATTTGGTCCAAATACTGTGCGCAATGTAGTTACAAGCTGTGGATCCAGCGGTGGTATAATTGGTTTAGGTATTTGTTGAAGTATTTCAGAAGTTTCTTCATATGTTTCACTCTCATATTTGGACGATGTGCTTTCAGAAATTTGTTCTGATGTTTCGATAGAATTCAATGTTCGAAATAACGATGGTTGATTAATTTTTGGTAGCTGATATTGGCTAGGTTCAAAAAATGAATTTTGATTTTTTTGATTATTATTAGTTTTAAGTACGGTTGCTAATTTTGGATACGGAGCAATATTCCTGGTATTTGTAAATAATGGTCGTTGTATTTGATTTGTAGAGGAAAGAACTTCATTTGAATGACGTTTCATTAAAATTTTTTCATTTGATAAGTCACTTTGAGAACTATCTTTACTAATTTTTATTTGTTTTGATTCTTGAGACGATAAGAATTTAGGTGATATCAAATTTGTTAAAGAATTTGGAATATATCCGGAAACATCTTTCATTATATCTTCGTTTGTTTTGTCCAATGGCAATAATTTAGACGAATTTGAATTTTCGAATAAATTGAAATTTGAAATATTTGTAGTTTCAGTAGAAATGTTGTTAGATTGAATTTGATTTAACGAATTTGTATGTGGTTTAATAACATTTGATTTTGATTTAATCGAATTAATTGTAATTTTTATTGGTTCCATTGCTTCTGAAACACTTTCAAAAGTCTTCGATTCTCTAGATGAAAATTTCTCTAAAAATTCTAATGAATTGAAGAAATCCAATTTTGGTTTTATTGTGGATGAAGTGCTTTTTGATAGATCTTTGTTAGACGATGTTATTCGTAAAATATCATTGTATATACTTTTGTCATCTGACTTATTTACTAAACTATTGAGTAAATATTCTTTTTGGATTCCATTTAATTGCTCTTTTGAATATTTTGTTGGTAATATTTCACTGGAATATCGTTTAATTGTAAATTTCTCATCTGGTGATGTACTCTTTAAGGACTTCATTTCATTAGTTTGTGGCTTTAATGTATTGAAATTGATTGTTAAAGGTTTCTCTTCTTGTAAATTATCTTCAATATCTAATTCTTTTGTATCAGAAGATATATCTAATATATTTCTTGAATCACTATAATTTTCAATACTTTGATCCTCTATCTTTGAGCCACTTACGTTTTCAACATGAAATCGGTTTTTATTGTTTTTGTGATCAGTGGCAAGAATTTGATTTGAAACAAAGTCATTTGGTTTAAGAATATTTTTAATTTTAAATTGGCTATGATCATGAATTTTACAATCATTAGAAGAAACTTCACATGCATTTTTCATTTTTTTCATAATTGTGTTTCGCATTTTATTTGTAATATCTGATGAATTTATATGTACTGTACCTGGGATAAAAGCTGGAATTGATACTGATTGTGATGATTTATTTTCAGTACTTTTTGATTGATTTGTTATTGCTTCAACATTAATTGGTAATGTTTTTACGTATTTAATTTCGGTTGAAGTAGATGTCATATCATCTTCATAAGTGAAAATATCTTTTTCAGACTTGTCAATTTCAGTACTTAAATGATCAAAAATATTATTTAATGGTAATGTTTTTAAGCTTATTTGTTTTACTGTTGATTTTCTTTCTGCAGTATCCGTATTTTGGAAATCCGAAGAATAAAATTGTTTATTCACATTTTCTGAATGGATCTCAATCGGTTTATTTAAACGTATATTTTTTTCAATTGGCTTCGTGACGTAGGGCAAAATTTTGGTGGTTTGATCCATCATTCCTGTAGTTGCTTTTAATAAATTTCTATTGGAATTGTAATAACTATCTTTATCACCAGAATTAGAAGATTCCAGAGAAGTATACTCATATAATTCTTCTGTAGATTTATCTTTTTCTTCCTTTTCTATAAATGCAGAAACTTTTGGGACCAATGGTTGTTTTAATAAAGCGGTAGAAGAATTTTTAATGAAGGTGGTCATTAAATTTTGTGTTTCAGGTGTTGAAACTTTATTGGAGATTTGTTTCTTTTCCGTAATATTTTTGGGATCGATTTTTTTGTCAATTTTACTACTCGGCGCATAGGTTAATTTTTCAATCGATTGTGAGTCCCAATTCTCTACAGTAACATATTCGTAGATTTCTTCTTTATTTAAACTAGATGCAGTGGTAACCGGTTTGTTTGTATACATTGGAATATTGTTATTTTTAAAAGGTGGTGTTCTTGATATTTGATCTTCAAGTATTTTTTCTTTAAGAGTTTTTTTTGAAGGTGACCATTTATTTTTTTGTTCGATATTTAAAGACTTTTCATGTGATTCCATGTCAAAATTTTCTGCAGTAATGTACTCATAAGTTTGTTCATTTTTTAGAATAGGTTGATTAATTTTTGATTTGAGTAATTCGTTATCAAAACCTTGATGATCATTAAAGTTTTCCCCAGTAATATATTCATAAATATCTTCACTCTTTAGAAGCGGACTAGTTTTTGATGATTCTAAAGGTAAGTTCTCGTAAAAATGATTATTTTTATTGAGATTTGAATTTCGTAAAGGACTAACAATAGTCGTTTGTAATTCTGGATTATTAATTGTACTGTGTGTTGTTAACTGATATTCATTATGTCTTTGCTGTTTTTCAATATTACTTGGCGATGGAAATTTAACTTCCTTTAAATTATTACCTATGGGATATGAATTTTCGTTAGTATTTTCCATGGTGACGTATTCATAAATATCGTTCATATCTTGGTTCAGGTCTCTAGAAACAAGTGGCTCTTGGTGAGCTAAGATATTGCTTTGAAGAGTTGTTGGTCGCAGAAATACTGTAGTTTCTGAATGCCTAAACGGAATTATTGTACTTTCAACAGCTTGCGAGTGTCCGTCTTTTAAATTTTCTTGGTATCGAATTCCAATTCTCTTTGATTTGTAAATAGAATCCGATAAATTTTCATTTGACTTTTCATCATAGTTTTCTGCAGTAACATATTCATACATTTCTTCACTCTCTAAGGGTGTAGTTTTTGTCGAATGAAAATAATTATCCGTTGTATTAAGAGGGTCGTTTATTTTTTCTTGAGGAATTTTAACTTCCATTGAATTTCTAAACGATAGTGGTAAATTATCGTCAACATTTTCCATAGTAACATATTCGTAAACATCGTCCACATTTTGTTTTTGATCATCAATTCCAGAATTGAGTGATTCTTGGTAAAAAGGTGAGATATTGCTTCGAGTAGTTGTAGGATCCACAATGGGTTTAGTTACTATACTGCTATATGTAAACGGCTTGCTTGTTGTGAATTGAGTTTCAATAATTTGCGAATGTTTCTCTTTCAAGATATTTTGGGGATGAATTTCAGGATTCTTTAAGTTACTAACATAATAAGATACATTTTTATCAGACTGTGAATCCGAGTTCTTTGCAGTAACATATTCATAAATTTCTTTATTCTTTATAAGAGGTGTAGTTTTTATCAAATCAAAAGTCTTTTGCGGTATCGTTAAGGGCTCATTAATTTTTGGATTATTTTCAAAAATATTATTTGGTGGAAGAATTTTCATTTCCATGGAATTGCTATACGCTCCTGATAAGTTTTCATCAGAGTTTTCCACAGTAACATATTCGTAAATATTGTTAGCGTTTCGAATTACAGAATTGAGTGATATTTCATGAAAAGGTGCGGTGTTGCTTTCAACAGACTTGTGTTGCAAAATTTTTATTGGTGCTGAGTCAACTGGTGTCTGCTGAAGAAGTTTACCACCACTTTCATTTTCACTTGTTAGTAGAGGATTGTCCTTCGTAGATATGTTCTTTGGTAATAAACCTTTAATTATTGGAGAATTTGTAACACCAATAATATGGTTTTGCTTATCTTTCGCTTTGCTTCCGTTACCAACAGATTGTAAAACAGATTCGTTTGAATCAAATTCTTTTTTGGTAATTTCTACATTATTCTGAATGGGTTTTGAAGTTACTATCGTGATATGATTTTGACGAATAGAATTATTTATGTCCTTTGAAATTAATGGCGAGTTAGTAGTTGAGAATAGATTACCGTCTGTTTGTGAATCGGAATTTTCCACTGTGAAAGATTGATGTGAAAGATCAGCATTGTTAGCAGATTCATCCAATAGTTTGGGTGATTCGCTGTGAAAAGTTCGTACTTCTGCAATTGGTTTAGTTACCAGAATTCTTGAATAGGGCATGATAGTAGATAAGTGGCTTTCTGCTATTTGAAGAATCTTTTTCTGAGGATGAAGTTTAGCTTCTATTGAATTAATATCGTTTGTACTTTGATCAAATCCAGTTAAAGTCGACGGTTTGAGTTTTGAAGAGCTAATATTTGGCTTAAAAGTTTCAGATTTTAAATTATTTTTCAAATCCGTTAAGTTCGTTGTTAAATTGTTTTCGGGTATTTGTGGCTGAGTTTTTTTATGAACTGGTTCTGAGGATTCGTCGCTATATGAATTTGATAAATTTTCGTCGAATTTTAAATCAAAATTTTTCACCGCAATATATTTATACAAGTCTTTCTCACTGTTTTGTGGAGTAACAGTTACAATCTTATTGGAATCTGTACGAGTTTCTATGTTAAAGTTAGTTGACTTTGAATTAACTGGAAATGAGGATATGCTTTCTTCAACATACGGGTTCTGCCTATTTCTTTGTATTTTTGACTCTAAGAAATTTTTACCCCTTGATGTTTGTGGGCTCGTTAAAGTTCCAGTATTTGATGTCATTTGTAAATTTTCTACATAAGATTTGGTTTTATTGCGATTATTCATTTTTCCACGCAAGTTTTCTGCAATTAGTGGTTGAATTGTGCTTCCAACATTTTGTCTAACTACTTGCGCGTTTTGGAGGAATTGTCTGGATTCGTCCGGAACTGTTTCTACAGACGACCGAATTTCTCTGGATGATGGTGACCCATAATACGGACTTTCCAATACAAGATTTTCTAATTTTGTTTCTGTATCTTTCAATGAGTCTTTTGGTAGGATAATTTCATTCATTTCTAAGTTATTTGATACACTCACTTGATTTTCATTTTCTCCGACTTCATTGTTTGCATATTCTATATTTTCTTCGCTGTTTGTATACGTAATTTCTTTTGGATCTAGCATATGTTGAAATCCAAAATTTAATGCCTTCAGCACTGGATTATGTGATGTAATATCGGTTAACCCACTAACTTCTGTCGCTGTTTTTTCATCATTTGGATGCTGTTGAAAATTTTCGATATCATCTGGATCTAATACTTTATGTGATATACCATAATTAATTGCATATAAAACAGGGTGATGTGAGCTGATTTCAGTTTGTGCCAAATCTATTTCCAAATTATTGGGATCAACAATTTTTTTAGTGTGATAATGATGATGATGGTGGTTTGGCATCAAAGTTGTAACATATTCTTGTGTATTTTGATTCTCAACTATAGTTGCCTCGGTTTCCATTCTGATACCCAGGTCGAGTTTCTTTTCTTTAGATGGATAGGTAGTTTTTTCAAAAAAATTTGCATTGACTGTTTCAACTTTGTTATTTTCAGGAGTTATTGACAAACGTTCATTTTGATTTTCTTTTTTCTTAGGATTTACTTGAATATCAACATGCAAATTTTGTTCGGTAGATGGTTGTGAATCATAATATTCCCAGGTATGTTCTAAATTTGAATGTTTATCTTTAGAATTTGGAAGATCAATTTCTCTGAATTCATTTTTCATTGAATGAGCGTTTATATTAACAGTCTTTGGCGATATAATTTCAGTTGTCATCTTGTTTGATTCAGTTTTTGATTGTTCGTCGGTCGAAAAATTTTGCACGGTAGGTACAGCTCTCGATATAGGTAAATATTTGGTATATGCAGTTGGAATGGTTGAAGTTAACATTTGATTTGGATTAATTTTTTCAATTTGTAGTATACTTTCAGAAGGCATTAAAGAATCTTTGGATGAGGAGTCATAATACTCCCAACTATATTCTAAGTTCCCTGCAGTGTCGCTAGATGGAAATGTAACGTTAATATTCGATTCAAGTTTTAAATATGGGTTTGGATTATTTTGTATATTTTTAAAATTTGGATCAACTGATTGAATCTGGTTTTGTTGATTCAAAATATTTTCAGTTGACTCATAGTATTCCCATGTATATTCATCTGGGGTTGATTCTGTCACACTCTTTGAGTCTCGAAATACTTTATTCGAATTTTCAATTTTGGTTTGATGTATCTCATTTTGGTTAGATAAGGATTTTGTTTGAATATGGTTTGGCTGATTCAAAATATTTTCAGTTGAGTCATAGTATTCCCATGTATATTCATCTGGGATTGGTTCTGTCACAATCTTTGATTCTTGAAATACTTTATTCGAATTTTCAATATTTGTTTGTGGTATGTCATTTTGGTTTGATAAAGATTTGCTAAATGACAGATTATTTAGTTTTAGTTTTGATTGAATTTGCTGAAAATTATTTTGATTTTGTGTTAAATTTACTTTTTGTAAATTTTTTATTTCAGACGCAGTTACTGTTTCTGTTGAAGATGAATCATAATATTCCCAAGTGTAATTTTCAGTAGCAGTGTTTAACTCATGATTCTTTTCTTGATTTGGTATTTCAGGTTTTATATTAATTTTATTTTGAATTATTCTCGGCGCAGCATGAACAAAATTTAAATTTGCTGTTGGGTTAATTACTTGTCCAGTATGATTATTTTTTTCAATACCACTTGAATACTCTTGATTAATCGTTTGAATGTTTTCGGTTGATGCTAAATTCTCTTTAGATGTTGAATCATAGTATTCCCAAGTGTTTTCTTCAGGGTTTGTGGTAGCAAATTCCGTGGGCTTTGCATGATGAACATTCATGCTATTTTCAAGTCTATTGGATCCAGATAGTGTTATATGTTCTGTGTTTATTTTAGGCTTTGCAAAATCCTCTTCTTCAGTGACGTATTCATAACTAGTTGAACCATTCGTAAGATTCTCAGTTTGATTTAATGATTCTTCACTTACATATTCATACGAATTTGATTCGTTAGAATTTTCAGAAATTAGTTTTAACATAAGAGGCTCGGATGTTTTATTAATAATGATTTGAGAATCTCTATTATTATTCTTTAATTCTGTATCAAATATTTCAAATGAATATTTCGAATCAATTTGATTATTGGGGTTAGTATTCTTCTTACACATTGGACACGTTCCTAAATGTAGTTCCTTATTACTACCTTCTCCACTAATTTCTGCCTCAATTAATTCATCAATTCGTTTCTCAACAATTTCTTCAATTTCGGCCTCACTTAATCCTTTATATTTGTTTTGTATTTCTTCTTCAATTTGCTGAGCTATCATTTCATATCTATTATTAAACTCATGTAATGCATGATTTTGAGATGGTATAAATTTCGGTATAATTGTTGAATTTATTGGTATTAATTTTCCGTGTACATATTTATGGCATGTACAAAATATTGTCTCTTCTGGATGATCATGAATACTTGCAGTTTCAACTAGTTCCGTTGATAATCTTTGCATCGAGTTATCATCATAATACGATGCTTCCATTTCTTTCATATTTCGAGGTGTTTCTAAAGATGACGACTCACTACTGTATTCATACTCAAAAGTGAAATTTTCAGGATCAATAGATTCAGTTGGATTTGTGTCCATTTGAATTGATACATTTTCAATGGATGCCATTTTGGTGTGATGTTTTGGTCTTTGGATTGATTCTAAAGATGACGATTCATATTCGTAAGTGAAATCTGGATCATCACTTTCAACAATTGGATTATTCGTTTCAGGTGAAGTATTTTCTAGGTATTGGTTCGATGTTTTTGAACTCTGTATAGATTCCACAGATGACGATTCATATTCATAGGTGAAATCTGGATCACCACTTTCAACAATTGGTTTATTCGTTTCAGGTGAAGTATTTTCTAGGTATTGGTTCGATGTTTTTGAACTCTGTGTAGATTCCACAGATGACGATTCATATTCATAGGTGAAATCTGGATCATCGCTTTCAACAATTGGATTATTCGTTTTAGGTGAAGTATTTTCTAGGTATTGCTTCGATGTTTTTGAACTGTGTATAGATTCCACAGATGACGATTCATATTCATAGGTGAAATCTGGATCATCGTTTTCAACAATTGGATTATTCGTTTCAGGTGAAGTATTTTCTAGGTATTGCTTCGATGTTTTTGAACTCTGTATAGATTCCACAGATGACGATTCATATTCATAGGTGAAATCTGGATCATCAGTTTTAACAATTGGATTATTTGTTTCAGATGAACTATTTTCGAGATATAGGTTTGAAGTTTCGGAACTCTGGATAGCTTCTAATAATGAAGATTCATATTTATATGTAAAATCTGTATCGTCAGTTTCAAGGATTGGCTTATTTGTTTCAGATAATGTGTTTTCGAGATATTGATTTGAGGTAGAGAACTCTGACAGATTATTTTCCGAATCAGGAGTAATCGGTTCAAAATGCAATTGTTTCTGTAGAATATCTTCAGTTTCCATTAAAATTGGTGAAGTATTTTCAACTTGAACGTGTATCGGTTCCGTTGTAAAGTTTGCATTTGATGTTACTACCGAATCCTCATTTAATTCATTTTGAATTGTTATTTCATCGTTAGAACCGTTCAAATTTTGTACTACATTTGTAGTTTGTTCGGATAAAATTGGGGCTGGTATTTGAGCAGCTTCATTTGTATTCACAAAAGTATTTTGATCTGCTAGACGTATTAAATTTTCTTGAACATTTGCATTATGATCTAAAACGTCTTGTTTTTGTCTAGTTAATTGCTTTAATGATAAATTATGTAAGTTTGCTTTAATTAAATTCGTTAAAGTGTTACGTAATTCTTCTATTGAAAGCTTTTTGTGTGTTTCTTGTGGTTTATTTTCTCCAGCCTATAAAAAAAGAAATAGATTAATATATTGAAGTTATTGAAGGGTTGGGGTCCGACTTTTTTTTCGCCCGTCACGATTTAAATGTGTTTGCTTAACTCCCCAGTAAATTATGTTGCATCTCCCGGCATGTTACTGTAAATTTTTTATTTGAATTGAGTGCAAAAAATTATATGAATTCAAATGAATAATGTTATGGGTGAATATTCAAACAAATTAGTTTCTTTCTTTTGGGCTCATATCCCCAATATGACTGTATTGTTCAGGTTCGGAATCTAGTACGGTTCAGACTTTCAACAGGAGAGGCTGGAAAAATGTAGTTAACTTGTAGTTAACTAGTTAACTTTGTAGTTATATTATAATTTTAGCGAGTAAGGCATCATTATTTTCTTGGTCTTGAACGAAACGTTTTCTATTAGTACCTATCAATTTCTTCCGTGTGTCACTCGAATTATATATAGGAAATTGGGCAAACGGGGCGAAATTTCCACACTAGGAAAAAATAACATTTGCTCTTTTTCAAGAAGAAAAAAACCAATTCAGCATTTGCCAACCATCTCAATGAAAACGATCACAACCCTGCACCTACCATACAAATCTTACACCACGCCCCAAAAGGATACAAGTTGGACGTTCTTGAAGCTATGGAAATTTTCAAAAATATAAATGGTCCAAAAATTCTACTTAATGACCAAACAGAAATAATTTCATCCACATTATTTAATATTTTATAGACCCCCGTTACATCAATACTTTACTAACTCGCTGTACTTCTCCTTAACAAGTGCATACAAATGTATTTTGTTTTTATATTTTTTTATTGTTTTTACCGACGAAAAGAAGGAGATACTCAATTCAACCTGTATATTTTTTACATATTTTTTTTATGTTTGATCACGCATAACTTCTTACAGAGTAGTCCGACTTTGATAATTTTGTTGGATAGGGAATTATTCAAAGTTGGTCCCATAAAAAATTGAAAAAAAAATTTCAAATTTTAGCCACAAAAAAAAAAAGACTTCCCTGCGTTTCTACGGTATATATATATATATATATATATATATGTATACATATATATATATATATATATATATATATATATATATATATATATATATATATATATATATATATGTATATATATATATAAATATATATATATATATATATATATATATATATATAAGTTACAGATCCTGGAATGTGTATTAGTTTATATAAAATAAGTATCTCTCTATTTCAAGGACATTGTAAAACAAATATGTAATGACGTACCTTGTACACATTACTTAAACACGACTTTCTACAAACATGTAATGACGTACTTTTTACACATTACTTAAACATAACTTTCTAAAAACGTCCTTAACATTAAACTACATTCTAATCAGTATGACACTTTCTAAAATACCAAAAACTAGTATATAAGTCATTGTTAAATTGATAACGATTGTCTTTTTCATTACACAAGTTTGGCTTCGTGCACGCTTGATTGTAGCGAACTAGCGATAACTTATAAATTGTATAATTGTTATTGTATTTAAAATAAAATAAATTATAATATTGTATTTTTGTTAAATTAAATAAAGTATTTTTTTTATACATTTCTAGATCGAAAATATAATTGGCGCAGCCGGTAGGATAGTGTCGTTATTACAGCACTATCAGCGTCCATCGTAATGTCACATTAAAAAGTACAAAAATCGACTTAGTGAAATTTACGAATGCATTTCTATGCTTAATGGATCGAATCTACTGAACAAATAAATATTTTAATATTTTTCAATCGAAAAATTGTATCTTGGAAAGTAAGCAGCATTGTGGTTAATTGTTGAACACTTCAAGTGGATACTGAAGCAAGTGGAATTAATTCTGGTTCATCAATCAACACTAAATTGTTAAAACATAATGTGGATGTTGTTCTTAATCCAACTGTTCGCAATGGCGACCAGCCAACAAATAGAATTCCATGACTTGACGCATACACAGGGACTACTAGCACTTAACTTAGGAAAAACCCTGGTTACTACTCACTACAATAACCTTATCCATATAGTAGACCTAAATAATTTAGAAACTACAACTTTAGAAATTAAGAATACTTTAAATTAGAAGCCAATACTACATTTTTTTATAACCCTGATCTTCAACAGTCTGTTCAAAATCTATTAGATAAAGTTTACCCTCTTAAAATAAATCACCGACATACCCGTGGATTAATAGACGGACTAGGTAGTGTAATTAAGAAAATTACAGGAAATATAGACAATGACGACGCTCTAGAAATAAACAAACAGATACACAATTTACAAGACAACTCCCTTTTGATCAAAGATTCAATCAACATAAACTAAACTTTCAAATGATCCAACGTTTCTCGAACATAACTAAATTCATAAACACAGAACAAACGCGATTACAAATTATATCAAAATCAATAAAAGATTACAGTAATATCGAGCATCAACTACTTGCCACCCAAGTCTACTTTTCTTTACAAACCCAAATCACTACACTTACCGATCATGTAGATAACATTATCCAATCAGTGCAATTGGCACAACTTGGCTTGTTATCAAAACACATTTTAAATAAAAATGAATTATCACTTGTTAAAAGCAAACTTCCACAAATCATTCAAAATTATAATGACGAACAAATTTACGAAATCCTAGAATTAAAAGCCTATTTCAACAATACTAACCTAATTTTTGTTGTACAAATCCCACAAATGACCAATGAATCATACACAACCTACAGGCTAAGACCTCTGCCCACAAATCATAATACAATAATTATCCCAAAATCGAATTACCTGCTCCTTAATCAAAAGCAGTATTCATTCGTAACTAAACCTTGCAAGCAGATAGAACAACTCTATATGTGTAAGCAATTACAATTACAAAATAATTCAATCAACACTTGCGAAGTAAAAATCCTTCAGAACGAACCAGCGCAATGCACGCTACATCACACTGTCGAAACGAGTTTTATAGAAGAAATCGAAAGTAACCACATAATAGCTTACGTTAATGAACCCATAAATATTAATACAACCTGTGGCAAAAATATCACCAAATTTACTGGAAAACTGTATACTCATTATAACAAATGTATGGTTATTATTAATGGTATAATCTATGGAACTATTTCATCAAGTATTTCTACTTATAAACTAGAACAAATCATCTACAACAACATGGAAATAACGCAATTATCCAACGATTCTACACTGGATGTATTAAACTTAAAAACTCTTGAAAACACGAACGAACTAGAACTCATCAAATATCAACATTATACTCATATTTCTACAAATATTATTATCTTAATTATTTTTCTTATTTTAACATTTATTTTTAGTTATTTTAAACATTATAAAAATAGAAAGAATCGTTCTAGAATTATTGAAACGACAAAGTATACGCCTTCAGCACCCCAAGAGCCTGTGGAGCTCTCACAAAAAGCCCCAATAACCTTTCTGTTCAAAGCTCCATCTTAAGGAGGGAGGAGTTACAGATCCTGGAATGTGTATTAGTTTATATAAAATAACTATCTCTCTATTTCAAGGACATTGTAAAACAAATATGTAATGACGTACCTTGTACACATTACTTAAACACAACTTTCTACAAACATGTAATGACGTACTTTTTACACATTACTTAAACATAACTTTCTAAAAACGTCCTTAACATTAAACTACATTCTAATCAGTATGACACTTTCTAAAATACCAAAAACTAGTATATAAGTCATTGTTAAATTGATAACGATTGTCTTTTTCATTACACAAGTTTGGCTTCGTGCACGCTTGATTGTAGCGAACTAGCGATAACTTATAAATTGTATAATTGTTATTGTATTTAAAATAAAATAAATTATAATATTGTATTTTTGTTAAATTAAATAAAGTATTTTTTTTATACATTTCGAGATCGAAAATATAATTTATATATATATATATATATATATATATATATATATATATATATATATATATATATATATTAAGAAACTATTTTTAGAAATGGCAGGCTAATATATAGATATAATTCCTAACGCTAGATTTTTTCGTTCCTTTTTTTGTGTAGAGATATAAAAGAAACGGTTACCTGCTATAGAAAACAACCTTTGGGCTGCCGCGTCACCCGCCGAGCGTCGGCATTTCTACATTAAACGTCTTATAACTCAAAAAGTATGGACATTAGAAAAAAAAGTTTGAAAGTAAAGTTGTAGAAAATAAACTGATCTTTACAAATGGACTGATGCATTTTATTGATTAATCTAATATTTCAAAAGTTATCGGTCGCGATAGAAAAACAGGTTCATTAAATGGGCCATAAATCGTCAACGGTATGTTTAACAAAAAAGTTTACTGGAAACAAAAGATGCGATTTTATTCTCTACAAAAATGGTCTTTATAACGTTTACCCTAAAGTGCATAGTTTCCGAGATATTGGCCAAAAACTTTTTTTCAAGATGGCGCTTGAAGCGGCACCTGGATCTGTCAGCATTTTGTGATTTTATGCTCAGTAAGTGATCCTAAACCTTATTAAAAAAAAAATTGGATCGGAAATTTAGTGCAAAGTTAAATGGTATTTTGACTGGCGTAATGTGTATACAATAATATTGCCTGTACGTGTGTTTATATACGAAATATATACGAAACGCAGTATATGAATTAAAGTAGTGTGGGCGAAAAATGAAAGAAAACAATGAGAATTGGAAATAAGAATCACCAGTTCGATCAGATACTAAATTCCTGCATATTTGTAAAATACGAATATGTTCGAAGTAACCTAAACATATTTGTAAACATTTTTAAATCATTGAAGTCACTTCACAATCGAAAAAACTCTCAAAACTTCAAAATAACGTCTAGACGAAATATTTAAAAAAGTTGAAGTAAAGATAATTAAGATGTAACAAAATTTATAGAAAAAAGCAACATAACACTCGAAAATTCTGTATAAAATTTTTATATAACCTGTATACAATATATGATATATATAGTAGAACCTCGTTAAGTCAAAATCCTTTATAATTCGAAAAAAATTTCGCCCCTCCTCTTCAAGTTCTAAAACTTCCATTACTCGAAATACAAGCTCTCAATAAGTCGAAACAACCAATTTATTTACAAGATTTTTCGGTACATTTATGCCCCGTACAACTGAAAAAATTTTATTTGACCTCTGTAGCTCGAGGAAATCCATATTTCTTTTACTACCTCTCTAAAATTATCGAAATTTGTAAATTAATAGTCTCTTTAAATTGAAGAAAAACTTATGAACTGAATTTTAAAATTGTTACCTGTACTGTGTTATCAATGTATCGCGAATTTTATTTCTTTTACTTATATACCTCAAAATTATGTGGCATACAAAATCTAA
This sequence comes from Nineta flava, assembly GCA_963920215.1. Lineage (NCBI taxonomy): Eukaryota > Metazoa > Arthropoda > Insecta > Neuroptera > Chrysopidae > Nineta > Nineta flava. The sequence continues at coordinate 15,104,419 of OY986045.1, read as the reverse complement.
ATCTCTACAAATCAAATATGTGCCTATAAAACCCTCTCTTCACCGACATAGGTCGTCTCTTTAAATCGAAGAACAACTTAGTTAGGAACTGAATTTTAAAATTGTTACCTTCACTGTGTTATCAATGTATCACGAATTTTATTTCTTTTACTTATGTAGCTCAAAATTATGTGGCATAGAAAATCTAAATCTAACATGTCCCCTCTTTTCACCGACATAAGTCAGCTGCAAAATGCGGCCTCTTCCTTTTAAGGTACATTTTTATGCTGAAGCTCGACGTCGGGCGTCAAAATGGACCAAGAAATCGGTCACATGGCCAGTTTGACACAAGAAAACTATAGAAGTTGGAATGAAATCAATTTGACACCAATCGTTATTAGTTGATTTATTTTAACTCCCTATTTTCGTCTAATATTGTCATCCGCGTAGAAACTGTAAATCGAGCATATGTAGCGTTAGATGGATTAATTTAGAAAAATGAGATAATTTAACTGTCAAATCAGGTCAACGTTATTTGTTCGACGTCCAAAGATATGAATTGGTCCGAAAAAAGAGAATATTATTAGAAAAAAAATTAAGTTTTTGTTTAATGAATCAAAAATATATCAGGCTTGTACGCTTTAAAATGAAAAATTATATTTTTGATTACCTCTAGTACCGTTATATCTAGTGTAAACGATCCAACTTTGCCGCCTCTGAACATTTGACGCCCTAGGTAGAATGTCTACCTTGCCTGGCCGGTAAATCCGCCACTGTGTATACCGTATAGCATACTGTATAGAATTTTTTTGCGTCTCTCTTCAGTAAATTCGACTTACCGAGACTATACAGTATAAAGCTATTTTAAGTTTAGCTCCAAATTTGAAATTTTTATCTTAAAAAACAAAATTTTGTCAGTACACTGCTCTAAACTGCTCATAAACTGTTCTAAATATTCCAGTACCGGATGTCGGTGAGTCCGTCCGTCAACACGATAACTAAAAAACGAATACAGAAAACGGGCTGAAATTTCGTAAGGTTGTAAAAAGTTCCTTTTTAGTTACAGCTAAAAAGAAATTTCGAATTCGTACCTCCGTAAGAAGTAAAACAACTTTTTTTTCAGATTCAATACTTACTCAAAGATCGCAGAGCCGTGCGTGTAAATAAATAAATAAATATACACATATATATATATATTTATATATATCTTTATATATATATATATATATATATATATATATATATATATATATATATATATATATATATATATATATATATCTATATATATAGACCGTTTTCAAAAGCATCTCTAATAGAGTAGCAATGTTAAATAAATAAATAAAATATTTACTATAAAACCATACATACACATACATACTGAAACAGAATGTCTGGACTGGAATATTGGCTGACCATATTATAGGACCAGTCTTCATTTACGGATCTTTAGATTCTCAAAAATATTTGAGTTTGTTACGAAATATTATTTTGCCAACTGTTAGAACTCTTCCTAATTTAGATCTGGAGTCTGTAGGGTTCCAACAAGATAGTTGCCCTGCACACAATGCCATGAAAGTAAGGCTGTTCCTGGAACAAACTTTCTAGGAACGTCTTATGAGTCGTTTTGAAACCTTCAAGTGGCCAGCTATATCGCCAGATCTATCTCCTAACGATAGGCCTGAAAATTTTCAACAATTAAGGCAAAGAATTGTTGACAATTGTGCGAATATTTCTCCTTAAGTGCTAGAAAATACCCGGGTAGATTTCTACAATCGACCCCGGATATTGTTTAGCCAATAATGGAGGAATATTTGAACCGTTGGTTTAACTTTTTTCTTTGTCGGAATTCTATTTTTTTTTGGGGGTTTTATTTTTCTTTTAATTTGTGTGGATTGTTGTTTTGTTATACCGTTAATAGAATACTATAATTTATTTTCAAACATTCCACATACAAATAATAAGGGATATTAAAAAAAGAATTTTCATTTGTTAGAAGTAATGCTATGCTTAAGAAGACAATAATGAACATATTTAACCCACTCTTATTACATGTTAATGCAGTACAAAACAGTCCAGTAAGCATGCACAACAGACACACTAAAGAGTACCCCCACTATTTTTATTTCTTTAGTAAGCATATTGTATATAGTTATAATACTAAATAATATTTAACATTGATTCTCTATAGTCTATTAGCAATGCTTTCTATTTATATATATATATTTATTTTTATTTCTATATATATATTTATTTTTATTTCTATATATATATATATATATATATATATATATATATATATATATATATGTATACAGGCTGTTCTGAAATTCATTCAAGAAAACTGTACAAAAAACAAACAAAAAAGTTTAATAAAGTAATCAATATCAATTAAATTACAATCAATTAAACATTGATAAATTCAACCAATCATACAGAGCGCATAGAGTAAGGAGGCGTGGCCTCAGCAGTAGAGGGTGGCGCTTTACATTTTACAGGATCGCAGACGGTAAGAGGCCCCGTCTCCTTACACTAAGCGTTCTGTGATTGGCTGAATTTATCAATGTTTAATTGATTGTATTTAATTGATATCTTAAAAAATAAGTGTCAAATCGAAAAACTTTATTACACATTTTTGTTTATTTTTTACAGCTCTACACCGTGGTATAGTTTTCTTGAATGAATTTCAGAACATCCTGTATATGTATATAACTTAGGCGTATGTAGAAGTAAAATAAAAGTACAGGTTCTAACAGTGAACTCAATACATATAGGCTTTTTAAACAACATAATTAACTATTACATTTCTATTATTACGTAATGTCCTATTATTGAAAATTAATAAAACAATTGTCTTACCAGTTTTTGCTTTGCATAAATAAAATCTTGGAAATTCTTCAAACTCATTTGACTATCGTCGTATTTATTAATACTTTGAAGATGCTTTGTTGCTAAATTATTATCCGTTAACAGTGGTAATTTTGATAAAGATCTCTCAATATATGCAGCTGACGGTTTCTCAAGCTTTGAATGAATCTTTAAACTTTTGTCTTGTGATTTTTCTGTTTCTAAAATACCATCAAAATTAAAACCATTTACATTTTGTACAATTTTTTCATCTAATGGTATTTCTTTTGGTTTTTCTATAACAATATTCGCTTTATCAATTAATATCACATTTGAATTCTTCTTTCGCCATGGTTTTAATTGATCCAATACAATCACTTTCTCTAACGGTGGTTTATTATGTTTAACTGTTAAAAAATTTGGAAGATCTTGTGATTTACTTGCCGTTGGTAACAATGACGGTTTATGAAGATTTTTTAACACATTGTAAATTTCTTCTTCAGATGATTCTGTTGATATTTCTGTGGTCGAAAATAGTGTATCATCTTTGCTATTAAAATAATGTAAATAGTTTGAAAGTGGTTTAGGATTTAAAATATCAAATGGTTCATCCTTTGCTTCGTAACTTGCTACATCTCGATGTAGTATAATACCTTCATCATCATTACCCGCATCTTCGATAAATTCTTGAATATTTTCTATAGAAAGATTATTTTCTGTAGATAATTCTTTTATATTCTCTGATGGTAATTTGTGATTAAAATAGGTTATACTTTCTATATTTTCTGTTGGTGTAAATTTTGTGGAAATTAAATTTATGTTATTTGTTGATGTTTCACTTTCATGTGATGATAAAGAAAAACCATTGGGATTTTCTTGTAAAATATATATTTCATTTCCATTTTGTGGATTTAAATTCGTAGGTTTTATTAGCGGTGTAGAATGATGATAATTTTTCTGAATGTGATGTTTGTTCAGGAATAATTTTTTTTGATTTTCATATTTTTGTTTTAAATTATGTACAAATTGAATAAAGTTTTGATGTTTTAATCGATTGACTTCATTTAAATGGCCTGCCATATGATTATCATGATGCATTAATTGTAATTTTTTATCCAATTGAAGACGTCTTTCGGGTTCCGTTAAAGGTTCATCCTTTCTATAAATATAATTAAAGTTATACAATTAGATTTAAATATCTAACATAAAGCTTACATACTAAACCAAATTGTAATAGACAGTATGCATGTAAAAATCGAACGTGTGACAGACAATTAGAACCTGTGTTTTAAAGTTAGTGTAGTATAGATATCCACCGAATGTACTTAAATTCCTCAATCGTCAATCACTATTTATATCCATTCTGCCACGAATATGATTTAGTTTCCTCGCATAAGACTCATGAGATAGATAGTATACGTCTTTTTATCAAATTTATCATTCACATTTATTCCGGTTACCTTACTCTTATTAAAATTACTCTTATATTGTCTCAGGATATGTTACTCGTCGCTAATTTGGTGACAATTTCACCGGGAATTAGCGACGTTGAAATTGTCACCAAATTAGCGACGAGTAACATATCCTGAGACAATATAAGAGTAATTTTATTCGACTACATTGTAGTCGAAATACGTATTTATAATACAAAAAAAAACTGATCTAGGTAAAGGGGGCGAATTTGAAATTTTACTATCAGGTCAGGCTAAAGCTCTCGGCACACAAAAAAGAGCTGATGTTTGATCAATTTTTGACTCTTTAATATCTCACGATTTGTGGATAACTTAAACTAAAAAACACAAAGAACAAAGTTATCGGTTCCTAAACGTACGAACTTTGATTATAGGGCTATATTAACGATATTCACGAAAGAGAGTAACGCAAGGAAAATGTTCAAACATACACTTTTTCAAATTTGTTTATGTTATGCCTGGTATCAATTTATTCAAATTTGAGAGTAAATCCTGTAAGAAGAGCTTAAAATTGTGGCAATCCGATAGTATTTAATTTTTTTAATCATTATGTGACCTTAATGCAGACATGTGAAGTTAACAAAACAATAATTAATTTAAAGATAATCAAAGAAAGGTTATTGCAATTAAATTTTAAAATTCGCACCCAATTCCTAGAGTAAGACATGCACCAAATAAGCAACGGGTAACATATTTACATGGATGTTAATTACGATGAGCAAATTCATACTGACGAAGACTAATTTGTAGTCGAAATACGTATTTACAAAATATAAAAATTTATTTAGGAATTGGGGCAAATTCTGAAATTTTATAATTACAGTCAAAACCGGCTATAGCGACATCGGTTAACGACGACGGATCCGTTTTTACGACCAAATAGCCAGGTCCCGCCGAACGCCCATATAAACACCTATATAAACATACCGCTTATAATAACATCAGATAAAGCGACGAACCTATATCATACATATATATATATATATATATATATATATATATATATATATATATATAGAAAGTTCTAATATAAGACAGAATAATCTATGACTATGCCTTATTTATTAAATTACTATGCCTTATTTCATTAGAATAAGGTTCAAAATAATGTTTTGTTTTACTGAGAAGTATAACAGTTGGTCGTTATAGCCGATAATGTTTTGTTTTACTGAGAAGTATAACAGTCGGTCGTTATAGCCGATAGGTATATATATATATATATATATATATATATATATATATATATATATATATATATATATAACAGTTATATATATATAACTGTTATACTTCTCATATATATATATATATATATACCTATCGGCTATAACGACCAACTGTTATACTTCTCAGTAAAACAAAACATTATTTTGAACCTTATTCTAATGAAATAAGGCATAGTAAGGATTATTCTGTCTTATTATTAGCACTTTCTCCCACTCCATCCGAGCCTCTTCCGTGCTCTGTGCGGAAGAAATTTATTCAGTGCGAATAGCAACAGTCGACCGGTCACACGTATCGTTGATTTTGATCGAGCGTTTTTAAGTGACCATGTCGTAAAAAAAGAGGAATGTGTTTAATATTGAAGAAAAATCACACATTATATGGAAATTGGAAAATGGTGAGTCAAATGGGGATATTGCAAAGGAATGTGAAGTCTCACACTCTACAATATTAACGATTTGGAAGAATAAGGACAAAATAAAAGCTCTTTTTCACAACAATTCTTTGAAAATTAAACGGTTGAGGGTATCTGAACATAAAGTTATAGAAGAGGCTTTATTAACGTGATTTATACATCAAAGGACAAATAACGTGTCAATATGTTGCCCGGACCTTCAACAAAAAGTCAACGATTTCGCTAGACTTAGCAAAGAAAATTTCGAATGCTCGTCATTTTGGGTACGACGTTTCCATGCTCGTCATTACATTGTGTCTGGAAAAGTTTGTGGTGAGTGAAGGGATCACTGATAAGTGGCCCGCACTGTCCGAAAGTTACAACCCAGAAGAAATCTTTAATGCGGATGTAACCGGACTGTTTTTTAATTTGACCCCTGACAAGACACTTAAATACAAAGGTGAGCAATGCAAGGGTGGGAAATTGTCTAAAACAAGAATTACAGTGTTGATTGCTGCAAACATGACTGGATTGCGTACAGAAAAAGCTTTAGTGATCGGAAAATGTAAAATAAAAGTTGTTAGTATAGTTATAATGAACAATTTTATCCGAAGCCTTTTTCGAAATCCGAATAAATAAGGCACAAATCAATTATACAATTTTTAAATGATTGCTCTATTTTTTCCATATGTATATCGCTTTTAACGACTATCAGATATAGCGTCCTAAGTTATGTGGTACCTTCAATGTCCTTATATCCGGTTTTGACTGTAATTTGTAAATAATAATATGAGGGATTTCTATGAAAAATTTTAGTACATTTATGTAAATAAAGAAATGTAATTGTACACAGTAAGTCACCATAGCTTAATTGATAGATCACCGTCCCAGATAGATTCAGATTTATGATTCCAATTCGTGGTTGCATTATGTTTTTCAAATTTTAAATTTATTAAAAAAATTAAACATAATATTATTTTTTGTGTACTTACCGATATTTACAACGTTTCACTTTTGAAACTGGATCATAATTATGTGAGATAAATGGAAATATTGGTATATTATCTGCATCTAACATACGTTTCGGTCGTAAATTGTTATTATTATTCGACGTGAAATCATTTTCATCATTAATTTTTAATGATGATATATTATCATTATTTGTAGTGATGATCTCGTCAACAAAATTGTTATTTGTGATATTTGTAATTGATGATAACGGTTTAATTTGATTGATATGTCTGCAAGAAAGAAAATTCAATATCATTTAAAGGGTATGTTTTATTGTTCGTTTTCAAAGTCTGTTTTAATGTATTAAGTTTCTATTATTGTTGGTAGTTTTTATTAAAATTACGGATACTCAAGCAGTATGGGCAACTCTTCAAATGAAAGGTGGCAATGATCTCTAAATTAATTTTATATCGAGGCGGGAGGCTAGCAGCAAACACAAGATAATTTATGGTTAAATGATAATAGATTTTATAATAATCAATACTTAAAACATGCTTATTGACAATAGTGGAAAAAATGCTTCTTACTGAGTTTGAATTTAAAAGATTGTGTTTTTAAACTCAACATTTAACACACAACACATAATTGAAACATATTCTTCATCGTAGATAATAATGAAATTCGACAATGAACGATAATACTCAAAAAATTGGACAATAATGTTAGAAATTTATATTTTTAAGTTTTTCGTGCTTTGTTCGGGTTTTATAAGTATTTGTGTAGTATTGCAGGTGTTAACTCTATATGAAGTATATACAAATATATATATATATATATATATATATATATATATATATATATATATATATATATATATATATATATATATATATATATATATGTATAATAATGACAAATCTTTATTGATGTGCTCAATGGAGCTAATCAAGTTTCAAGTAAAAAAAAGGGAAAAATTCTTAATAATAACAAAATTCGACTAAAAGATTAATAACTATAAATCAAATAAATAAATTCAGAATTAATTACATAATATAAAACGCCTAGATAAATTTCAATTCTATTAAATATATATCCTTACATAGTATAAAATAAAGTCCCCCAGCCGCGTTTGTCTGCCTGCCTGCCTGTTCACGATAAACTCAGAAACTACTGCACCGATTTTCATGCTGATTTCACCAATGGATAGAGTGGTTCTCGAGGAAGATTTTAGTATTTAATTTGTCAAGTTTTTGTATACATTGGTCCTTACATATTATAAAAATGATTCATGAGGAAAGTATAGTTGTATAATTTATTGATGTATAGGTGTATAATTTATCAGTCCTTGACGGGAGAAAATATTATGTTACTTGGTTATAAGGGCGTTACAAAATTTTTGCGGGCGAAGCCGCGACGGGTAATCCTAATATATATATATTACACTGTTTCAAAAAAAACAAAAAAATCTTTTTTTTCCCCTAGATACATCGAAAATATTGTTGGAAATGACGAAAAAGACTACTGTGATAGTTACAGCTCTTAATATTAATAATAAGAGGTACCGGATCGCAAATTTCAATTTCCCATTTGGTTAACATGGAGAAAACTTTTTGTTATATGTTGAAATTTTTTAACTCATCAACGGATTGTCACATTTATAAGACCGTAGCATATTCTTGTAGAAAATTGAACGCTCTGCAAAAAAGGTCTTTTGCAGTTTTTCGTTAAACCTAATAAAAATAAAAATAAAATAATTAATAAACATTAATCATTTTAATGTCTTGACCTTGAAGCGAGTTCCTTGAAATAAGTAGTATAAATTTATATTTTTCGTTCAACTAAATGTATGTTAGATCGACAATATTTAAATAGTGATATAATTTGATTTTTAATTATAAACATTGAAATTTTATTCTAATCAGATTAAAATTGTGACCGCTAGAGCGATTACAGACACATATATATATATCTATATATAAAAATTTTACAGATGGTGATTTTCGACATCTCCTAGGTAGGATCCATAGACATTTGAAGAAATTTTTGCACAATTAGGAAGTCGGTACGTGACCAATAGCTCTATTTCCTTTCAGGAAATTCGCTAAAATTGCAAGACTATGTATGTTATAACATATAAGTTTAGCAGAGGCATGAATTTATTTGTAAAGACGGAAAGAGACATGCATAAACATATATTATGTCATTATGCCACATTATGTATAAAATTAACAATTATAAAAGTATAGCTATACATTAAAAGTATAGTTATATATTTGTTGTATCCCAATGGCTAGCCATTAGGATTATAGTCTGTTTGCGTTAATGTAAAATTGTAAATGAGTCTGTAATGCGTTAATAATACCATGTGAGTTGTTACCATGAGAGCTTGGCATAGACTTGCCAACATAATAATTACGAAACGGTATGTAAAGGTAAATAAATGATGGTAAAGTTTATAACTTATTTAAACAATGTTTTATAAATTTAATCATGAGAGAACATACAAACATGGAAAACTTTGTCTTTTACATCTTTATTAAACACGAAAAAACATTATTCAATGTAAAATATTACACATTAGCAAATTTGAATAAAAAAACTCCATTCCATTGGAAATGGCAATCAAATTAGATGAAATAAAGGGTCAGCTGAATTTTCGCATAAGCCATTGTTTTGACATTCTAAACATTTTATAAATTTAATTAAAAATTAAAAACACTCAATACTCTCTCAATACTCGAATAGAGACCTCCGTGAACTGGGCATACGAGTTCAACCAAAATTAAAACTAACTATATGAAAAAATTGTACCAAAATTGTACCTAATTGTACCACAAAAAGAAAAAATTGTACCTTCCAAATAACCCAAAAAATCGACCCCGAAAAAATGGGCCGCATACGACTTCGTCGGAAATTAAATTTGAATATGCCAAAAAATTGTACCAAAATTGTACCTAATTGTACCGCAAAAAGAAAAAAAAAAACTTTTCAAATAACCTAGAAAAACGACTTCGAAAATTTTTGATGTCGAATTCATCACTTCTACATGAAAAAAATATACAATATAACTACATGAAATATTTGAACCAAAACTGTACCTGATTGTATTACAGAATAATCAAATGAAACCTTGGAAATAACCCAGAAAATCGACCTCGAAAAATTGAGCCGCACACCATTTCGAAAGAAATTAAATTTTAATATGCCAAAAAATTGTAGCAAAATAGTACGTAATTGTACCGTAAAAAGAAAATAATTAACTATTCAAACTACCTAGAAAATCCACTTCGAAAATTTTTGATGTTTGATTCATTAGTACATAAAATTCTGAGGCTATTATATTTGAAGTGAAATAATTGTAGAACTATTGTGCATAACAAAAACCGCTAAAAACCAAAATTTAACTTACATATCTTATAAATAACTTCGAAAAAAGTGCCACTTTGAAAAATATTTTGTCAGTTTTACCTATTATTAGACCTTCTATAAAAATTTAACTTTGACATACTATTCAAACCAAAAATTGTACCTCCTCGATAACGAAGAAATTAACCAAATAGACATATTTTTGGAGATTTGACCCTTTTGGGACGCATTTTGAGAATATGTTTCTATGGCACCAGATAGCCTTTCTCAAGAGGATAATGATTGCATGAAACAAAAAAATTGTACCTTTTAAATAAGAGCGAAAAATCAGTTTTTCTGTTTCGCCCATTTCGGACATTCGTACCCCGTATATCCGTAAACAGCAAAAAAATATCTCTTCAAATAAGGGAGATATTAAAGGTTGGATTTTTTACCTATTTCGGACCTGGCCAGAAAAAATATTTTTTGACCAAAATATTCTGTTCGTGGAGTACTTCGGCATATCATGGTTAACAAAAATTGTACCTCTTGTATAAGGGCCGAAATTAACAAAATTGTACCAAAATGGACATAATTTTTAAGATTTGAACCTTTTGGGACAATTTTTGGGTAAATGTTTCTTTGACACAAGATGACTTTTGACTAGAGGATAATGATTGCATGCAAGAAAAAAATTGTACCTTTTAAATAAGGGAGAAAAATCAGTTTTTCTGTTTCGCACATTTCGGACACACCTAGCGAAAAACTGAAAATGTAAAATAATTGTACCAAAATTGTACCCGGTAAATCCACAAACAGTAAAAGAATATCTCTTCAAATAAGAGAGATATTAAAGGTTGTTTTTTTTACCCATTTCGGACCTGGCCAGAAAAAAATTTTTTTGACCAAAATTTTCTGTACATGGTACACTTTAGCCAGCCATATAAAACAAAAATTGTACCTCTTGTATAAGGGGCGAAATTAACGAAATTGTACTAAAATAAACTAAAATAAACTAAATTTTGGAAATTTGACCCTTTTGGGACACTTTTTGGGTAAATGTTTCTCTGGCATAAGATAACTTTTTACTAGAGGATAATGATTGCATGCAAGAAAAAAATTGTACCTTTAAAATAAGGGAGAAAAATCAGTTTTTCTGTTTCGCCCATTTCGGACACTCCTAGCGAAAAACTGAAAAAGTAAAATAATTGTACCAAAATTGTACCCCGTAAATCCGCAAGCAGCAAAAGAATATCTCTTCAAATAAGGGAGATATTAAAGGTTGTTTTTTTTACCCATTTCGGACCAGACCAGAAAAAAAATTTTTTGACCAAAATATTCTGTTCATGGAGTACTTTGGCATGTCATGAATAACAAAAATTTTACCTCTTGTATAAGGGGCGAAATTAACGAAAATGTACCAAAAAAAACTGAATTTTGGAAATTTGACCCTTTTAGGACACTTTTTGGGTAAATGTTTCTCTGGCATAAGATGTCCATTTACTAGAGGATAATGATTGCGTGCAAGAAAAAAATTGTACCTTTAAAATAAGGGAGAAAAATCAGTTTTTCTGTTTCGCCCATTTCGGACACTCCTATCGAAAAATTGAAAATGTAAAATAATTGTACCAAAATTGTACCCCGTAAATCCGCAAGCAGCAAAAGAATATCTCTTCAAATAAGGGAGATATTAAAGGTTGGTTTTTTTACCCATTTCGGACCTGGCCAGAAAGAAAATTTTTTAACCAAAATATTCTGTTCATGGAGTACTTTGGCATGTCATGATTAACAAAAATTGTACCTCTTGTATAAGGGGTGAAATTAACGAAAATGTACCAAAATAAACTAAATTTTGGAAATTTGACCCTTTTGGGACACTTTTTGGGTAAATGTTTCTCTGGCATAAGATGACCTTTTACTAGAGGATAATGATTGCGTGCAAGAAAAAAATTGTACCTTTTAAATAAGGGAGAAAAATCAGTTTTTCTGTTTCGCCCATTTCGGACACTCCTATCGAAAAATTGAAAATGTAAAATAATTGTACCAAAATTGTACCCCGTAAATCCGCAAGCAGCAAAAGAATATCTCTTCAAATAAGGGAGATATTAAAGGTTGATTTTTTTATCCATTTCGGACCTGGCCAGAAAGAAAATTTTTTAACCAAAATATTCTGTTCATGGAGTACTTTGGCATGTCATGATTAACAAAAATTGTACCTCTTGTATAAGGGGTGAAATTAACGAAAATGTACCAAAATAAACTAAATTTTGGAAATTTGACCCTTTTGGGACACTTTTTGGGAAATGTTTCTCTGGCATAAGATGACCTTTTACTAGAGGATAATGATTGCATGCATGAAAAAAATTGTACCTTTTAAATAAGGGAGAAAAATCAGTTTTTCTGTTTCGCCCATTTCGGACACTCCTAGCGAAAAACTGAAAAAGTAAAATAATTGTACCAAAATTGTACCCCGTAAATCCGCAAGCAGCAAAAGAATATCTCTTCAAATAAGGGAGATATTAAAGGTTGTTTTTTTTACCCATTTCGGACCAGGCCAGAAAAAAAATTTTTGACCAAAATATTCTGTTTGTGGAGTACTTTCGCATGTCATGATTAACAAAAATTGTACCTCTTGTATAAGGGCCGAAATTAACAAAATTGTACCAAAATGGACATAATTTTTAAGATTTGAACCTTTTGGGACAATTTTTGGGTAAATGTTTCTTTGACACAAGATGACTTTTGACTAGAGGATAATGATTGCATGCAAGAAAAAAATTGTACCTTTTAAATAAGGGAGAAAAATCAGTTTTTCTGTTTCGCACATTTCGGACACACCTAGCGAAAAACTGAAAATGTAAAATAATTGTACCAAAATTGTACCCGGTAAATCCACAAACAGTAAAAGAATATCTCTTCAAATAAGAGAGATATTAAAGGTTGTTTTTTTTACCCATTTCGGACCTGGCCAGAAAAAAATTTTTTTGACCAAAATTTTCTGTACATGGTACACTTTAGCCAGCCATATAAAACAAAAATTGTACCTCTTGTATAAGGGGCGAAATTAACGAAATTGTACTAAAATAAACTAAAATAAACTAAATTTTGGAAATTTGACCCTTTTGGGACACTTTTTGGGTAAATATTTCTCTGGCATAAGATAACTTTTTACTAGAGGATAATGATTGCATGCAAGAAAAAAATTGTACCTTTAAAATAAGGGAGAAAAATCAGTTTTTCTGTTTCGCCCATTTCGGACACTCCTAGCGAAAAACTGAAAAAGTAAAATAATTGTACCAAAATTGTACCCCGTAAATCCGCAAGCAGCAAAAGAATATCTCTTCAAATAAGGGAGATATTAAAGGTTGTTTTTTTTACCCATTTCGGACCAGACCAGAAAAAAAATTTTTTGACCAAAATATTCTGTTCATGGAGTACTTTGGCATGTCATGAATAACAAAAATTTTACCTCTTGTATAAGGGGCGAAATTAACGAAAATGTACCAAAAAAAACTGAATTTTGGAAATTTGACCCTTTTAGGACACTTTTTGGGTAAATGTTTCTCTGGCATAAGATGTCCATTTACTAGAGGATAATGATTGCGTGCAAGAAAAAAATTGTACCTTTAAAATAAGGGAGAAAAATCAGTTTTTCTGTTTCGCCCATTTCGGACACTCCTATCGAAAAATTGAAAATGTAAAATAATTGTACCAAAATTGTACCCCGTAAATCCGCAAGCAGCAAAAGAATATCTCTTCAAATAAGGGAGATATTAAAGGTTGGTTTTTTTACCCATTTCGGACCTGGCCAGAAAGAAAATTTTTTAACCAAAATATTCTGTTCATGGAGTACTTTGGCATGTCATGATTAACAAAAATTGTACCTCTTGTATAAGGGGTGAAATTAACGAAAATGTACCAAAATAAACTAAATTTTGGAAATTTGACCCTTTTGGGACACTTTTTGGGTAAATGTTTCTCTGGCATAAGATGACCTTTTACTAGAGGATAATGATTGCGTGCAAGAAAAAAATTGTACCTTTTAAATAAGGGAGAAAAATCAGTTTTTCTGTTTCGCCCATTTCGGACACTCCTATCGAAAAATTGAAAATGTAAAATAATTGTACCAAAATTGTACCCCGTAAATCCGCAAGCAGCAAAAGAATATCTCTTCAAATAAGGGAGATATTAAAGGTTGATTTTTTTACCCATTTCGGACCTGGCCAGAAAGAAAATTTTTTAACCAAAATATTCTGTTCATGGAGTACTTTGGCATGTCATGATTAACAAAAATTGTACCTCTTGTATAAGGGGTGAAATTAACGAAAATGTACCAAAATAAACTAAATTTTGGAAATTTGACCCTTTTGGGACACTTTTTGGGAAATGTTTCTCTGGCATAAGATGACCTTTTACTAGAGGATAATGATTGCATGCATGAAAAAAATTGTACCTTTTAAATAAGGGAGAAAAATCAGTTTTTCTGTTTCGCCCATTTCGGACACTCCTAGCGAAAAACTGAAAAAGTAAAATAATTGTACCAAAATTGTACCCCGTAAATCCGCAAGCAGCAAAAGAATATCTCTTCAAATAAGGGAGATATTAAAGGTTGTTTTTTTTACCCATTTCGGACCAGGCCAGAAAAAAAATTTTTGACCAAAATATTCTGTTTGTGGAGTACTTTCGCATGTCATGATTAACAAAAATTGTACCTCTTGTATAAGGGCCGAAATTAACAAAATTGTACCAAAATGGACATAATTTTTAAGATTTGAACCTTTTGGGACAATTTTTGGGTAAATGTTTCTTTGACACAAGATGACTTTTGACTAGAGGATAATGATTGCATGCAAGAAAAAAATTGTACCTTTTAAATAAGGGAGAAAAATCAGTTTTTCTGTTTCGCACATTTCGGACACACCTAGCGAAAAACTGAAAATGTAAAATAATTGTACCAAAATTGTACCCGGTAAATCCACAAACAGTAAAAGAATATCTCTTCAAATAAGAGAGATATTAAAGGTTGTTTTTTTTACCCATTTCGGACCTGGCCAGAAAAAAATTTTTTTGACCAAAATTTTCTGTACATGGTACACTTTAGCCAGCCATATAAAACAAAAATTGTACCTCTTGTATAAGGGGCGAAATTAACGAAATTGTACTAAAATAAACTAAAATAAACTAAATTTTGGAAATTTGACCCTTTTGGGACACTTTTTGGGTAAATATTTCTCTGGCATAAGATAACTTTTTACTAGAGGATAATGATTGCATGCAAGAAAAAAATTGTACCTTTAAAATAAGGTAGAAAAATCAGTTTTTCTGTTTCGCCCATTTCGGACACTCAAATCGAAAACTTGAAAATGTAAAATAATTGTACCAAAATTGTACCCCGTAAATCCGCAAGCAGCAAAAGAATATCTCTTCAAATAAGGGAGATATTAAAGGTTGTTTGTTACAATAATTTGAGATTCTTGGAAATTTCTTACATACTTTAATATACTATAAAAAATGATGCGTGTCGTACACCTCTAAACTTAGGGTTCCGTTGTATGTACTAGGTATAGCAATCAGTAATTTTACTACCCAGAATTTATAATTATTCATAAATACATTTATATTTTATTTCAAATATTATTACCAATATGACGGGAGTTTGGTGGATGAGGTCAGTTCCTTGCAGATGAGCTCATAACGGCTTAATATTATTATATTATTATAATTTTTTTATGCGCAATGAATTCATATCTGTCAACCTAGCACAACAACTTTTTCAATTCAAGTCGAAAGTAGTCGCCAAATTTGCCGCTATTTATCGTGTATTAGTTGTGTTAAACTAAATTTTGTCGCTCTTGTCTTTCATATGAATTTGGTAGGAAATAAAAATGCATATATATTTTGTATAAACAATTTTTTCATAGCTTCAATAGTTTAGGCAATATTAGCCAAAAATAGAAAAAATCGGGCTTCGAAAATAATACTTCAATGTTAATATAACTTATAATACCCTTATATATATATATATATATATATATATTATACTGGGTTTAAACGACGCTTACAATCGGTTTTCTCTTTATTTCACCTAAATCAAGTAAATAACAAACTAATATTTCTGGCTTTTAAGAAATATGAGTACCATTACGGTTGATTTCGAGTTGAAACAAGTTATTAAACTAATAAAACTTATACCACAATACTCGAAACAAAATAACTCATAATTTGGCTCTTTTACAAAAAAATACCACAATAGGGAATATGCATGAAAATTTTTTTTCACTTGAATTGAAGCATGTTTACTTGACAAATATCAAGGTTAAATTATTTTTTAAATAACTTTAAAAATAAGTGAGATATGAATGATTGAAATTCCCGATTAGACAAAGAGGGTGATAGCCCTCTTGATATGTTATGTGACGTCATATTTCACTTTCACCATTTAAAATACACGTAAAACTCCGTTTTTAGTATTTTTGCAAGAAAGAGACAGATAATAATCTATAAAAGCTTATAGCTTCCTTGATATTTGTCGGATTTTAATTTCGTTTTTAAATATTATTACAGTATTAACAGTATTTTCATATTCTGAAAATAAATGTGCAAAAAAATTTTCATGCATATTCCCTATTGATAATACCATTAGATTTAAAAAAAATATCTTACTTCTCAATCTATATTCCGAGGAAAGTATTAAAATTTCTGGCATTCATAATTATATTTTAATAAAAATAAAAACATTAATTTATTTAATGGTCAATAATTAATAAATTTCAATAGAAAATCGAATTTAAAAAAATATAAAGATAAATAAAAAACACAATAATATACTTGTAAATGTTTGTTATGAACAATAATACAAACATGTAGTATATTGAGTTAATATTTTTTACATGTGCACATCCTATCGTATGTCGTTTTATGCGATTTTTAAAACTGTAAAAACATGGGTTTAAACATGCGTTTTACCCGGTATATAATATAATATATAAGGGTATTAAAAGTTATATTATTGTTGAAGTATAATTTTTGGGGCCCCATTTGTTCTGTTTTAGACTAATATTGCCTAAAATATTGACGCTGAGAACAAATTATTCGTACAAGAAATGTGTACATTTTTATTCTCTTTAAAATTGTAAAATTGTTCTTACAACTTTTTTAATAGACTAAACAGTTAGGGGGATATCAAGGAAACAAAGATACTTATCCCCGTAAAAAACAATGTGGCTGAGGGTAGTTAATCCAAAGTGGTTTTCGCACTTGGTTATTAACCCCGTTTACGTTCCCACAAGCTGCCATTGACGTTATAGTTTTTTAAGATGAGATCTCATTCAAGTACTTTGGAAAAAGCAACACACAATTTCTCCGTTAAAGAAGAGCGACAAAATTTAGTTTAACACAACTAATACACGATAAAATAGCGGCAAATTTGGCGACTACTTTCGACTTGATTTGAAAAAGTTGTTGTGCAAGGTTGACAAATATTAATTCATTGCGCATAAAAAAAATTATAATAATATAATAATATTAAGCCGTTATGAGCTCATCTGCAAGGAACTGACCTCATCCACCAAACTCCCGTCATATTGGTAATAATATTTGAAATAAAATATAAATGTATTTATGAATAATTATAAATTCTGGGTAGTAAAATTACTGATTGCTATACCTAGTACATACTACGGAACCCTAAGTTTAGAGGTGTACGACACGCATCATTTTTTATAGTATATTAAAGTATGTAAGAATTTTTCAAGAATCTCAAATTATTGTAACAAACAACCTTTAATATCTCCCTTATTTGAAGAGATATTCATTTGCTGCTTGCGGATTTACGGGGTAAAATTTTGGTACAATTATTTTAAATTTTCAGTTTTTTGCTAAGAGTGTCCGAAATGGGCGAAACAGAAAAACTGATTTTTCTCCCTTATTTAAAAGGTACAATTTTTGTCTTTCATGCAATCATTATCCTCTAGTAAAAGGTCATCTTATGCTAGAGATACATTTACCCAAAAATTGTCCCAAAAGGGTCAAATTTCCAAAATTTAGTTTATTTTGGTACATTTTCGTTAATTTCACCCCTTATACAAGAGGTACAATTTTTGTTAATCATGACATGCCAAAGTACTCCACGAACAGAATATTTTGGTCAAAAATTTTTTTTCTGGCCTGGTCCGAAATGGGTAAAAAAAACAACCTTTAATATCTCCCTTATTTGAAGAGATATTCTTTTGCTGCTTGCAGATTTACGGGGTACAATTTTGGTACAATTATTTTACTTTTTCAGTTTTTCGCTAGGAGTGTCCGAAATGGGCGAAACAGAAAAACTGATTTTTCTCCCTTATTTAAAAGGTACAATTTTTTTCATGCATGCAATCATTATCCTCTAGTAAAAGGTCATCTTATGCCAGAGAAACATTTCCCAAAAAGTGTCCCAAAAGGGTCAAATTTCCAAAATTTAGTTTATTTTGGTACATTTTCGTTAATTTCACCCCTTATACAAGAGGTACAATTTTTGTTAATCATGACATGCCAAAGTACTCCATGAACAGAATATTTTGGTTAAAAAATTTTCTTTCTGGCCAGGTCCGAAATGGGTAAAAAAATCAACCTTTAATATCTCCCTTATTTGAAGAGATATTCTTTTGCTGCTTGCGGATTTACGGGGTACAATTTTGGTACAATTATTTTACATTTTCAATTTTTCGATAGGAGTGTCCGAAATGGGCGAAACAGAAAAACTGATTTTTCTCCCTTATTTAAAAGGTACAATTTTTTTCTTGCACGCATTCATTATCCTCTAGTAAAAGGTCATCTTATGCCAGAGAAACATTTACCCAAAAAGTGTCCCAAAAGGGTCAAATTTCCAAAATTTAGTTTATTTTGGTACATTTTCGTTAATTTCACCCCTTATACAAGAGGTACAATTTTTGTTAATCATGACATGCCAAAGTACTCCATGAACAGAATATTTTGGTTAAAAAATTTTCTTTCTGGCCAGGTCCGAAATGGGTAAAAAAACCAACCTTTAATATCTCCCTTATTTGAAGAGATATTCTTTTGCTGCTTGCGGATTTACGGGGTACAATTTTGGTACAATTATTTTACATTTTCAGTTTTTCGCTAGGAGTGTCCGAAATGGGCGAAACAGAAAAACTGATTTTTCTCCCTTATTTTAAAGGTACAATTTTTTTCTTGCACGCAATCATTATCCTCTAGTAAATGGACATCTTATGCCAGAGAAACATTTACCCAAAAAGTGTCCCAAAAGGGTCAAATTTCCAAAATTTAGTTTATTTTAGTTTATTTTAGTACAATTTCGTTAATTTCGCCCCTTATACAAGAGGTACAATTTTTGTTTTATATGGCTGGCTAAAGTGTACCATGTACAGAAAATTTTGGTCAAAAAAATTTTTTTCTGGCCAGGTCCGAAATGGGTAAAAAAAACAACCTTTAATATCTCTCTTATTTGAAGAGATATTCTTTTACTGTTTGTGGATTTACCGGGTACAATTTTGGTACAATTATTTTACATTTTCAGTTTTTCGCTAGGTGTGTCCGAAATGTGCGAAACAGAAAAACTGATTTTTCTCCCTTATTTAAAAGGTACAATTTTTTTCTTGCATGCAATCATTATCCTCTAGTCAAAAGTCATCTTGTGTCAAAGAAACATTTACCCAAAAATTGTCCCAAAAGGTTCAAATCTTAAAAATTATGTCCATTTTGGTACAATTTTGTTAATTTCGGCCCTTATACAAGAGGTACAATTTTTGTTAACCATGATATGCCGAAGTACTCCACGAACAGAATATTTTGGTCAAAAAATTTTTTTTCTGGCCAGGTCCGAAATAGGTAAAAAATCCAACCTTTAATATCTCCCTTATTTGAAGAGATATTTTTTTGCTGTTTACGGATATACGGGGTACAATTTTGGTACAATTTTTTTACATTTTCAGTTTTTCACTAGGAATGTCCGAAATGGGCGAAACAGAAAAACTGATTTTTCGCTCTTATTTAAAAGGTACAATTTTTTTGTTTCATGCAATCATTATCCTCTTGAGAAAGGCTATCTGGTGCCATAGAAACATATTCTCAAAATGCGTCCCAAAAGGGTCAAATCTCCAAAAATATGTCTATTTGGTTAATTTCTTCGTTATCGAGGAGGTACAATTTTTGGTTTGAATAGTATGTCAAAGTTAAATTTTTATAGAAGGTCTAATAATAGGTAAAACTGACAAAATATTTTTCAAAGTGGCACTTTTTTCGAAGTTATTTATAAGATATGTAAGTTAAATTTTGGTTTTTAGCGGTTTTTGTTATGCACAATAGTTCTACAATTATTTCACTTCAAATATAATAGCCTCAGAATTTTATGTACTAATGAATCAAACATCAAAAATTTTCGAAGTGGATTTTCTAGGTAGTTTGAATAGTTAATTATTTTCTTTTTACGGTACAATTACGTACTATTTTGCTACAATTTTTTGGCATATTAAAATTTAATTTCTTTCGAAATGGTGTGCGGCTCAATTTTTCGAGGTCGATTTTCTGGGTTATTTCCAAGGTTTCATTTGATTATTCTGTAATACAATCAGGTACAGTTTTGGTTCAAATATTTCATGTAGTTATATTGTATATTTTTTTCATGTAGAAGTGATGAATTCGACATCAAAAATTTTCGAAGTCGTTTTTCTAGGTTATTTGAAAAGTTTTTTTTTTTCTTTTTGCGGTACAATTAGGTACAATTTTGGTACAATTTTTTGGCATATTCAAATTTAATTTCCGACGAAGTCGTATGCGGCCCATTTTTTCGGGGTCGATTTTTTGGGTTATTTGGAAGGTACAATTTTTTCTTTTTGTGGTACAATTAGGTACAATTTTGGTACAATTTTTTCATATAGTTAGTTTTAATTTTGGTTGAACTCGTATGCCCAGTTCACGGAGGTCGAATAGAGCACTCAATGCTCTATTCTAACTGCTAATGGTCTCATATATTTTCGTGTCCAGCATTCAAAATATTTAAGCAAGTTTTCATTTTATCGGAATGAAATTGGATATGAAAGGCTTATTGACAATAGTGGAAAAAATGCTTCTTACTGAGTTTGAATTTAAAAGATTGTGTTTTTAAACTCAACATTTAACACACAACACATAATTGAAACATATTCTTCATCGTAGATAATAATGAAATTTGACAATGAACGATAATACTCAAAAAATTGGACAATAATGTTAGAAATTTATATTTTTAAGTTTTTCGTGCTTTGTTCGGGTTTTATAAGTATTTGTGTAGTATTGCAGGTGTTAACTCTATATGAAGTATATACAAATATATATATATATATATATATATATATATATATATATATATATATATATATATATATATATATATATATGTATAATAATGACAAATCTTTATTGATGTGCTCAATGGAGCTAATCAAGTTTCAAGTAAAAAAAAGGGAAAAATTCTTAATAATAACAAAATTCGACTAAAAGATTAATAACTATAAATCAAATAAATAAATTACTCTCTCAATACTCGAATAGAGCACTCAATGCTCTATTCTAACTGCTAATGGTCTCATATATTTTCGTGTCCAGCATTCAAAATATTTAAGCAAGTTTTCATTTTATCGGAATGAAATTGGATATGAAAGGCGAAAGGGACGGGAAAACACAAAATTTGGTTTATCTCGCTTTAATCGACAGTCATTAATTGCGAAGCTGCAGTAACTTATCACGAAACGATATGTCACATATCGCCAAGCGAGAGTCACATATCGCAAAGCTACAGTTACCTTTCGCGAAGCAACAGTTACTTATCACGAAGCGATAGTCTTTAATCGCGAAGTGGCAGTTACTAATCGCGAAGCAACAGTCAAAAATCGCGAAACGACAGTCACTAATCGCGAAGTGACAGTCACTTATTGCGATCCGAGTCACTAATTGCGAATATGTCACATATCGCGAAGCGACAGTCACATATCGCAAAGCGACAGTCACCTTTCGCAAAATGTGTCACATAACGCGAAGCGACAGTCATTTATCGCAATACCATAGTCGCCTATCGCAAAGCGACATTCACTAATGTAAAGAACCACGCTAGGTGAAAAAAAAAAATGAGAAATAATAAATAAGAATAAAAGTTAACTTAGTTACCTGGGACAGTTTCTGTTTTGGTTTTTTATAATAATAATAGAAGGTAACTTAGTGACCTGGGACACTTTAAAAAGGGGATTTTTATATTGGTATTGACATTTGATACATCGAAATATTCATGTAATCTATTTTCTAAAAGTAATTTGTTAATAAATAAATAAAGTATAATTTTGCGTTTTATGAAAATAAATGATCATTCATAATTAACCCTTTTCAATCTATTCATCACAACTAATGTCGAAGCGACAACCACCTCGCACAAAGCTACAGTCACTAATCGAGTCGGTTAAAATTTTTGTTGATTTTATCATTTCCACAGGAACTCTATTTCTAAAAAATAACTATAAAATTATTTTATTAAAATTTTGTTTCAATTTTGAAATGCCAACTTTGATTGTCGTTCCATAGTAACTATAAACTTTAATATCGATTGTATATATATTTTTTCTTCTGACTTACTTTACAAACATCACTATTTAAGGCTAACTAAGAATTTTAACGTAATGCTAGATAGCCTATAGCCTTCCTCATAAATCTATCTAACGCAAAAAGAATTTTTCAAATCGAACTGGCAGTTCCAGAAATTAGCGCGTTTAAACCAACAAACAAACAAAAAAACTTTGAGCTTTGAGCTTTATTATATTCGTATAGATACCAGACTATATTTAGTTTAGTCCCGAGTTTGTAACGGGTGAAAATATTGATCGCAGAAACAAAAATTTTGTTATCTAGTGTTCATAAAATGTCTTAATTAATCCATTTCCACAAAGTTGTCTTAAATCACACGAGTTATGAAAAATTATTAACATAGTGTTTCTTTCAAAAAGAATTAATCAGAAAAACTCTGTTTCTAATTATTGCCACCAGATGTTATAGTCCTAAGGAACAAACACGTATATAAAACTCAGAACTAACCATATGTTGAAATTACTTATTAGAAAAGTTGTACGCAAAACTAAACTTGTACAATAACAACGGCACATGAGACGTTTAATATACTTATACAGACAAATTAATATATGAATATACAGGCAAATGTGTTATTTTATTTAAAGAATATTACACTCTACAGAATATTTTTTTTGTTATAATAAATATCCTTATATTTATACAAGTTTTGTTTAACAAACCAATTATTTCGTAATTATAATATTAAACATTAAATTTTGGCAAGAAGCATGTAAATACTCCAAAATTATAGCAAGTAATGAAAACACATGTACAACAAGTAATGTAAGTGACTTAATTGTTTGAATACAACTCAGTATATACTGAGTTTATATATCAATGATTGAATCGTTAACAATTTTGCGTATTCGAATTGTTAACAATTCGCTTTCCGAGGAACTTTTAATCACAAATCATGAGAAAACTATTGAGTTTATGAAAAAAATTTTCAAACAAAAGTTGTTTATTTTAAAAAGAAGAAGATTTTTTGTTATTACATGTATGTATATGTATATTTCCCTCCAATTTTGCCCATAAACGAACTTGACCTTACTTTTTTGCTCTAGAACATATACAAAAATTTCAGCTAGTTATCTCTTTTCGTCCTTGAGTTATCGGGTTCACAGACAGACGGACGGACATGCGGAAATGGAAGAATTAGGCCATTTTATGAACACCCATTTCAAGCATTTATGTCAAGGATTAATATTTTCAAGCGTTACAAAGTCGGGACTAAACCTAATATATCTTGTATATTTACATATACTGGGTATAAAAATGTAACATACAACGCCAATGTACATACAACGCCAGACGTCGAGCTAAAATTTTATAATTGATTTCTGCTTTACTTATTCGCATTTCGGAAAAATGTTTCAAATAAAAGTTGTTAATATAGTTATAATGAACAACTTTTAGCCGAAGCATTTTTTCGTAAACCAAAAAAATAATACCAAAATCAATTAAAAAATTTGTAAATTTTGCTCGACTTTTGGCGTTGACTGTACATCAAATAGTAAGAAATTATATGTATCATACCATAGCGTTATATCTAGTGTAAACGATCAAAATTTGCCGCCCTAGACAGCTGCCTACCTTACCTACCCGTTAAATCCATCACTGACCAGAGGATAAAAAATAAGATTTTGACCGATATTGGCACATTTTGTATCCGAATCAGATGTTTATGGTATACATTTTAATATAATATCATATATCTTACTTACTTTAAAGAAAAATTCATCAAACTGAAAACCTGAAGTGAACTACGATACTGTTTCTGTTGTGACAGTTTAAACAATTACAACTAAATATTATTTGAGAATTCAATTATGGATATTCGTTGTTTACGACTTTGTATGGCGTGAAATAAAACTTTTAAAATCGCTTTCGATCGACTAGAGGGATAACTAAGAAGAGTTAAAAAGTTGCGCCATTAAATTGTAGATCTTGAAAAATAAACGAGTTTAATGTATAGGTAGGTTTTGATTAAACCTTCTTTATTTTTTATACCAGTTGTTTAGTTTAAATCTTCGCATAGTAGATCTCCCACGAGTATGAGAGAGTACATATGTATACATTAAGCAATGTGTATTAGATGAAGGCCTTATAGGCTTGATAAACAAGCATATTTTTCAAAACAGTGAATAATATTCATAACTGTTCGAGTGGTTGGTGATTGTCTCATACAACACAACACAACAGTAACATTGCTTAAACCAGTCCAAGTAGCCGAGCGGTCTAAGGCGTTATGTCTGCGCAGTATGCATGCTTGGAAACTGGGAGGTTATGGGTTCGAATCCCGACATCGGCAATTTGTCAATTATAAAAATAAAAAAAAGGGGCGGTTAATGACTAAACAGTCGGCGTAT
The DNA here is from genome assembly GCA_963920215.1 of Nineta flava. Taxonomy (NCBI): domain Eukaryota; kingdom Metazoa; phylum Arthropoda; class Insecta; order Neuroptera; family Chrysopidae; genus Nineta; species Nineta flava. The sequence continues at coordinate 15,079,226 of OY986045.1, read as the reverse complement.
GGACAAGAACGAAGTAACCGGCTATGCTTGAGAAGGTTTTCTGCAGTTTCCTTCACGAACTCCAGATGAATATCAGCATAGTTCCTATCAGAGTCGGCTGCAGCCGCATATCTTACCAATTCCTAATCTACTCACAAATTCCTTCCACTCCACTCACATCCTTAGGCATCACAATGGACCTTATGGTCGAAGTGTAGCCCGTCCAAGGCAGCCTCTACAATCTATCTATCTATCTAACCTTGCTTAATGAATACATATGTACTCTCTCATACTCGTGGGAGATCTGCCATGCGACGATGTAAACTAAACAACTGGTATAATCTGTTATGACAAAGAGCATGGGACATCACATATTACAGAAAATTAAATACGATTGTATGGTGAACAAGTGGAACAATAACCACAAGTGAATTAAAGATCTCTATAACAATCAATACTCCCAATGCTATTACACATCAAAGTCAATTACATTGAATCAATTTATAAACTGAATCTTGCATCTCTTTCTCACTCTATTTTTGTATCTATCTTTATGACAATCACTACAGACTACACCCACAACATTCACTCACATAGTATGTACTGTACACAGTAGTTACAGTAACATTTCAACTTGTGTGTAATAGTATTAAACTACTATATATGTATGTACTCTGATTGTATATATATCTACTACATTACTACGTAAAGCTCGATAGACAGATAGACTATATCTTACAAGAAATGTTGAGAAAATACCGAGTATCAACAAAAAAAGACAGAAATAAAGGGTTAGTAACTTTCGTGTGTGCAATGCAAGTTTTAACCAAAATGCGTCTTGGAAAAATTTAATATTTTCAGATATATTTAAGATTTTAATTACGAAGCCACCGTTTGTTTGAAACCCTGATCTAGCACAAGGCATTTTGTATTGCATCATTTTCTTCAATATAATATATTAAAATTACACATTTTAATATATGTATATTCGTGTAATAGAAATCCTTTTGGATGTTAATTTGTTAGAAAAATATATTCACTATCCAATTCATAAAGTGCGTCTGAATGTATGATTGATAATTGTAAAATGATTCCAATAATTAATTCGTTAAAATTACTGAATTTCTTTTTAAGGACGTTCATGTGCTACGTCAAATGAGTAATGTCTTTAATAAAATTTATTTAGGATATTAAAGAAGTTGTACATATATCAATAATCTTACAACGGATTTATAACCTTTTTTTATTTGTCCTAAATATTTTAAAAGTATTTACTGTAAAATATTAGTAAATGTAAATTAAAAATTGATTTGACTTGATTCGGCAGTGTATATCTATGTGTATATTTTTTTACTGTACGCTATCGCTAGTTTTCAAAATAAGGTGGTAAAAACAAACCTAACAAAACAGTTTTATTTTTATTAAATAATTAATTCAAACATTCGTCAACACCATTTTTTAATGCAATTATATAAACTGCATATTTCAAAGAATATTTATAAACCATTATTTATAAACACAATTATTTATTATGGTGGCTACTTTAATAATATAGTTATTATAATTTTAAGTACAAAAAAATGTTGGTCTTCATAAGACGCTGTGTTAAAAGTTTGATTTTTAATCGATAATTAGTCTTTCAAATGATTGTCAACAGGTTTTAAATTTTTGAGGGAAGATAACTACATAATTGAGCTACCCAATTTACTAAAAGTTTTTTTTATGAATATCAAGCCTCATGCTTGAACGTCCTTAATTTATAGATTTTTTAAATTTTAATTTTGTGTAATTAATCTATAAACACATTATGGTAGACAAGGTTTTTTTTTTTAAATTTACCAACCAGTGGTTTTGTAATTAAAATCGTAATAGAGGCTAGGTGCTACTGGTTTACCCACACTGCCAACTTTTCCTTAGGTGCTCTTGAAAATAAAGAATTACAGCCTAATCCGGCTTATTACTTAAATAAAGACCATTTTGTCTTGGTTTTGAAAGTTTAATTGTTATAGGACAAAATTGCCTAATCAGATTTTTTGTAAACCTTATCAGGTGTTCATAATGCAATAATGTGTCGAATGAAATTCTTCTGGAGCCAATATTATTTGTTCTTGAGATATGCGAGATGAAAAACATTTTACAATAATTTTTAGTAGTTTTTTGTTATAAAAAAAACCGCTAAGTCAACTGTTTTGCAAACCTTATCTTGTGTTTATTATGCAATTATGCGTAATAAAAAATGAATGAAATTTGTACGGAGTCGATATCATTATTTGTCCTTGAGATACAACATACAATCCTACATACACACGCACATACAGGCATCTCTTTAAAAACGATGGAATCGTACTCTTGGGAATTCTAGGGAAACGTGAAAATATGCTTCATATATTTCAATTCGCAAAATCTGACCTGTTACAATCACTTCCCAAATAAAGTAAATCAATATATCTGAAAACATTGAATTTTAAAATTTTTCCATAACCTGTTTCCGCTTAGTTTTCCCACGACCTATTACCTGGAAAGTACATACTTTTTTTTAATTTACCCTGCATATATGTAAAAAGTTTGCATCGTTAATGACGGTACTTACCATATAAACACAATTATTGTCTGTAAATTAAAAAGATCTGACGTGAACACCACTATATGCAGGCTACAATGCCAGTTAGTACAAATGAGATATGTCATTACACGTCGATTTAGAACAGAACGATGGGACCAGTGTTGCCAGACCCGATTTCTTAAAAAGCGGTAGATCCACCTAAATATAGCGGTAGACATTTTTTTATTTACTCACAAAATTTCTAAAAAACGGGAGATTAAGAAAAAACACGGTAGAGCGGTAGAAATACTAAAAAAGCGGTAGATCTACCGTTAAACGGGAGATCTGGCAAACTGGATGGGACCACACAACTTGAATCATCGAGACTTCAATCACTTTGCTAATTTTCATTTGTTCAGTAATATTATTAATGTATAAATATTCATTTTACAGAGTGCATAGATTTCAAACACGTTATCGAGAAAAATATTTTCAAGGGTTTAATCCCCTTTTTTTGGGATCCCTTTTTTTCCAAATATTCTTTATGGAGTATTTTGCAATTTCCAAATACTTAAGTACAAATGAGATCATATGTACCCGTACTTATTTTTTTTTTTTTTACATAAGCTGTTCGTTCGAATTTTATTTTGGAAATTATGGTCTAAGATCCGGCATTAGAAAACCTTCCCTCATCTGTTAATTGATTGAAATATTATTGAAAAAGCTTATTGCAATATAAACAATTTGGCAATGTAATGTCTGCCAGGGTAGTTCTGCTGCAATTAACATTAATTAATTAATTAAAAATTGATTTTTTATAATTAAATCCCTCATAGTATACAATACGACAAATCTTGTAATAGCAGGCAGCGCTGCTTAATACTGCTACGGTTATCTGCAGCCAGGTGTTCACAGGTAAGTAAACTTAGCTTACTTCCCTCATATGTTAATTGAAAAATATTTCGCTAATTTAAAGTTTAGAATAATTAGAATACATCCATAACTGGCAGCCATCTTAAAATCCATTAAAATCAATTGCAGCCTATATAAGAAAAATTTAAAAAAATAGAAACTAAACAAAAAAATACCTTGTAGAGAGACTATTGCATTATTCCACGTAACAATTCAGGCTTAAAATATTTAACCCATGCCATTTATATATAGTTATATATCATCGCCATATCATTTTGAAGTATTTTTGCAATATTTTTATCCGTTATTACGAAAAATTAGAAACAAAAACCCTCTCGTAATAATTTTAATTTCAGGCATGACGATCAACGTAAAAAATTGTAACCCATGCCGTTATTTTTTGTTAATATATAATTTCAGCGTTAATTTAAAAGAAAAACATGGTAGGACAGATAAAAACCTGTGCTTTATCTGTATATTCAATCAATATTAATGAAGGTCAATATTAGGCCTTCAAATTTAGAAATGGATATAAATACAAAAAAACACAGCTATAATGGTAGTGACAAATCAAAATAAAAAACAATCTAACGAATCAATTAATATAAGCATGAATAATGAAAAACTTGAGAAATACATTTATCTAGGGTGTTTAATTACAAACGATGGAAAGTGCTTCCACGGAATGAAAAGACCGGTAGCTATGGCTAAAACTTCTTTTAATAAACTTCAAAATTTGTTATGTAATCGAAATATTAATATGAATATAAAGCAAAAACTAGTAGAAACATGTGTACGATCAGTATTATTATATGGATGCGAGTCTTGGAACATTAACAAATCGGCAATGCAGTTACTAGAATCTTTTGAAACTTGGATATGGCGTAGAATCTTCAAAATTAAATAGAATGACTATGTTAGTAACAAAAAAGTGTGGGAAAGATCAGGTCAAAAGAAAATGCTGAAAATAAAAATATATAAAAGGCACCTGGAATTTTTGGGACATATCATCAGAAAAAATGAACTAGAAGTCGTAGCACTGCTTGGAAAAGTGGAAGGACGTAGAGAGAGAGGGAGGAAAAAAAAGAAGCTTCTTAGAAAATCTAACACTCACTCTAATAACAGACGATATCGTATATTTGTTATATGACCGATATGTATGGAAGAGCATATCCGTCAACGTCTGTAAACAGACATGACACATCTAAACATCATCATTAGGCCAAGCAACATAAGCCAAAAAAATTTAATTTCTTCTTTTGCATGACAAAAGAGTTTATTGAAGTTTGCACCAATTTTTTGCTTGTGTTGTAGGAGGGTTGTTCCAAAAACCTACAAATTACCGGACTTTTTTCAGTTTATCACTAATAACTCTTAAAGGATGCATTTCTAGGAAAATTTTACTTTAAAAATTTTGAAAATTTTAAGTACATAAGGTTTTCCATTGAAGGAGTACTACAACTTAATAATTTGGCGAAGTGGTATGATCGAAAATCACGGTAAAAAAAAACAATAGTTCCCAACTTAGTCAAAAAATGAGATACAATACTATATATTTATCTTAGGTTATTAGGTTGCACGTTGGTTGCCGATTAAATGCGCATGCGGAAAATACCTCCCTAATCGTAACGTTATATCAATACACTATTCTGCATTATCTATTGAAGAAATATCCCGAAATATCATAAGTGGGGAATAGGAGCGGAGCGTATTAATAGACTCAGAGCAGCATCGAACTGAAATCCACCTTTCTTATTTAATAAGTCAGGCATGCCTGTTTTGGGACACCCGATATTTCAAAAGGTGTTTCATACTTTCATAAAGTCAATCATAAAATACATAAAGTGAACGCAAATACAACTACTACTAGTTATGTTTTAACTTTGTACGACAGTTCGACAGCTTTTATAAAGAAAAATAGAACAATGGTTATGATAGTTTTGATTGTTTAGGATTCCGTAATAAGGTGTGAAAGAAATTAGAAAACAATTAAAGAGTCTAGGCGATTGATGTTTACGGGATCGGAGTTCTGGACAACAGGACATCCGAAAATGGAAAAATTTGACATTTTTAACTCGTCGTTTTAAGGAGAGAATACATGTATAGTTTTGTGTGTTCAAAAATTGTTGAAGAACAGACATCTATTACGAGTGAGTCAAGTGATACAAAAGAGTGCAGATTCTTCGACCTTGGAAATTTGTCGAAATGAGAAGAATTTTGCATTTTTTCAATCTTTTTAAATTTATTGTTTCACATTTCACCAAGCCTAAGTTAATATTGCTAAAGCTACTAGCAGAAAGTAGGAAGTATTTTTCAATTGGATTTTTACTATTCATTTGAACATGTTCGGGAAAAAATTATTCGGCACTTAAAAGTGAAATTAAAATGATTTCCATTCCTCTTGCTTTGAATATGCGTGTTCGAACAAATTGCCGTAGCGTGAGAATTGCCAGTAATTTTAGGGGAGGTTAGAGATGCTTCAAAATAATTTTATATTATCTGAACAACAAACCAAAAATTATCTACAAAATCTCTATGGCGTTCTTAAATGTTTACTTGGTCTGAATTTTTATATTTTTGCATTGTTAATATGACCTGGTGGTACTTTGAATCTAACTAAGTCGCTTAGAAATTTATATCATCAATGAGATATATTTTTTATAATTTTTTAATAAAAAATAATTTGTGCCGAATCCATGCGGTATTCGAAAAAATGTGAAGTCCAAAAGTTGTTAATATATTTACAATAAGCAGTTTTTAATCGAAATGTTTTTCAAAAATAAAGTGGATTCAGTGAAAATCAACTACAAAAATTTCTAAAGTGTATACCATTTATGAAACCGATAGATAGTACAATCATAAAAATGTTGCACATCAAAATGTGTGCTATAAATGTTTTTAAAGTCTAAAACATTACAACTATGTATCCGCAGGTTCCCGAATTTCTGATGGTATAGCATTGCTTTAGTACTATCAACCACTAAAGTGGAGTTCTTTTTTTCAGAATTTTACAGTCAATTTGTGACGAATCTATTAGGTTTTAGAAAATATTTCGAATAAAAGTTGGTCGCCATAAAAATCCGAAGAACTTTTATTGTTAGTATGTTTTCTAAAACAAAATATATTGATCACAAATCGATTGCAAAATGTGTAAAGAACGCCACTTGAATGGTTATGTTAACACAGTTTTAACGTGTAGGGACGGTCCTGGGTATGATGGAAGTGATGTACAGCATCAGGGAGCCCCGTTAATGAGCTTTGCAATATTATATTATTAAATAAAATATAGCCTTTTTATTTTTATTTTTAAACTAGCGACCCAACCGGGCTTCGCACGGTTATTTTCATACTTTTTTTACGCTGCTCATTAAGTATAAAAAGCAGGTAAAAGCATGTTTATTGTTCAAAATATACTTTGATTTTTGACAGATTGAGTAACTCGTCTGAACATCTATACGAATATATGTAATGCAGAAATTATTTTTTAATTGTATTAAAAGGGTTGATTCCGATGGTACTGCTGTACCGGATCGACCCACGGTAGAAGAGGAGCAAGCCCCAACACTCTACCATGTTTCAAAGTGAAGTTAAATACGTTCCAGATATTAACTTGGTACGAAAGATAAAGCGGTAATAATGTTAATACTACACTTTCATCTGAGCTCATTGATCAGAGAATCGATGACATACAACAGCCAAATATATGGTTATATCCACACAATTATAACACCTCACATATGAGAGTTTAAAAAAAAGTTTAGTTACTTGTATATAATATGTAACTAAGGTGATATGTAACTTTGGTGTATTACTTAAAATTAAATACGTAAGCCATGAAAGTAAATTTTATTGCGATTTCCGAAATATTATTATTATTTACATATTTTTACACGAAATTTAAATTAGGATGTACTATACATATAAACCTTCCGGAAAAAATTATCTACATGAAGGTGAAAACCGTTTCAAAATCCGATGCGTGGTTAAGAAGGAGTTAGCGGATAAACATAAAGACAGGCGCGGTAGGCGACTTCCTTTTATACTATACATAGATGAAATTTATATAATTATAAATAAAATATAATTTCATTTGAAATACTATGTAACATAATGTCATCAATATAATAAATCAATCTACTATAATTTTTCTATAAAAAAGTGGTAAATTAATTGATTTTTGCCGACATTAAACTAGTTAACTCCAAAACTGATTTTGAGGGATAATGTTTATGTGACTAAGTTTATTTTATTTGAAATGATTTCGAGGAGTTATTTTTAAGGATAAGAAATATATTTTTGGGTATTATCTAATTCATTTATGGTTGTCTTTGTAACAAGGTAATGTTCGTTCTCAACAAATGTGTATATACATTGTCTGTTTAAAAAAAAAAAAACTGAAAAACACAGATCAAATAACATTATATTATAGAATGATAATTTAGTGAGAACACTAGGCTTTTGAAATAAAATTTCAAATTCGCCCCCTTTACTTAGATCAGTTTTTTGTATTATTAATACATATTTCGACTACAATGTAGTCACCATCAGTATAAATTAGCTAGTCGTACTTTACTCTTTGACAATTAGAAATAGATATAAAGTCGAGATCAATAGACACAAATAAAAAAAAAAAAATTAACTAAAATAAAATATACTAGATTTAAAATATAATAAATTTTATAATATATTGAAATTACTCTTGTTAAAATTTCCTTCATTCACATTTATTCCTGTTAACTGTCCTCTTATTAAAATTACTCTTATATTGTCTCAGGATATGTTACTCGTCGCTAATTTGGTGACAATTTCACAATATTTCATGGTTTTACGTTGCTTATATATGTCCACAAATATCTATTTCTAATTTTCAAAGAGTTAATTACGACTAGCTAATTTATATCGACATTGTGGTCGAAATACGTATTTATAATACAAAAAAATGATCTAAGTAAAGGGGGCGAATTTGAAATTTTATTTCAAATGGGTATTTTGCCTCAAATACCCATCCAAAAATGACAATTAGATCGACATCGGGCATGAAATAATATGTTGTTTGATTCTTTTTTGATGCCTGTAACCTATCAAACAAGAGTATGAACAGACCTATAAATACATATTCTTATGATGGCTCTTCCTTTTCCATTGACAGTAGTGGTGATATAAAGAAGATAGGATATAATAGTCTTTCACTGTTCGCGCAAAATCAGCATACATTATTATTATTATAAATTGTGTAAGTAGCAGCAGATACGTGGGTATAACCTAATATTACTATACATATAAATACGATTGGAAATGAAACGATCCGATTTTATCGGTCTTCGTTTTAATGATAAGTTGAAAGATACTGAATATTATTGGAATATTATGCATTCGTGATAAAATTGTATATTTTATATGCGGAAAATAATGGATATAATTTTAATGGCTTATATTAAAATTAAACTTGAAAAAAAGACCAACAAAAAAAGAGTAACATCTACCCACATTTAAAAAGTATATATTAATTTAATTAATATAACTAATCCGCCTCAAATACGTATACATTTTTTTTATTAATTTGTAACCTATATGGTCTAAGATCCGGCATTAGAAAAATCTTCCTTCATCTGTTAATTGAATGAAATAATGTTTAAAAGGCAGATAACAATATTATAAATGTATCAGTGCAATGTCTGCCACCGTAGGCCTGCTGGCTATTAAGATTAATTAATTAATTAATATGATATAGTATCTTTGTTTGTTGCTCGAACAAATATAATTGTCTCTCTTTGCGTAGAACACATTTTTTGAAAATTTTATTACTGTGATATTATAAAATATATTTTATATAATAAATATATAATTAAATTATTTGCAGCCTATATAAAAACATTTTTAAGTAATAAAATTTTCAAAAAATGTGTTCTACGCAGAGACTTATATTTGTTCGAGCAACAAACAAAGACACTGTATCATATTAATTAATTAATTAATCTTAGTAGCCAGCAGGACTACGGTGGCAGACATTGCATTCATTCATTTATAATATTGATATCTGCCTTTTAAACATTATTTCATTTAAATAACAGATGAGGGAAGATTTTTCTAATGCCGGATCTTAGACGATATATAGGTATTATAGGTTTAAATGCGTTGGGACCTGATTTTTTCTTGCAATTCTACTGTGTTTTCTGACGTGTTCATTCCTCATATCCCTACGCTTCGGCTACAAATGCATAAACGGTATAAACTAATAGGTATTGCAGACCAGATTATGTTACGACAGTTTCGTAATTTTAATGGTTTTACTTCGAACACTTTTTAAATGAAGTTTTTTTAAAAAGCAAAGTAGCAAAATTTCATGTAATTATAGTTTGGTAAATGCTTCAATTGATACTAACTTCCAAACAAATCGATTAGTACTGTATACAAAGGTATTTTAATTTTAATACCTTTGTAATTAAAATTAAATTTTCTTTGTAATAATATTAATACCTTTTTTCTAAGAATTAGTTTAGTATTTTTGAATTATTGTTCTATCTCTAATATGGAATTTCCCCCAAGTATTGCGAATGACATATCTTCAGAATACAAGCTTGAAAAAAAAACATTATTCAAATTGGTGATTGCGAGCATGTGTCCACCTCTACTGCACAGTGGGAACGTTTTTGGTTCCAAAGTATCCTTAACTCTTCAGTTCAATAATGATTGTAGCAGTTTTATAACGGTTTCATTATATTGAACATCATTTGCAGTAAAATGAAAATAATATGTAAAATGCTTTCATAAATTTAATCTAATAATGTCTTCTCATTTTTTTCTATATATTTTCCTTCTTAACGGGAGTTCTTTCATTGATTTTCTTTAATATTTTTGACATTTGTAATATGAAAAAAAAAATTCAATTCATATTTTAAATATATAAATACATCTGTAATTTAATGGTTTCAAATTTTCTATTTACTTCATACTGGAGGTGTTCTATTGACACGACGGACCGTAAGAGGTACTCACTAACAAAGCGGTGTTTTTCACAATCTCTTTTCAGGGTTTCATTTTTCATTATATTAATTAACATTTATTAAATTTTATATAAAGAAAAGTAAAGAAGAAATCGACAGAATTTTATGAATTTATCACGTCAGCTTTAAATTTGGGTAGATGATGTACTACAATTCTTTGTATATTTCCATTACGGAAATTACTTAATATTGCATCTTCAATCGGAATAAAAGTAAAATACCCAATTTCATAGTTATTTAATAATAATCTTATAGATCTATAAGTTGAAAGTGCTGAACATTTGGTCGATAGCAAAGAATGATAATTGACTAAATAATTATATTTTAACGAGCATACGAGAGTTTGGAATTCAATTTTATGTAGAGTATTACAATTTTATATTAAGTTTTACCTGATATGCATCATAGAATCCTAACAAATGAAATGGAATATAAAAAGTAAATAATCTATTAGAATTAGATTTCTGGTATATTCAATTAATCAAAAAACAACAATAGGGAATATGCGAGTGATTTAAATTTACTTGATTTTTTTACCCCCGATACTTTATGGTCTTGACATTACACCTAAACCATTATTTTCTTATTTAGTTTCTATTTAATTCCATAAAATTTTAATTAAAAAGTGCAAAATAAGCGAGCGAAATTCAAATTTGCGAACCGCTTCACCATTGGTTGAAGTGAAACATGACGTCACAGAACATATTATAAGATTTATTGGCGTCGATATTCAAACTGTGCTAGTCGTGTTTGAAAGAAAATTTGTTTTTATTTATATTTCTGTAGTGTTATCCATTACCTAGTGCGATTTTGGTATATATTGACATTCGAAATTATCAATAACAATAACTGAAAGTGGTTTTGTCAAAGCACAATCGTACAATCTACCAAAAATAGATGATTTTATGATGACAGCATATTGTGTATCGAATCCAGATTTTACGTCGGCTGAGGTCAAAAGAGTGTAGGCTGCAAGATAATTATTGTAATACATAATATTTTAGAATTTACTAAATAGGTTTTCATGCATGTACTCAGCAGTAATTACTTAAACATAACCTCAAATTCTGTTATAATAAAAATAAAAATAATATAATAATAATAATACAATAATTTAATAATATAATAATTTAATACAATATACTTTCATTAAAGTGATCTTTACAAAGATATAAACGCGATTTTGGAGATACTTCATCTCTTCTCATAACCTTACACCACTGCTTACGTATTTTCGCATCTCTTGAACAGAAAAAATAGTATATGGTGTACTTATAGTAGTGTTTTTGCATTCCGTTACTAGACAATATCTATAAAGTGTTTTTTTAGCTTTTTCCATTATCGAAATATCGATTAAAATTGAAAATCTTTAACTTATAACTGTCATACAGTAAACAACACTGAATAGGTTCTGTGACGTCATCCAAAACGCACGAAAAATGGGGGCGTTCAAACAGGTCAAATTTAATCGGTATTTTATATATTATTTTAAAAATTAATTTAAACACTTTTAACAGTATTTATATTTTTTACTATGTTATAATGAAGTAAAAAGCGAATGAACAACAAATGACACAAAATCGAAAATACGATGAGGAATATAAATCCCGACCACTAATCAGTCTTTGAAAAGTTCAACGTAAATGATCAAGGTGTGATTTGAGTAAGTTCATTTATTTGCTTTGAATATGCACAAACTCACCAGAGTTATTATATTTACAAACTTTTAAAACAGAGTTTTAGTAAAAATGATCAGGTAATGAATTGCAAGCCGATTTTCTACAACTTTACTACTAACATATGTTTCGATTTTTCTAGTAATAAGAGTGACATTATATATTTAGTGTCCAAATTAAATTTCGTTTCTTTTATGATTTTGATATTTCAAAAACCAAGTTCGTTAATGAATAAAATTGGTCAAGCGGATACAGCGGTTTAGAGAAGAATCTTTATAAGGATTTTCATTTTAAATCGTAAATATTTTGTAGGAAAATTAATTTACTATAACTTTACTTCGTATCTATTTTTTGCTTTTTGCAATATTAAGAGAGATAAACCAAGTTTTGTGTTTCCCCCTCCCTCAAGACCCTCCTTTTCCCTAGTCCGAATTTGGCCATTAATAAACTTAATCTTTCAAATTCGGTTATATTATCAAACTGCATTCCGATCAGACTAAAACTGTGGCTTTTAAAACGAGTACAGACATATATGTAGACAAATTTTTACGTAATTTTCTCTCGGTACAAAACCAATATTTATATTCCCTTGAAGAGGAAATTCGTTAGATTCTCGCTAAGCTACTCATTCTCTAGACAAGATGGGTAAGATTTTTCATATAAAAAACATTGATGTCAAAATAATGTTATAAATTCGCTAAAGTTTATCAGAAATAAAGTAATAGTAAATAAACTTTACTGCAATTTATTACTTGGCCATCATTTCTGTGACTAACGTTATTTACAGAAATATTTGCAATTTATATATAATACCCACAATTTTGAATATTACAGCTCTGTATCTTGATTTAATATCCATTACAATACCTTCCTCGAAGAAAATTAGCTTAGCCTATGTAGTTCCTACTTAACGAATGTTTATTTAATCTTTTTAGCCAATGTTGGAATTTCGTAAAAATTTCTTCAAATGTTCATCGATCCTACCTATTAGATGTTAAAAATCACTATCGCTAAAATTTATATATATATATATATATATAAATTTTATATATATATATATATATACATATATATATATATATATATATATAGAAAATTAGCTTAGCCTATGTAGTTCCTACTTAACGAATGTTTATTTAATCTTATAAGCCAATGTTGGAATTTCGTAAAAATATATATATTTATAAATTTTAGCGATAGTGATTTTTAACATCTAATAGGTAGGATCGATGAACAATTGAAGAAATTTTTACGAAATTCCAACATTGGCTAAAAAGATTAAATAAACATTCGTTAAGTAGGAACTAAATAGGCTAAGCTAATTTTCTATATATATATATATATATATATATATATATATATATATATATATATATATATATATATATATATATATATATATCTACACATATACATATACATATGTACTTTTTTAAAATGTTTGTGGACTCTAACGGTCACAGTTTTATTCCGATTGGAATGAAATTAGGTATTTGAGGAAAAATTTATCAGGAGTTAAGTTGTAGGTAATAAGTTTGACTGTAATTTTCTTTTTTATCATTTTTCTGTTACACTAATATTTACAGAAATATTTACAATTAAAGATTGAAAGTTAAAATTATAAATATCTCTGTTCGCATTAGAGTTTGAGAAAAATGATCAAGTTATGAATTGTAGCAAACTTGATTTTCTACAACTTTACTACTTTACATTTTTCGATTATTCACAAAATATTAAATATCTCTCTTAATATTAAGAGAGATATTTAATATTTTGTGATTGTTTGACACGAATACATAAAATATATTTTATTGTAAAAAATTTTGATTGTCGTTTCCATAGTAACTATAAACTATAATCGTTCTACCGTTTTTTTTGGGCTATTAATAAATTTAATTTTTGCAAATACTAAAGTCATATCAGATATTATATTTCATTTTGATCACACTAAAATTATGACCGCTAGAGACTGATTTATGTATTCTAAGGAAATTCGCTAACTTGACGCAGCTCCTGCGTAACGAATTTTTTTTCTTCTAAAATTGCGTGTTATTCTAATTATGTTAGATATTAATAAACTTTGACTAGGTTCAACTGTTTTGTTCAAAAGAGATCCAGCTTGCTGCGGTATATTTTATTACCAATTAACCAGTTTATACCATGTTATCGATAAATATTTTTGCACAGTTGTGATGTAAAACACTTTTCATTTTTAATTGAATCCTTTGAACAATGAAATCAAAGCTATAAGACAAAAATTTCAAATAGTTCAGTCAATTTAAAATACACAAAAATAAATAAACTATTTGAAAAGTTTAATAAGAAAAAAAGAAGACAATAATAATAATTTTTACATTTTTTTCCTTCTATTACATGTCTTCTTGTTCTGTATGTACAATTTATATTGAATTAATCATATTTTACTTAATGGGAACGGAAGAAAATGTATTTAAAATGAACACATACACAAAAGGGCAGATGAAACGATAAATATATTATATAGTGAATTTCAATTAAGTTGATTCAAATAGTCACCTACGTAGAATAATGTAAATACAATGAATAATTTGAGAGGAATACAATAGTAGTGCTTCAGGAATTCTTCAAACAGAAAACAGTTTTCGTAACATCATAAAGAATTTAATTTATCAAATATTTGTTGAAATGAATTTTTAGTAGGGTGCAATTATCCATAAAAGGTAATGCAACTCAGAAAACAGTTATAAAAATCCATCTCCCTCAAAGTACATCCAACCGCTACCATGTGGGGGCCGGCGTACCACAAGGCTCCATACTTGGACCCCGCCTGTTTCTTTATTACATTAACGACATTCCGAAGGACCAAGCAACCCAATATAATCCTGGCAACCGAGAATTATCTCCAGCCACCTCCAATTCCGATTATCCATGCTCGAGACTTACTTGAAGTTATGGAAAATTAAAATCAATCCCACCAAAATTCAGGCAACCCTATTTTCTCGTAAGCAAAATTGCGCTTCTTACCCCCTTGAAATGAAGATATTTGAGACAGAAATCAATCGAACTCAGAGCGTTGAGTTCTTGGGCGTAACCCTGGAAAGAAAGTTAAATTGGACAAAAAACGTCTCAAAGCGTCTTGCCCTCGGAAACGCATCTTTTTCAGGATTATACCCACTACTCAACACTAGAAGTAAGTTGGATGAACATAGTAAAGTGCATAGTAAAGTATTAACCAACATAGAAACGAAAAAAAGATCGAGACTGTTAAATGTAGAAGACGATATGAGAGTAGCATTGTCATTTTTACGACCAAATATAAATGAAATTATCAAAAAACATCAAGCTCAAATTTCTCATTAAAAGTATTCTTATTGTTAACTTGTTATTAATAATCCCTTAATAAACGTATTGTTGTTTTTGTTGTACATATTATTTTATTTTACATTCAAAAATATTATCATAACACAGTGTATTATAGGTAAGTAAACAACTTTTAAACTTATCTTTTTCTTTATGTGCCGTCAAATTTTGAAATCGTTAAAAGTGTGCCGCGACAAACAAAGGTTGAGAAACACTGACTTATGGTCTGTACCGATACGATCTACTAAATGAAATTTTCCGTTCACGCATGTTTAAAAATTGACGCTTGTATTAAATTTTCATTCCACCATAATACAAATTATATGTATACAAGTTCATTTGATATGAAATATACTATACAAGTAAATGTAAAATATTTATGTTAAAACACAATGTTGCAAATTATATAGAAGAAATAAAAAGCTGAATGGAAATAAAGTTTCAAATTGTGTATTGAATGCAAATTTTATTACTGTGTGGATTTTATTAAAAAAAAAAATATTTTCCTTTTTTTACTTTTATTTCATTATGCTTTATAAATTGATAAAATGTTACAAATTATTAAACAACTTTGTAGAAAGTATAAATGATAATTGATAATACTATTCATAGTGAACTACTATATTTATCATATTGCTTTTAATTGTATTTAAAATTTCATTATGATTTAATAATAAAAAAGAATCATCACGCAGGAGCTGCATTTAATCATTTAATTGTATTCTGCCAACAAAAAATTTCTATTATGCAAAATATCTATTTATTTTAATTCTTAATAGTTTTTAGATTTATGAATTTTTGATGCAACACTTCAAAATTTCAAAATCTTGAACTGATTTACGTCGTTCTAACAAATATATTTAAATACATAAAAAAAATCGTTACGCAGGAGCTGCGCCAATTTTGCGAATTTCCTTAGAATACATAAATCACTATCTAGAGGTCACAATCAAAATGAAATGTCGTATCTGATATGATTTTGGTATTTGCAAGTTCAATTTTTAAAATAAATGGCATAGGTCAAGGGGGAAGCAGGACACAGAGAACACATAACATAAAATATGTCTTCTAATATTAAACAAATCAGGATATATAAGAAGTAAAGTTGTAGAAACTCGTGTTTGCTACAATTGATTACCTGAATAAAATTTTATTTCACTTCATGCCTTATTAAATGATATATACTTTATCATAATAATTTTTCAAAATGACATGCACTTTTGTGGTCCATAGTACATAGTAGAAAATAACCATTTTTGGCATATTTTAATTCACATTAAAATGTGGTTCCTTAAGCTACGTACAGAATTGAGCACGAACCCGAATGAGGCAATCCGAGGCCACATAAGTGCGGCAAACTGCCTCGAGTTATTCGGCGCACGGCCTCGGACTGAACCAAATGTTGTCGGTCAATCAAAAGAAATTCTTGCTCAGTCTGGACGTGTTCAGACCAGGCAGGCCATTTTGGTATGATCCGAATAGACTGGAGCACTTTCGAATAATCGTCTCAGTTTGCCGCATACGTCCTCGGGCAATGTTATTAATTTCAACGCAAAACATTCGGTGCGGCCTCGGCCTGCCTCATTCGCGTTCGTGCTCAAATTTGTAGGCGGCTTTATAAACAGGCAATCCCCTTTTGTTGGGAATTATTTACGAAAGCTGAGTAGTAGTAGTAAAAGTCTCTTTATTTCCTAATATTTAACCCGACTTCAAAAAGGAGGATGGTTCTCAATTCGTCTGTATTTTTTTTATTTTTTTTATGTTTGTTACCTCAGAACTCCGGCATTTATTAACCGATTTTGAATTTTTTGTTTTAAAGAGTTTGACTTCCGATTCATTATGGGAAAATAAAAATTTTTTTTTTTAAAACCGACTTCAAAAAAATTTTTTACAAAAAAAAACCGACCCCAAAAAAAAAATTTTTACAAAAAAAAAACAAAATGCTTGTAAAAAAAATTGAAATCTATTATAAAAAATTGCACTAAAAATTACAAAAAAAAAAAAAACGGGTAAAAAAAAGTGTTTATTTTTGGAGGCGGTGTCCAAAAGTTAAATGAATTTCTCTATGCTGACACCGTCTCCAAAAATAACAATAATTGTACATATATATATATAAATTTTTGCTTTGGTGAACTAAAATTGGCACAAGAATATGCAATTATTTTTTTACTTTTTAGTGCATCTTTTGATATAGAATATTTGATTTTAGAAGTCGGGTTTCCATTTTGTCAAAATAGGTTTTATTCAGCTACATATCGTAGTTTAGTACATCATTATTTTATTATTTGTTTTTATCTATTGCCGACTTTCACAAATGTTTATAATGTTTGGTTTCTTATCCTGAGTTATTTTATAATGTGTCGTATCTTTTATTAATGTGGAGAAAATTTGAAAAAAAACCACTAACGAAAACCGAGTGGATTCATCGTTAATGTGTGTGTAAAATTAAAATAATACTTCCAATTTTATGTTTCAGATATGATGGGTTGCCGAAGTGAGGTGCACGCTGTGCGGTCAATTTGGGAAATGCTAAAACTATTTTCGATTTCAATGTATAAAGTTTTGAAATAAACCCCCGCGTATCTCTGAAACTTGTAAATATAGCATAAAAATTCAAAACACCAACTTTATTGAAAATTAAGTTTAATTTTTATTTAATGTTTGGTAACAACAATGTTAGCGATAAATTTTGTAATTTTTGAAATATTTGAAAAAAAAACTATTTTAACACCTCTTTCAATCCCCTTGGAATAAATTACAAATATGTACGCTAAACTACCGTACTTTATAAATATAAAGAAGATAATGTAAAATCTTTCCTTGACATTATTGACCGAGAAAGACAAACATGGGATAAATTTCTTTTCAATGTCTTTAGTAAAGAAAAATGTAAATTATTTGGTTAATATTTCCTCGTAAATTATGGTAAATATTAACGGACGAAAAATATATTTCAAAATTTACACACTTAATAAATATTACCGATCTAATATGGAGTTTTTTATTAACCTCCATAGAATCCCGACCGATGGTTCCTTTGGGAACGCCCAGGGGTAAAAAGTGAAAAAATCATATAATAAAGTTTGTGATATTTGTTATTAAAAATGCTTACCGCAGTAACGGTATCCAATATTTGGTATTAATCCCTTTCGAAGAAATCAATGTTGAAACAGTGACCACTAATATTAATAAAATTTTTAAGTTCATTTTCATACACTTTCCGCCTGAATAAAAAAATCACATATTGTTATTTACACCATGAAACTTTCAATAACACCACTAATACTGATTCAATTTTATGCTGTAAATTGTAGACGATTCATTAATGTAAAAATTTTAAAAATTTTTATTGGTCGTAAACTTGAATTGAAATGTTTTATTATTAGTAAATTAGAACACAAAATGAACCAAAAATAAAAATGTATTTTTTGTAAGTTTATAATATTAATGTTTGTTTTGTTTATAAACAATATAAAAATTAAACACAATTGCAAAATTCATTATTTAAATTTTGCAATACTTGGAAATGTTTAACTTAAGTAGGTTAAAATTGTTTATACATTCGTTAATTTTGATATTATTAAACTTTTATCATCTTCAGAGTAAAGAGATAAATAATTTGATGACTTTTGTTATTTTTTGTAATGTTCAATGCATCCATAAAACTAAAATGTGTTCAAGTTTGAACGGAAAAAAAGTTTCAAAAGTGTATCTCTTACATTAATTTTTTTTTTACATATAAATTTATAAAATTTAATATTATATATTTTTTTAATAATTTTATAAAAAAATGTAAATATAAATAAAATTTTCTTCATTTCCTCTTCCGTTTTACACACGCACTTAAATAAATAAAATAATAAAATATCCGGAAAATTTTAATGTAAATAAACGCATTAAAGAAAAAAAACAAACTTTAGAATTCGAAGAAATTTATTCTGAACTTGAATATTTCCGTATTTTGTTAACCTTCAAAACTTTATACGCTACGTGATGATGAACGGAAAACCAAATCTAAGGTAAACTGTGTTTTTGAATATGTTGATTACACTAAGTAACAAATTAGCTTAGCTTGTTCAATGCTGGTTGATAAATAAAATATCCAGTATCCGTAGAATCCTTTTGAAGCTACCAGGTCTGCAAGAATGATAGGTTACCATCAACCCCGACACCCGTCTCAAATAAGTTGGAAGAATTAACACAAACGGGTCGCATTTTGTATATTTAAGATGCAAATGATTGACGACCTTTGTACACAGAAAATAATTACTTTTAGGACTACCCTCAAACAAATGTTGCGAAGAGTAAATAAAACAAAAATATAATTATCTATGCTATGAGATATGATATAATAAATAATATTATTTATATAAATTTAACCATATCACAACCCTTTTATTATATGTTGTTAATTTAAATATTATGTAATTAAAGGGTTGTGAAAAGGTTAACTTTACATAAATATATTAAATTTGCTCTAAATCTACTTCATATAAAAAAGAAACTATTCATAATATTTTTTATCTATACTTAATTGTAGAGCTAGGGTGGTCAATTCTGTACATGGAAAAATTTTTTTTAATATTACCAAATTTGGTTACTATAATGGTACATGCATTTTGGTTCCCGGACAAAATATCCCCAACAAAATTTTCTTTGAAATCACAGAATAATATCAATACGAATAATAATAATCGGTCATACCCGGACCAACTCGGGGTATGACCGATGAAGTTCAAGATTGCAGTACTCGGTTTTAATAGTTACATTATTTAATTTCAATAATTTTTGACACAACATCTCAAATATATAGAACAGCTTTTAGTGCAGAGGCCCAAAAACATAAACCCGACCAACTCGGGGTATGACCGATGAAGTGAATATTCCTTGGGATATTTTGTCTGGTGATATTTTGTCCCGGGGATATTTTGTCCTGAGATATTTTATTGGGGATATTTTATCGGATATCATTTGAAATATAAAAACTCCTCTCTTGAGGAGAAAAATATTCACATCTTAAATCTATTTCATTGATACTTTGAACTTTAACTTAGAAATATGTATGGGGTCCAGAAAAATTATTCTTTATAATTTTCAATACAACAAATCAAATTACATAAAATTAAATCATTTACTTATTTAAAAACGTGGCCAGTGTAATCGAAATCAGTCAAGTAGTTTTCGAATTTTTTAAAATTATTTTTAACATCAGAGCCAAGCTGTATATAATATTAAATTTATATCTATAACGGCTATTTTTAGGTTACTCGCTAATACAAAGACTATCGGCGATTTGAGTAAAAAAATAATGGCAACATTAATACGGTAGTTGAATGTGAACTATATGAGTATAGGTACTCGCAGTGTTTACTCTTTCTAACCACGTTTTATCGATGTTTCGTTTATTTAAATCGCCGTTATTTTGTTAACAATATAATCAACATCACCAGTTGTATTGGATCAGAATATTTTCAAGATAAATTTAGTTAAAAGTTTTTCTTTTAAATAAATTGTAAACTAACCCCAACCATATGTGTTTAATGTGTTTATAAATTTTAAATTTATATTTTGAAAATAAATATGTACGAAGAAATTATATTAAACCTACATGTTTAAGCTTTTACACATAAAGAAAACTTGGATAATTTGTGTAAAATAAGTATACCGGATTTAAGTTTATATAAGTTATGATTAAAATAAATTTCTTTTCTGATATATTATACCAGGTGGTCCAACGAATCGTTTACGGAGAAAACATATACTTTGTTTTCGCTTTACATGGGAGTAACTAACTTTGTTTTGAAGTTATACTTCTTTCGACGCGTTACATAGATTCCGATTGGAGTGTATTTTCAGCTTGTTACGAATCACTGATATAACACTCGACTGATGTCCCACTGGCTCGATCGATGTTACAAAGTTTTCTATCCTGTTCAATTTTACAGTGCTTGGGAGACATTTAGTAAAAAACGTGTATCATACAGTATATAGACAAAATGTATGTTTACATTCATTATATGCTTAATCGATAAAGACAGGTATATATCTATCACATAAGCAGTGTGACTACACTCTGCAGTTGAAAATAATTTTGTCTGTCTGTGATATGATTTTTGGATATTAGAAGACAGCAAACTCAATATTATATATTATAGAAAGATGAACTAACTTTATTATTAGCGAATTTCCTCCTAAGAAAATGCAGCTATTTGTTTTTGTAGCGATGATGAAAGTTATATATAAAAATAAAAATGATCATTGTAAATGTGGCTCTTAATTCTAGTATTCTTCTTTTTCAGAAACATGGAGTAATAATGATGAAGACATTCCTGTATGTTAATTCAACTCTATTGTCAAATTGAAATATTCTAATGTATAATCTGACGGTGTAGCTATTTAAGTATTTACCAAAAAAGATTTTCTTTACGCAGGAGCTGCTTCAACTTCGAATTTCTTTAGAATACATAAATCACTCCTAGCGGTCATAATTTTAGTGTGATCAAAATAAAACATGTCTGATATATTTTACTCAATGCAAGGTCAATTTTATATCTTGGTCTGCTAAAATATTTTCAAGTAAGAAACAATGTAAGCATTCATATTATCGGTAACATTCAAGTTCCGGTCGAATCCCACTCCAGTCACGATCGGTCTCGAAGAATATTTTTGAGTGAGATCGAACTGGTAAAGGCATGTGAATGATAGCGTAAATACTCTCTGTTCCTGGTTCAGTCAGCTATTACCCACTGAATTTGAAATTTGAAAGATTTTATTAAATTCCTATTTAATAATTGAAAACATTCTATTATTTAGATAATCCTTTAATTATGACTAAACAAATGTGGAATTTTGAAAAAAGTAATAACGCATAAATATGCATACTTCAGAGTATGCATACTTGTCATAATTTTAGTGTGATCAAAATGAAATATCATATCTGACATGATTTTAGTATTTGAAAAATTTAAATTTATTAATAGCCAAAATACAACCATATACAACGATTCATAATAGTGTGCTATTGTAGTTTAAAGTTACTATGGAAACGACAATCAAAATTGAATCAAAATTTCAATAAAATATTTTTAAAATTATTTTTTAAAAGTAAGGTATAGTTTCTGTGGAAATGAGAAAATCAACAAAAATTTTAACCGACTCCAAAAAAAGAAACAGGAGATTCTATGTTCGACTATATGTATTTTTTATAAATGTATGTTCACCGATTTCTCCGTCAATTGTGAATCGATTTTGGTCTCGAGGTGGTCCCATTGTCATCAAGTCATAATCTGATGAGGGGATCCCTTCAAACCGATCAGTAGGTAGCACGTCATACCAATAATAATATGTTATTACAAGTAATGTAACAACTAACTGAGTTAATTGTTTGAATACCCAGTATATACTGAGTTGTATATTAATGATTGGATTGTTAACAAGTCTGCATATTCGAATTATTAACAATTCGCTTTCCGAGGAACATTTAATCACAAATTATGTATAATTAGAGTGTATAATCAGAGTGATCGGCATTATAATGTAAACATGAACTTGATAATATTTTACCAGACCGAGATCGGACCGAGAGCGAACTGTGATCGGCAATATAGTGTGGATCGACCCATGTATATATTATTGATAAACTTAGTCTAGTCTTGATAAATTTCACAACTCTAGTTCTAATGTAAATAATAAATCTGCGTAAATGTCAGTCTTTCAAACTCTAATTTTAACGGAAGAAATGACGCTGGTTCTGTTCTACCATGATAAAATTTATTTTGTAGTTTTTCACTACTATATCATTTTTCTAAATTTTTGTCTTAATAATAGTGTTGCCCGTATTAAATATTATTTTAATAAATTATTTAAAAAGAAGTATAACTTACGTGCTTACATTAGTACACACTTAAAAAAAACAAATTTAGTGTGTTTGTGCTAGAAATACTTTAATATTTACATTGATTTATAGGTTAAAAAAATCAAAAAACATGCTTCGCCAACAACACAATAAAAAAACGATTAACTAGGTAGTCGCAAATATCCTGTGGACCAGAAATTTTTCGTAGCCGATTAAGGTCTATGAGTGCTCCGAAATATTTTTCGATGTATTTTGATCTGCAGAGCATGATAGGCAGCCTACAGTGGTTTTTTTTTTTATAAGAAAAATAATAATTTTTTACGTTTTAGTACATTTTGTAAATAGATACGTTAAATACGTTGTATTTGACTTCGTAGTAGGTACCTCATAAAAACATGAAAGTGATTTACGGATTATCTTTTAACTTCCTCTTTTCATGAAGTTTATGCGTATTTTTCAGTTCATTCTTAACTTGTTGTTTATAATCAGTAAAAATTTAATAAATATTTTAAGGATGTACGAGCACTCATGTATAGTCCATTTATAAAATTCTTCAATATCATATATAGTACATTTATAAAAGTCCATAATAATGTTTATTATTTTTTGTCGTATAGTTAAAATTAAAACTTAATTTAGGCTCGTCATACTGGGCCAAAAAAAAAGATATTTAAGAAAAAAACCTCAGATTTCGGGTAATTAAGCTACCGCCGACAGAAATAACATTTACCCGAAATTTTAGTTGTTTTCTTAAACATATTTTTTTAGGCCCGTCATACCGGAATTTTATTGGATCAATCTCTTTATTAATATTTCTATTATTTATTGCGTAGTTTTTTTTCGTCTTATTTTATTCCAAGTGAAAATTATAAAAATATGGGTTTCTACATAAGAGCAATGCATTAAAACTCGAACTTTAACATTAAATAATTAACTCAAGATCCTCGTACCACCCCCTCCCCCCTGAAACTTTTATAATTGATTTATATACACTTCAACTACATGTAAAAAAAAATCAAGCCTTAATCTTTTTGAAGCTCTAGTGCTTGTACATCCTTAATCATTATTTTAGTTAAGGAATCAATGCAACACACTAAACAACACACTTCTTAACAAAATCACACTTCTTAACAAAAGATCCAAAATTTCAAAAAAAGCTATTTTATAATTTTTAGAAAGCAATAGATGGGTGCCATTTTATAAAAATAGTGCCAAATCCAGGAAGTCAAATATACAAAACGGATTTTGATTATTCATTTTTTTATTTCATTTCTAAGATCAAATATTTAAATGTCCTCGTATTTTTTTTTTGCACATTTTTCAAATTGGTTTAATTTGAAAACGATGTGAAATAATACTGGGTTCAAAGTTATTGAGTGTATTTATAGACCAAAATCTAGATTTAAAATGTAGAACGACAATCTTTAATAATAAAATAATAATAAAGTTAAACTTTTTAATATTCGATCTTAGAAATGTAACAAAAATATAATCGTCAAAAATCGATCAGTATTATAATTGAATTCGTGGGTAAAATGCTAATTTTACCGGATGTAATTTTTTACGTAATTTATAAAGATAATCAAAATAATATCCGTATTATCCGATACCCTAATTCGAAGGTACGTACTCCACATTCGAATTTCAAATATCTGCCAATCCCTGATCATGTACTTTTGAGATTATTAAATTGACTTAAAACAGAGGTCAACAATTACTTTACGTCGAAGTTTTTACACATGCAAATTTTGGTGCTAGTTTTCAATCGATTGTTTTATTGAGCAAGCGCAGTATTATTTTGTAAAGTTTTTAGTTATATCAAAATAGAGAAGGTTTCTATTTAAAATCACTTTTTAACCCGACTTCAAAAAAGGAGGATGGTTCTCAATTCGTCTGTATTTTTTTTTTTTTTAAATGTTTGTTACCTCAGAACTCCGTCATTTATTAACCGACTTTGAATTTTTTTTTTGTTTTAAAGAGTTTGATTCCCGATTGGTCCCATTGTCACCAAATCGCATTCTGATCAGGGGATCTCCGGGAAATCGAGGAAAACCCTCATTTTATACGTGATAACCGATTTCTGCGAAATTTTTTTTCTTCTAAAGGGTATACTCATTCATAATGGGAAAATAAGAAAATTTTTTAAAAAAATGACTTCAAAAAAAATTTTTACAAAAAAAAACCAAATTCCTTGTAAAAAAAACTGAAAATCTGTTGTAAAAAAATGCACTAAAAATTATATTAAAAAAAAAACGGATAAAAAAAAAAGTGTTATAAAAAAATTAGTTGGTCGTTTAGTAGGTCTACCCATATTTAGACAAATAAAATCAGTTATAGTATCAGTTATAGTATAACTTCAAAGTCACTAAAAAGCGAGAAATAAAACCTATTTTGACAAAATGGAAACAAGACTTCTAAAATCAAATATTCTATAACAAAAGAGGCACTAAAAAGTAAAAAAATAATTGCATATTCTTGTGCCAATTTTAGTCCACCAAAGCAAAAATTTTTAAATATATATGTACAATTATTGTTATTTTTGGAGGCGGTGTCCAAAAGTTATGTGAATTTCTCTATGGTGACACCGCCTCCAAAAATAACAATAATTGTACATATATATTTAAAAATTTTTGCTTTGGTGGACTAAAATTGGCACAAGAATATGCAATTATTTTTTTACTTTTTAGTGCATCTTTTGTTATAGAATATTTGATTTTAGAAGTCGGGTTTCCATTTTGTCAAAATAGGTTTTATCATGCAATTGTATATGTTACTTATATGTAAGTGTAGTTTGCTTTATATGTACGATATTACATTTCTTTGTGATTCTTGTGACTATGTGACTGACGCGGTTGACAAAGAAAGAAATATTAAACAAGAAGGGAATTATGGCTGTTAAAAACATGTGATTGATAACTTTCATCGTAAGTAAATTTCATCGTATGAACAACAATGTCATTTTTGCTATGTCAGCTATTTTTATTGCGATTGAAAATTTCTACTTTCAAAAAACGGGCTATGTTTATATTATGTGCAAATTTTCTAAAGCATGTATGTTAAAACAAATAAAAATTAAACCCTGCAACAAGCATTGTTTGGACCAAGCAGGCAAAGACAGATTCCATGTTTGCATTTATAACTCAAATTGTATTAAATTTTCAAACTAAATGTAATGATTAGAAGTTGTAAGGTATAAAATTTCTTAAGAATAAACAAGTTTTGGAAAAAGATCATAAATCTTTTTTTTATTATAGAAATTACTTCAACTGTTAAAAACATCAAAAATAATTTACGTTATGAATTTTCATATGAACTCAACTTTGACATGTTCTAACAATTTTTTTCTAGGAAAATATGTATTACAACTTTTCGATCTTATTCGTTTTAACTCCCCGCTAAACTACCCCAACACAACCCAAACTAACCCTTTTCGTCCTTGAAATCCTTAGAATTCCAAAATGTTTTTTTTTCATTTTAAGTAAAAAATATTGTAAAACATTTTTTTTACCATATAAAATTGTCGGCAGGTTGGTTTGGGTTAAGGATTTCATGGACGAAAAGCACTTTTTCCTCCTTGGAATCACTTCCTGTGGTCTTTCCCAAATATTTCCACCCATTTTTACTGAGGGAGAGTGGGAGGGGTAAAACGAATTTTACAAGGACGAAGATTCTAACTTTAAATCAATACCCGCATTTAAAAAAAATTTTAATACATTTAATACGAGCTACTTACGTGAAAATCGAAAAAATTGTATACTTTGGAATAGCTTATTTACGTTTTTAACAATTTGTTTTGACAGAACTGTCCCGAGGTGCTACATGTTATATTTGATGTTTTATTATTTGTGGAAAACTTTTATTATTTTTTTCGCCTTTTATTGCTTGATTTTTGTAAAGGTAGGTTAAGCCAGCTAATCATCTCTATATTGACTTAGAATATTTACGACTAGATAATTCATATACTGAATATCTTGCATACGAACATTTTTTTCCTGACAACGATCCAGATAATTTCAATTTTACTGTAATCGATTTAAAAATAATGGCAAACTTTTGATATAGTAGTAGAAATAATATTGATTAATAATTTTCAGTATTAACATGAGAAACCAATAATTAATTATTGGTATTAGTTTTCATTTAATGACTACAAAAACGTATGTTAAATGTATATCCAGTCTACATATAATCTTTATACTTCTTCTTCGTTTAAGGTAGGGTATAGGTATATTGTTTACTTACTTTTTGGATTTTCATCTGTTGAATTTCCAACCTTTATTATAACAAGAGAGGAAAGTATATATATATATATATATATATATATATATATATATATATATATATATATATATATATATATATATAATACCACAAGTGACATTTATTCATTATTAACTTCTGTCTCGTTCGCAAAACCAAATAATATTTACACATACCACATAGAATAATATCATTCTTTTATTGTATATACACGGTGGTTCATAAAAAATGACACGTACTTTTTTATACAATGGTTCGGAATATTTTATTAATACATCTTGTATTGATCAAATTTGTGCTCGCAAACAATTTATAACATTAAGTATACTAAGCTGATGATTTCGAGTTTTGCATGGTTTAACCTTTTTTAACCTAGAACAGGTAATGGATTATTGCGGATATTCCGCATTAATTTTAGCACCCGTATCCGCAATAATCAATACTTTTTACGCATCTTTTGCGGAAGCGGGTGTTGCTTGTTTTGTTTAGCATTTATGGTTGATATTGAATGCATATTTTGAACAGAAAATATTCATTGCCATCTATGAATGAGTTTTTGAACCTGTATATGTACCACAATCTATGAGCATCGTTGTTAAAACTGATTTGTTATATGTAATACCAAGTATGAACAACTTAATTGTTTTGAGCGTTAATTTATGGAAGTCCATAATTCCACAACCACTATTTTTTTATAAAATAGTGGTTGTGTGCTATATAATTATTTTTGAAATTTGTATGAACAATTTGTCGATCGCGCGGCGAGTAAACGTCGCCTGGCCAACGGTCGGTCTAACACGCGGCAATAATTAAATTTCACATAAAAAAATTGTTAGAGAATATTAATATAAATACTAAATTATTGTTCATTCAAATGATTTATTCACCGCGGAAATATATTACACTGACACTTTTCATGGTCACTCATTTGAATTTTCACATTTGTAAACATAACCTTCTACTATTCGATCAGCCAAATTTATGTTTATGCGAAATAGTTTCTAAGAGTAACGTTTTGTGACAGAAATGCAGGCATCGAGAGGATTCCTTACGTGTTCCAATTTTCCAAGTTCGGAACACTAAAAATGAAAAAAAAAACACTGATCCTGAATCGTTAAGATCCATATTATGGTGGTATATTTTTAGTTAAAAAACCAAATTTGATAGAGTATCTATGATTACAATAATTTTTTCTAAGCTAGATCTCAATCTTATAACAGTATTTGACACGAAATACTTCCTGTATAACATCGTATATGCATGTTAGAGATAACGGTTATGAACCGATTTCAATAGTTTATATTGATATTTTTTTTTACTTTTATATTTTACTGCTACTGGTAGAACGTTATGGAGTTTAAAAAGATGGATTTGTAAAATCGAGATTTGTTGCCTTACATCGTGAAATATTTCCAAATTGACTATTATATTTTTGCGAAAATCAATTTATTGATTTAATACAAATTGTAAGCAAAGTTTTTAAGTAATTAAATTTATTTAAATTTCTATTGAAAGATAGATAATCAAAAATTTTGTTACAAATCCCAGGTGCTATGTAAAATCAATTGCAAAAGTTAGATGTTATTTTACGACAGGTGGAATATTATAGTTGGTTGAATAAATTATTAGTTTAACACTATGATGAGCGGTTGTGAATGACTTGATATTTTCCTATAACCAACTATTTCTATAGGAAGTGACTATATACACATATGGTAGAACACGGTAGTGCGCCAGGGCGAGTTTAAAGGGTTTTGGCCATGCGTGCTTACTTTGATATTACATAGCAAAGTATTATGCGAAAAATGACCCCTGCGTAACTTTTGAGCCAAAAAAAGCTACAGTAGTGAGTTTTCGAATATAGATTACGGAATTCTATGATAACAGTTTTTCGCTCATCTTTAAGGAATAAACAGTTTAAAAGGTATTTAACTTTAAAAACCCAAAAATCATGACCACGCCCAAGATTTTTCTTTATACATGATCGAAGTTACTGGGCCTACACCATAAGTCCTTTAAAGTTGATATTTGACATACAATTAAATCTAGTACCCAAACTGAAAGGAAAATTATAAAACCCCGAAATTTCTATCCCGAAATAGAAAATTTTTGCATATTTGGTTTTGATAAATTTAACATAACAAATGCATATAGTAATATACTACTCTGTGATTGGCTCTGGTCAATTCCTATTGGTAGAGCTTAATATTCGTCTTAGCATGGATACAAAACTCAATTTTATGAAATGTAATTTGAAAACAATAGTTTATTGAGGTAATAAGAAAAAATTTTATTATTTGGAGGAAAAAAAAATGTTTGTAAATTAATTTCGAGATAAATAATGAGATACTTAAATAATGAATTTTATCATTTCGATCTATTAAACATTTTACTTTTGTTCCCATATATTTTGTCCATTTTTTTCAATATTTTTGTACGTTCTTCACTTAATTATGGGAACATAATTCATCAACGTTCGATTTACACATTTTACAATATGTTCTGAAGTATGTATAACTCAAATTAAGATAAAATGAACTTTTTTTATATAATGTATATACATAAAAAATCAATTTTTAATTAATTTATATAAAATTGATTTATTAATTATCGATAATCTATTAAAAATAAAAAGATATAAATATTAGGCGAAAAATATCTCCCATATAACTTTGGAACAAAAAGAGTGATTACGGAATTGTAAGATAAGGGTTTTTCGCTTAGCGTCAAAGAATAAACAGTTAAAGAGTTAAACATTATATTATCGAATGATAATTAGTTAGAACTCAAGGTTTTTGAAATAAAATTTCAAATTCGCCCCCTTTACCTAGATCAGTTTTTTGGTATTATAAATACGTATTTCGATTACAATGTAGTCCTCATCAGTATAAATTAGTTAGTCGTAATTTACTCTTTGACAATTAGAAATAGATAGAAAATCGAGATCAATATACAAAAATAAAAATAAATAGAAAATTAACTAAATTAAAATATACTAAATTTAAAATATAATAAATTTTAAATTATATTGAAATTACTTTTGTTAAAATTTCATTCACATTTATTCCTGTTACCTTACTATTATTAAAATTACTCTTATATTGTCTCAGGATATGTTACTCGTCGCTAATTTGGGAAAAATTTCACCAAATTACCTTTTTTACCTAATTAGTGTTTTCTACATGGTTGTTTGAATATACATAGACAAGAGATTTAGAAAATCGAATATGTCATTTATGTTGAACAATTCGAATAAAAATTTTCATCCATCATTTAGTTTGTATCAATAAGAGTACATCAATTTAAATATTTAAATAATTAGTTTTCAAAAAACAAACCTTTTTTTGGATGCACTATTCAGAATTTGTGAAAAAAATGAAATTTTTGCCTGGGCTAAAACCATTAAGAATATCGACAAAATGATCACAGATTCTTTCGTGGTAAGTCAAAATAGACCATAGAACTTATATACCACATCACAATAAAAAAATTTCAGGCTATGGAAATTTTATAGGCATGCCAACCAAATTAACGAGAATTTTACATAAAAAGTTGATTTACTACGAAACGGTGTATTTTATAAAAAAAATAAGCAAAAAAATATTCCCTTAGAAATTCCAATGATTGATCAGAAATCATAATTCTTAAGTTTTAATACGGTAGCTTCACTTTGCAAATTTTTGTATTTTTAGCGAATTTCCTGAAAGGAAATAGAGCTATTGGTCCCGTACCGAAGTTAAAATATCGCAAAAATTTCTACAAATGTCCATCGAACCTACCTAGTAGATGTCAAAAAACATCATCTGTAAAATTTATATGTATATATCTATGGACATATATATATATATATATATATATATATATATATATATATATATATATATATGTGTATATCTGTAATCACTCTAGCGGTCACAGTTTTCATTTTATCGGAATGATGGGTAAAATCAGACAAGGGGAAAGGGGGGTTTAGAGGGAGGGGGAAACACAAAAATTGACATATCTCCCTTAATATTTGAAAAATCGAAAAATTTATAAGAAGTAAACTTGTAGGTTTTACTATAATTTTGTTTCTTATCATTTTTTCTGGTATACTAATATTTACAGAAATATTGACGGTTTAAGATTGAAAATTAAATTCCTTAATATATCTGTACACATTAGAGTTTGAGCAAAAATGATAAGGTGATGAATTGTAGAAAATATAATTTTCTACAACTTTATTCCTTACGCTTTTTCCGATTGTTCTAATATTAAGAGAGATATTATATTTTGTGTTTTTCCTCTTTCTTTATACCCCCCCCCCCCATTCCCTTCGACGTATGTCATTTATTATAAAATTGGACTTGAAAATACTAAAATCATATACGACATTTCATTTTGATTAGACTAAAATTGTGACCGCTAGAGAGTCATTTGTGTATTCTTAAGGAAATTCGCTAAGTTGAAGCAGCTCCTGCGTAACGTATTTTTTCCTATTTACAGAAGGTATGTATTTAACAGTCTACGTATGGATGGATGTTCATATGTTCCCATGTACCTAATATAAGTAGCTTCTAAGCTACTTATCATATTTTGACAAATGATGTGTCGTTAGCTTTGTCTTAAGATTCCGCGCGTTGTAGAGTATGTGACGTCATAATTAATCCAGCATGGGTTGATATGACTTGTATTTAACGGAAAAAATTTCACAAATGTATCGATTTTGGTATCAAATGAAAGGTTTTAATTAACAGGATACGAAAATGTATAATTTATTTTTACCCGACTATGGAGGGCAATTATTTTAGTAGTCTATATATGCATTTTAGTATAATTTCATTTAGGATTCCTATAATATATACAGCCCTTCGTGTAACTGACTCACTCACTGGCGTATACAAAATCTAACCCACTTATAGACATGCTAGAAGGATGCAGTTTTTTCATTCGACGCGGAATAACTTGAAAACTATAAGAAAAAACGGAAAACATTAATTTTCCCTACGCAACATACCCTAAAATGGGGAAAAACGCGAAGTCAAGGCCAATGCCCACATGGGGTTTCAAGAAGATGGCGCCCTTGCTAGCAGAGCGAGTTATCGTTACATAACGCGAAGCGGTCTACTTTGTAAATGTGAATCTAAAGTTACGCAACGAATAACAAAACCCGTAGCGTTATGTGCGAAGCGTTACTTAACTCGAAGCGTTCGGCTTTGTATATTTAAACCTTGCAAAAAGCAGTAAAATCCGATCCAAAACATAAATGTAAAAAAAGGCCGAGTTTTCGGGGATATCCTAAATATATTAGTTTCACCTAAGAAAATTAATGAGGATTTATAAATTTGGCCTTCTATAATAGTTTGTCTTTAAAAAGTGATGATGTAATATAGAAGGCCGAGTTATTTACCAAGTGTGTGAAAAAGAATATAAATTTATGATGTATATTTTCCTCAGAAAAAATTTACTAGTTTACGGGTGATCTAAATCAGACAGTACTCTTAGATACTCAATCGTAATTGTCCATTGCTAAAATCACAAAATCGTTATATTTCAAATTTATTTATACAACGAACCACAATAAATGGAAATTATAAAGCAAAACATTTGGATATACATAGGACATATACACAAACATTTATAAATAATGTCAAAACCATAAATGGACTTTAAATTATTAAATAAACATCTTTCACATATTGTATAAACTATAATTTTCAATTTCCTCTAATATCCTTTAAGTAAATATATAGTCTATATAGTCTATATATGTATATATGATATATTATAAACGTTGAAAGGACATGTCTTCTTTAATTTAAATTATAAACAAAGCGTAAATGGTATCTTGATATTCTATAACCCTTACTAAGTGCAAATAATATTTACAAAACCTTTGTTTCAAAACTTATCCTCTTACACTGAACGCAATACCGTTTAATATAATTATATTTCTTAATGAAGATCTTACATTAAAATTAAGATATTTATAGATTTGAATTAATCACTAAGCGAATTTTCCTTCAAAAGCAAATAATACATACTTTTATGGCACGTGATTGGTCGATTTTATTTTATATATATAACAGATAATACCTACTGTTCTGTTGGATCAGATTAGATTATATTCAAATCAGGAGTAAGTATTAAGAGATTTTGTAACGCGACTAATTTGATCTATTGTACCTCCTTTCCTTTAAAGGTATTCTATAAGTTCACTAGTCTTGAGAAACTTTAGATCTTTTGGCAGCACCTCATTGATTTTATCTGGTTGGAGATCTTTCCACCCCAAATTATCTTTTATTGAGTTTGAAGTGACCAGTAAGTATCCTCCATTGTAAAAGATCAGAGGCCCTTTTCCATGAGAAGATTTTTACACGAGCCTTTGCTGTTCTTGGCTACGAGCACTTACTCAAGAACGGCTGGACTCGATGTACCACCCATTCTTTTATTTTATATTTCATTGTGCTTTTCGGAACTTCAAGAAACGGTTCTGGACCGTTTAGTGATCAACTAGCACCCATTCTGGCTAATTCATCAGCCTTTTTGTTTTCATCGATTAATGAATGGCCAGACACCCAGCCAATAGTGACCTTATTATGTTTACCTTGATTTTTCAGTAAGTCGATACACTCCACGACAATTTTGGAGTTTAATTCAGTTGAACTTGACGCTTTAAGCGCTGCCCGACTATCGGATAAAATATATATAATTCTACCTTTGTAGTTTCGCTGAAGGTTTTGGATCTATTTATGGAATACACTTCAGCCGGGAAAATCGAGGCGTATTTATCAAGATTGACGAAGATATTCGTACTTGGTCGCTCAGAGTATAGCCTGATCCAGTATCGGTTTTTGTCGTGTTAGATACATCGTATTCCAAACTTTTCATACACTTCTTGGAGATAAAAATTATATCTCTATATGCAAACTTAAAACATAGTTCATGCCTTTTAATACTGAACGTTTTGCTGAAAGTTTTCAATCGCATTACAAACAGTTAATATACCAAAAATGACATAGCTGTTCCCTCCTTGTTTAACTTCTTGTTAACTGCGCCAGACACATGGTCAAAGTATACCAATCACAAAAAAAAAGATATCACATAAACGCAAACATTGTACTTACTTATAAAACAATAAGTAAAATTGCATTAAATAGAAACCTTTTCTATTTTTACGTAGCGCTTGCTCAGTAAAATAATCGATTGAAAAATTCCTTAAAAGCTTTCACGTATAAAATCACCCCTCTATATTTAGAGAATTCTTGGACGTTCAACAAAAGTATAAGTTGTTTACACAAAGTTTGACAAATGTAGTAACCCCTGTCTGATAGTTTATCTTATATTAAAAATCATCATTGTCTATTAGTTTATTAAAATATAAGCGCTGACAATCATTATAAAAATACTATACAGTTTTGTTCCAAATATTTTTTTCGAAAACTAAATGGAATGGGCATCAAGCGGAAATTATGGCCATTTACGAAGTATCTGAATGGGTAAGATTGAACACTCTAACGTATAATGATATGGCTATTCTCTCTGATAGCCAGAGACTGCGATAAAATCTCTAAGCTCACTCTACATGCCTTCTAAGGAGGCACAGCACTGCCAATTTTCTCAGAATGGGCTATCGGCAAATGTCAATGTAATATGGGTAATAACCTAATATGGGTGACGTGCCATAGGGATATTCCAGGGAATTGTAAAGCCAAGGAGCTCGCCAGAAACGGCATAAAGGTATTGGACACAAGCATGTATAAACATCCAAGCATGCACTTTGCAAACTGCTACCTAATCCTGAATGAAACAATTCTAAGAAAAGCCAATATTGAGTGGAGAGAGGTACCGCATGACAGTTATGGACAGTTGGAGGCGTTCCGAAGATATTATTTCCCTTGCAAGGCCCTCCATAAGCAATACACTGACTGGGAGGCTGATCACATGGACCTAATAGTGTACCTCGACTAATGCAGGGCTGTAAGGAGGAAGAAGAAACAATAATCTATCTTCGCAGTCACTGTCCAGCTCTTGCTAGGAGAAGACACACTTGGATCAGCCATTCTATGACGACTTCTCCGAACTAAAATCGGTCGACGGCAAATCTCTCTTGCTGTTCGTTAACCGCTCCAAATTATTTAAGGAATAGTAATAATAATAATATTTTGTTTAATTACTATTCAACAAATTTTCTTAAACTGTAGAAATTCTTTTCTAACAGAAAATTTTTTAAGTTCCTTTTAAATATATGTGGGTTCACATTTTTTATTTCTTTTGGGATCCTGTTATCCTGTGTTCGATGTGATGATTTTCGTATAGGTTAATGTTGTTTAAAACAAAAAAGAGCATTTTTCAAAATATACGCATCTACAACGGTCAGAATTCCCAATTTTTTTCAAATTGGTCTAGCATAGTCGCTCATTTTAGAAGTATTTATGTCAACATCAGAGGAATTTTCCCAGAACAATATTTTATATTTAATATTGGAATGAATGTGGGCATAGTATACTTGCAGCATAATGTCAAAAGGAACTATATCTTTAATTAATAGTGGCTCCCTGTGAGACGTTTTCCTTTTCAGGTATCACCATGCGCCTTATGGCCTTAGTGTGTCCCACCCGCACAGCCACTTCAACCTAACTTAACCTATGACAAAATTTTTTTTATGGAATTATGAAATTTCGTATATCATACATTTTCAATATCTCTCATGTGGTTGTTAAGTCATCCTTCTTCTAAAACTAGCTCTGAGTAAACATTATGATATTATAAAAAGTATTATTATTTTTCACTTCAATAAGTTTTCGATTTAAAAACGGAATGTAGTAATTATTAGTTTCTATAATATATATATATATATATATATATATATATATATATATATAAATATATTATATATATATATATATATATATATATATATATAAATATATTATATATATATATATATATATATATATATATATATATATATATATATATATATATATATATGTTTATATTTATT
Source organism: Nineta flava (assembly GCA_963920215.1). Lineage (NCBI taxonomy): Eukaryota > Metazoa > Arthropoda > Insecta > Neuroptera > Chrysopidae > Nineta > Nineta flava. The sequence goes on along the minus strand of OY986045.1, from coordinate 15,042,673 downwards.
AAAAATATGCTACAGAATGGAAAATTTTGTATATGTACGAAATTGTACAATTTATTACTCAGCAAATTCAAATATGTACGAGGATTCTCTACATATAATAATAATAATACCTCATAGGATTTGATAATAGAATTTATATAGATTTAAGCTGAGCTACGAGAAGCGTGCTTGCTATTTTCTCCTTTACGTTTCCTACACAATATAGTTATCCATTTCATATATATCTATAGCTAGTATTTTCATAATAAATAGAATTAGACCAAGTCTAGGTAAGTGTTTTTCCTCTTAAAGTAAAGTATTGTTAATTTGAATGATATAACGTAATCAATAGTTTAAGTTTATATTTCTATGTTTCTGAAATTTTTATTAAAAAAAAAAACACAGATAACGATTGAAATCCTGAAATCTCATCAATACGTATTTCATTTCTCATTTGATTACTTTGATTACGTAGAGAGTGAGCAAATAAAAATCTTTCACTGCTTTAAAATAATCGTGGGTAGTACAAAGGTAGCAAATTAAATCATCTAGACCTGAGAAGAAATACTACGGAAAATATGTTTGTCGTTTTCATATAGTAAGATTTTTCAACAAATTGAAGACTTGTGTAATCGTGAAGACTGTTATGAGTTCGTACCTCGTTCAAATCGTGTAAGTGTCATCTACCTTTTTCATATTTATGGCCACTAAGCTTTGAATATATGGTTTTACCACAAATATTTGTTACTTCTACTCCTAATAGGAGCATAGGGTCCCAACAAAAGCTTTGAAGCGTGTCCAGCTTCCCATATTTCAGTAAATAACGGATAAATAATATCCGTTCGTAAATTTATATTACATCTCTGCTTTGATTTGATCTTTACTACGTGCTTTTATATTTCTATTAAGTTCTTTAACATTATTTCTTTTCTCATTTTTAGCAGGTAGGCTGAAAAAAAAATTTTTGAAAAGAAAAAGACATTATAGTAAGTACAAGTTAAAGTTAAATAAATAATAATTAACTAAAGAGTAAGATTAAGATCATTTAATAAAGAGACAACAACATTCAAAAACAACAAAAATTTATTTACAAGCACCCAAAGATGCATAAAGTTATGTGCACTATTTACAAATTATAGTCTCCAAAGAAATGAACAAAACTCCTGTTACAGAAAAAAGTGAAAAAATATTAACATACCAAGATAAGAAAAATTTGAAGTGTTCAGTTTTTACTCTGAGACTTTTACGATGTAAAGATGACGTTACAAGTCAAAACGTGATCAATTGAATCCATAACTTTAACTAAGCAGTGAATTAAACCTGACTGTTTGAAGCTCCCATGGAAAGTGTGAATTTATTAGAATAATTTTTAATAACGTCACATCGGTTTTAGCAAAAATTTACAAATTAGTAATGAATTATATAAGACTAGGTCGAATAATTAAGCAAATACCCTTCATATATATATATATATATATATGGATCACTACTCATTTCGTCAAGTGACCTCCATACAGATGAACTCATACAACGAGCTTAAGACAAGGATATGTGAGAACATATCAAGGCAGGTATTGGTTCTTAATGAATTCACTCCCATTATACCACATAACCCTGGAAAATTTATCAATCAAGCCTGAAAAATTTGTGGATAGATTGGCAAAATGTCAATTTATTTTCTTTGTAATTGATAGTTCTTTATTGGGCTATTTAACATGCTTTACATTATTGAGCTGTGTCTCTAAGGAACTTGTGAAATCTGAATCAGGAGGCGACTGGTATTTATTAAAGGCTGCAATCTATTGATAGAAGTACCATAAACGCGTGATACCAGAGATACAATAAAACGGCCATTCAATATGAGTTTCTGGACTCCATGCTCTGGCAAATCTATCATTTGTATCAGTTGAATTTCGTACAAGGAGTTGTAACAAAATATATGTAGTAGAATGTTTGCCGTTTGATATGAATATTGAATGGAACAAAATGCCCCAATGGACATTAAAGTTGGATTTCCTCTATTGTTTAATGTTAATCTGTGTATAGGTAACTAGACAACAATAGTATCTCGAACTTGTTTCTAATTATATTATACTATAGAGAGAGATCAGTCCTTTCCTATTCAATCCAATTATATTCTATGCATGATAGATAATATTTTAAACAATAAACTGTTCATTTCCGAAATAACTGTTTTCATACTTATTCAAGTAAGAAGCGTCTCAGTAAAAACAATTAAGTTATATAAAAGTGAATGATATGAAAGTCTCGAATACCAAGTTCTTGTCAAGTTTGAAGTTTTTCAAATCTTAAATTTAAAAAGCAGGATTCCACACTGTTTTGATGGCTTTAATAATAGATTTTCAACAAATTAACAAAATAATATTACATTATTTAATCAAGTTAATATCTCTATCTTAGAGATATTAACAGCCCAAATTTTAAGAGAAGTTTTTTTAATTAAATTTTGAAGCATTTGAGTAACAACCTTGGAGAATAGAATTCGAAAACACCCTTGTTATGGGCCACTCTTATATACATATATATATATATATATATATATATATATATATATATATATATATATATATATATGTATATATATGTATATATATGTATGTATATATATGTATATATATATATATATATATATATATGAGTGGTCCATATCAATGGTGTTTTCGAATTTCTATGCTCCAAGGTACTGTTGTATTGAAAATTATTGAGAATAATTTTTCTGGATCTAGCACATATTTTAATTATCAAATACAAAGATATTAAGAAAAATATTACGAAAAATATTTAAGAGAAAATATTTTTCTCCTTAGAAAAAGGAGTTTTTTATTAAGTGCAAAAAGAAAATAATCTAGTTCGATTTATTTTTTTCTTTAAACAAGGTTTTTTTAAAGTCGACAATTGAAAAGAAAATTATCACTGCTTTTGATTTAAAGATTTTGTTTAAAAAAAAATAAAAATAAAAAATAGGAAAAAATTATCAGATATAATTTCATTTAAAAATCAAAAGTCTAATACAAGTTGAATATTTTTGATAAATACGTAAATAATTAATAAAACAAGCTTGTTATGATGAGTGTCATTCAGGTCCAAGCCTGGACGGAGTATTATAATTTTTAATTAATTTTATAAATAATCTGAATCTTCCGACTGCACCCATGGTTGTTGATAAACTAGATTATACGAGAAACCTCAATGCAAAAATATATTTTCAAAAAAATATTTCTTCAAAACAACAACCATGTTCTAGAAAGATCGATGGCAGGTATAAAAAAGCGCGACCAATGCTGATCAAAATCAGTATATATTTGATTGTTATTTGATCAGTTCAAAGTTTATATTTGACTGTTGCAGGTTCGGGCAGCGCTCTTTTGAGGAATAAAGAGAGCCAAGATACCGCGGCAGTACTCAAAGGCTTCCAAATTGATTAAGATAAAACTTCCCTTAAAATTTGGGCTTTACCCTTTGGAGGAAATTCGGTAAAAAATCACCGCTTAAAAGTACACATCTGAAAAATGCATAAAATATTAATTTCAAATCTCCAAAAAGTACAATTTTTTGTTAAACAATTTTTTTTTAATTAATTTTGCTGTGATCGTCATCAGTCGATTTTGAAATTTATCGATCCTGTTTTATTATTATTTTTTAACAGAGAGAGAAATTTTATAACGTCCAAATATTGTCTTACAGATGATTCAATGCTTGTGAATACATCATACATGTAAACCTTAATTTTATCTTAAGCTTTTTATTTCTTTCATGTGTTGGCTTATAATATTTAATCAGCAAAAGTAGTGTATTATATTTATGACTTCATTATGGTAATCATAATCGCATTGAATTTAACTTTCATCAAAAGTCAAAAAATGATGTATAAAGAAACATGATATTTATATTATTAATGAAAATTTACTATACATATTTATTTATATTTAATATTTTAATTCAATTAAAAATTGTGTGTTAAAATTGCAAGTCAGTACAATTTAATATGTTGGTAACATGTTATATCTAAATACTAAACACTTGTGTTATATAGAGTGTTTCTAAAAATGTACAACCAGTAAACAAAGCAAAAATGAATAAAAACACTGCGAAAGTTTTAAAATTTTGTGGCAATGTTTGTTCTGACTTACTATTGAACGTACTAATTATCCTAAATAATTGATGATTCGGAATCGCCGCCATCTTGAAAAAGGGTGAATTTTTTGTTTTTAACATGCTTTTATTTTAAGCTTGACCCGTATGTATCTATGTATGAATATAATGGAATTTTGTAAGCTAGTTTTCACTCACTTCCGGACGTATGAACAATATGAAATTTTGCAGACGTATTAAGAACCGGTGACAATACAATAATATACAAAAAGACAAGAAAAATTAAAAAAAGACAAAATAAAATATAAAAACTTCAATTTATTAATAGACAAAATACAAATCTGCACATATCAAACTTCTATAGAACGATTTATAATGTGATAGTATGGTTTATAGTTTCTATGGAAATGTCATCAACATTTGCAACTTTTAAAATTCAGAAAAAAATATTAATTTGCCATATTTTCTTTGGTAAGAATGGGATTCATTCCATCACTCGTGGAAATAATAATGAATAATTAAACAACACAAAAAATAAATTTGTTTTAAGACTAAAAAACAATAAATAAAAGTTAGAGTTTAAAAATACTAAAGAACATGCTTTTATTGCAATATGAACTAAAAAATACAAAATAATTCAAAATAGAATATTGACAACGAACTTAACTTTAATGTAAACAAAAGCATGGGGTGCGCTCTACTTACGTCTTCATATGGATCTACTTTTACAAGATTAAGTGGAGAGAACCTCATGCTGTTGTTTACATTAAAGTGAAGTTTGTTGTTAATCTCTTTATTCTATTTTATATTATTTTGTATTTATACCCAGTATATTGTAAATATACAAGGTATATTAAGTTTAGTTCCGACTTTGTAGCGCTTGTTAATATTGATCGCAGAAAAAAATTTTGTTATGGGTGTTCATAAAATTACCTTATCCATTTCCGCATGTCCGTCTGTGAACACGTTAACTCAAGAACGAAAAGAGATACAGAACTGAAATTTTTTTCTGTGTTATAGAGCAAATAAATAAGGTCAAGTTCGTTAATGGGCAAAACTGCAAATCTTTGAAACATTTAATAACAAAAAATCTTCTTTTCTTTAAAATAAACAACTTTTGTTTGATATATTTTTCCATAAACTCAGTATATACTGGGTTTATACTACTATTCAAACAATTAACTCAGCTAGTTGCTACATAACTTGTTTTTAGTTCATATTGCAATAAAAGTATGTTTTTTAGTATTTTTAAACATTGTTGTATAACATCTTAAATATCGATTTTATTAGGCAAACATCTCAGTAACCATCTGGATTTTCTTAAATGTAAAAAATCCTAAATACAAACTTCCACACAAATTTTCGTCTCTTATTTTACCCAAGTAAGGAATGAATTTCCAAAAACGCTGATACAACTATCTTTTATTTATAAACAGAAGCCTAAACACCAACTTTCACGTTTCTATCTTCAAAAATGGTGCACTTCCCATACAAACGATCGTCCCTTATATTACCCCCATAAGGGATGAATTTCCAAAGGTGCTGATACAACTGACTTCTGTTTATAAAGAAGCCGGAACATTAATTTCCATATTTCTAACTTAAAAATGGCATTCATAGAAAATTTTATCCCCTATTTCGAGAATGAATTTTCTCAGAGCTTACCTACGTTATATAAGTAACACGTATGCAAATTTTCATGTTTCTAGACCCACCGGTTTATGGTGTGCGTTGCCTGTCTATAAATTTTATTAAGTAGACAGTAGTTAAAAAAGTTGAAGAGTTATTATTTTAAGTACTTCCAGACACATTTCGATAATGTAATTAAACGATATTACCAATTAGGTTCAATTAAATAAAAGCATACTAAAAAATGTAAATGAATATAATAATGGAATTAATTGATTTAGTACCCTGAGGTAGGCATGATAATTCAGGTGGGCATGGATTGCTCTTCAGAGCAACTGTACTCTCCATAAGCTGAGTGAGAGTAAGCAAGAGAGGTATTTTGAAGTAAGACGAGACGATGTTTCAATACAGTATGTCCTACCAATTATTGCCCAATAATTTATTTGATTTTATATGTTTCATAGGTGGAAATCCTGATTCACATAGATAAGAAGATGCGAAACAACTACTAAGTTTTTTATTTATTTATTTTTAATAATGCCGGATATTCAAACGAAGATCACTACTACTTTTTTTTTTTGAAAAAGAAATTATGCGAAAAATAATTTTTACTAGCACGAATAGTTCTTTTCACTTTTTCAATTCTAAGTAGACTAACTCGAAGGAACTCAGTCAGGTTGAGTAAGCTAACATAAAATTCCCACTTTATGTAAAATTTAACAATTGAGAAATCAGTAACAAATTATCCTCCCCCCTCCAGCCTTATCATTGGCATGTTTATTGTATACCACTAGTGTCACCAAATTCCGATGACACTGCACCCCCTACGAAGAAAAAATAATTAAATCAGGTAAATAATTCTTTATTAGTTCTCCGATGTGTAATAGTTTAGGAAAATTATTCGGAATTTCTAACCATCAAAAAAATTTACCGCTATCTCTAAAAGTCTAATATTTTTCAATTCTATTAAAATTCTTAGCAAAAATTTACCTCTTTTATTATAACGATCAAGCGGTAAAATCAATCAATCAAAAGATTTATATAACATTTATATTTTATTCATACACAAATATTAAAAAGATACATTTTATGCCCCAAATTACCAGACCAGAATTCTAGAGTACGTATTGTATTGTATACTTTGTATAGTGACCATAAAAAAGAGATGGTACCTGCATGCACTTTTATCAATACCGAAAACCTTCGAAGGACATTCTTCAGTGCTTGATTCAATAAAATTTATTGAAATCCATTATTAAAATATACTACTTTTACTTTTTTGAAAAAATAACTTATGCGAAAAATAATTTTCATTAGCATGAATAGTACTTCATATTGGCCAATAGTTCAATATATTGGACATGAGTAGGCAAAGCTATTCGTAAATTGATTGAATAAATTATATTCTCTAATATAAGACCATTGCTTTTCAGTTTCTCAAAAGAATTAAATGTATATTGCATTATTATATTTTTTTCAGAAAATGTTTTAATTAAAAAAAGAAAATAATAATAATTGGTATCACCCTGTATATACTGTATGTCTCTTCCTACCTCTCACTCAGAGCACAATGAAGTCAAACTGTGCCCAGCTATGCTGTATATAATGAGTTCATTATTATTGTATGAACTGCTTATTTTACTTCTGTATACAAATATGAGTTGTACTGTTTATACATATGTGCCCATATATATTTGTACTCATATGCATGCTTTTATCATCAAGGGAAATAACAGATGTTTCCTCAGTTTATGTCAGTTCAGTTTATGAAAAAAAAAGGAAGCATTTTTTGTATTTAAACCTTTATTCTCTCTTATCTCTTTTCGAGGTAGAGAACTCCCTCCCCCAACACTTAAGGGAGAACGCATGGACCGAGTTTTTCCATTCCTAAACTTGTAGTTAGGTTTCAGCTCACACTAATTTTCTGCTCGTCACTTTTCAGAGTTATCGTGGAGTTTATGTATAGGCGGTCAGACGAACGGATAGAAAATTGAACAGTCAGGCGGACGGATATGCGTAAAATGCTTTCGGGAACAAGCTTATAACAGCTTATATTATATTAATATTTTAAAGAGGTAAAGTTGTTTGTAAGTTTATATGAAGTAATCTCTGAAACTACTGATCCGATTCTGAACATTGTTCCACTGATTGAAATCTCCACTACGTTTCGAGAGACATACTTGTTTACTCTTATAAGTTATTTACTATATAACGAAAATATATCACTATGCTACGGAAAAGTTATTTAATTTTGAAATATTCTGCTTAAATGGCGCTAACAGTAATTCATGTATAAAAAATTCAAATTTAAATTCATTAATAGCCAATTTTAAATATATATATATATATATATATATATATATATATATATATATATATATATATATATATATATATATATATATATATGCAGGTATATCGATATATAACGATTTATAGTGTGCTAATATAGTTTATAGTTACTATGGAAATGACAATTAACACAATTTTAAAATAATTTTTATACATTGGTTTTAGAAGCTAACATTTAATTTACAATTAAAAATATTATTGAAATTTTTATAAAAAATTTATTTTATTATTATTTTTCTAAAAATAAATTAATGACCTACGAAAAAGTAAAATTTATAATGTAAAATCAATCTGAAAAGATAACATAAAATCAAATTGAATATCATATTAAGTGTTAGCTTGTAAAAAAAAACATAATACTTTTTTTTAACACTCGATTTCACTACCCATCGAATTGTCGTACCAGGGGTTTTGAATTGAAATCGATTCTTAAGGAGTAAACTCCAAAAAAGATTACCTTTCATACATCTGTGTCCGCTTGGCAGATACGCTAAGAACCTAATTTTTAAACAATGCGAAATAGAGAAAATCTATAAATGTTTACTTAGAATAAAACAAACATGTTTTGTGTTACAATTTTTTTCATACAACCGATAATGTAGACTTACGCGGGTGAGCTATTGTATAATATAATATGTACAAGTATCTCTGTAAAAAAAATATGTACTGGACACAACGATAACGGTAGTTAGCCGATAATATCTAATAATATCTAGGTAAATGAATCGCACTTTAGCTAAATACCTAAAAATTGAAATATTGAAACTATTTTAGTTGATTTAACTACGCGAACTAGTACCGATATTATTACCGAATTAAAACTGAATTTTCTTAAATTGCTTGTTTAAACTTAAATAATAATAAATAAATTGTTTCAAAATATTATGAAACAAATTAATAATCGATATAAAATAAAACCAAAAATTAAACTCTCGTCTCAAAATACAACTGTCGATATAAAGTAAAACTCTCGTCAGTGACATGTTCCATTATGATGGATATATAAAATTATCAAATCATCATAGACCAGGTAGTTATGGTCTAGTTTAAATAGTGAGTGCATGCGAACACCATGTAGTCAGAGTTAATTTTGAAACTAAACTCTGTGGAGATAGTATAGAGATCAATCAGTGACTAATTCAAATGGAAACCCAACGTGACAGGAAATTTGTTCGCAATTTGGTACACGGGATGCATAACAACATGAAACAAACCGATGATTAATTCATCAAATGAAACTTTTTATTTTAATTTCGATATTGTTTATTCTGTGTTCAAGTTATCATCACTTCCAATCAATTAGTTTATAAAATTTACGCCAAACTTAGGATAATAGTTTTACCTAGTTGATGAATAGAATTCCAAAAAAAACGCATCATAATTCAGAAAAGTAATTCCCCCGACTCGTTTTACTTTTTAATAAAAGACACCCTTACAAGAGTCATACTGTATTTCTACTCATGTTAATACACTTGACTACTGTATTTTAATAATAACTACCAAAGAATAACGTGACGTCATAAAACACTAGGTGTAATTAAATTATTACACATCTGAACAGTAGTAGTCGTGATGAAAATCTATCCATTAAGTTAGCATGGATAATAATAATAATACAATTTTGAAAATCGTTATTAAATTTTTATTTACAGAGTTTCATTAGAATATTTTGTTGTAATTCCTGAAGGATGTTCCAGCATAAAACCAGTTTTCGACAGATTTCGCTCATTTTTTTTTTGTCATAGGCAAAAAATAGATAGATATATTGTAGCGGCTGCTCTGGATGGGCTACACTTCGACCATAAGGTCCATTGTGATGCCTAAGGATGTGAGTGAAGTGGAAGGAACTTTCGTGTGTAGACTAGGAATTGGTAGAATGTGCGGCTGTAGCCGACTCTGATAGGAACTTCTGAAGTTCGTGAAGAAAACGCAGAAAACCATCACAAGCATAGCCGGTTACTTCGTTCTTGTCAATACGTCGACAGTTGAGTCAATTAATCGCTCCCTTTTTTTTTCCTTTAATAATTGACAAACTGCCGATGTCGGGATTCGAACCCATAACCTCCCTGTCCCCAAGTAGACATAACGCCTTAGATCCCTCGGCTACTTGGCTGGTAATCTGAAAATAACGTTTTCTAATATATCCCGAAGTTTACGAATTTTTTGACCGTCTAGCACGCGAGATAATTACTAACAAAGTAACCATTCTTTCTCATTAGAAGCATGTAAAATTTCATGCCTGTACAAATATTATCTGTTGTATTAAAAAAAATACTCCACAGAATTTAAAAAAATAAACTAGGTTAGTAAAGATAAATATTTATGAAATAAATTTTTTTTAAAATCGCGTTTTATCGTTTTGTTTTCGAAATATAATAGTTTAAAATTATTTTTTATTTCAAAATCACATTAGTTTGTATGTATGAATATTGAATATATGTTTGTGTTGTGTATGTGTGTATATGTATTGTTCTATAATAAATGCAACCCAGTTTTTTGTCCTGATTATATAAGATAGTGCTGGAACTACTTTAAAAGTGTATTGCGGTAGATTTTCTAATAATATCGTTATTTATTTGTCGTGTTCAAATCAACTAAATTAACTTCTGCGTGTTTCTCGCATGGATACACTCACTTACACTACTTGTTAGTAGTGTTTCCAAATTGGGTGATTTTCCCCTAATTTTATGGATTTAATAATATGAAATAATGTATGCCATCATATAATAATTTTAAATAAACATTTTATATCTTTATTATTTGTGTATACTTAAGCGTCACAATATAATACTTGTTAAATTCCATTTCGGTTTCATAAGACAAATATGAGAGAACTAACGTATAGTTTATAGGCAAATATCTTTAACCTTTTTATTAAATATTGATCAGAAAAAATTAACTCGTCAACCAGGAATCGAACCTGGTCTTACCAATATTTAATTTAAAAGTTCAAGACATTTTTCTATAAAGTATACGTTAGTTCTCTCATATTTGTCTTATGTAACCGAAATGCAATTTGGCAAGTATTGTATTGTGACGCTTAAGTATAAGGACTAAGGCTAAGGACTTAGTTGTTCTAAATACGAACATTGATTAGTACTATGTAAGTAGAATCAATTGCTAAATATCGTTATAATATATATTGATTAGTACTTCGAATAATAGTTCATCATATAAATACTAACAACTTTTGCACTAAATTTTTTTTCAAAAACAGACTAAATTCGCCACAAATCAACCATAAAAATTTGTTGCAAGGACGTCATTTTTTTAGTCTACTAGATGCTATATTAAGTATTTAAAAATTGTAAATATTTACTTGTAAAACTAAAGTAACTTTTTTACAGATTGCTCAAAGCACCTAGATGGAACATGTGGATGTTCTTTTTATCATGATCAGGCAGTAAATGAAAAATATCGTTTGGATAAAGTCAGTAGTAAATATTAGCTATCAGTAGCTAAATTAATAGCTATCGATAAAAATTTCCAACATATTTCTGTCCTTCAAGAAACATCCCTCAGATCGTACGTCATATCATACTGATACTCAAAGTTTATTCAATCCAGAAAAGAAATAATAAGGAAAATCTAATTATTAAAATTATGTAATTGCAAAAATTATCTAACAGTATAAATAATGTAAATTCTCAGGGCAACGAGTAATACTGGTATGGATTCCAAACCATGTGGGCATTCCTGGAGAGGAAAAAGTTGATATTCTGACAAATAAAGCCAGAAATTGCTCAAATGTTATGAAAAAGGTATAACTCCAAGATACTCCTATTGATATGCAAACTGAATAACAAATGAGGAGATAACTCTATGGATAAATTGAGATACTTAAAACCAACCTGCCGAACATACCCTTATACAGTAAGGAACAGAAAATGTTGACCAGACTATGCACGGGTCACACAAAGATGTCAAACTAGTAGCTGATAAAGGTGTAGCACATCTTTGAAATAATTATTAACAAATTCTGCTTTTGTTGAGGAAAGTCGGTATACCAGCTTGTGAGCACGGAGATATGAAGGGTATATTTATTAAAATAGATGATTCATGTTTTAAGAAATTCCAAGTTTTAAATTTGTAAGTGTAAATAGCTTTTGCAGCGAACGCACTAAATAATTTAAAAAAAATTATTGCCAATCAGAACGACCGAATGTTTTGACCCGTATAAAGTTTTTTTTGGGTAAATTGGATCATTTACCTAAATTATTTATTTATACGGCGGTTTTGCCCATTTTGCCCAAACTTGGTCCGGTTTTGCCCATTAATCTTACTTTTTTGCTCTAGAACACAGAAAAAAAATTTCAGCTCATTATCTCTTTTCGTTGTTCAGTTATCGTGTTCACAGACGGACAGACGGGCATGCGAAAATGGACTAATTAGGTAATTTTATGAACACCTATAATACATTTTTTTTCTGTGATCAATATTTTCTAAATATTTTCAAGCGTTACAAAGTCGAAACTAAACTTAATATACCTTGTATATTTCTATATACTGGGTATAAAAATCTGTTTAACGATGTTGAAGTTAGTTTATCTTCTCCACTTTTATGTTGTTGGAGAGTAGTTAACTTTGAAAATGAGAATATTAAATATTTTTATACCCTGTATTTATACATAATATACATACAAGGGTTAATTTAATTTAATCCCGACTTTGTAAATGTTGAAATTATTAATCGCAGAAACAAAAAATTGGTATAGGTGTTCATAAACGACCTAATTAGTCAATTTACTTATCCGCCCATCCGATCACCTGTCCATTTTTGTATCAACACGATAACCTCTAGTTAAACAAACATGCTCTCTCTTTTTGATAAATTTAATGAAGCTGTAAATAAATTATAAAATTATTATTTTGTAATATTGGCAGAAAATTTTTTTGACGTTATAGTTAGATAGGTAAGTGTTTAAGCTTTTGATTAAGTCTTATAAAACCTAAAAATATTAAGTTGTTTATAAGTAAATTAGCAAAAGGTAAAACATATGATAACTCTCTTAAAAGTAAAGCGTATCGTTATATTTTTTTTTGAAATTGATCTATAAAAAAATCTAAAGTTAAAAGAAAATAATGTTTATTTAAATAATTTCTGTTTTTTTTTTTTTTTAATTTGTTTATAGCGCGTTATAAATAAATTGAAAAATAATGGGTAAAAATACAGTTAAAAAAATAATTTACTTTTTCAATTTTATAGATATTTTGAATCTTTTGACCTTTCATTTAAAAAAAGATTTATTCGTCTCGGATCAAATGCACCCTTTTTATTTATAAAAGTAGGTGACATGGTATTTTATTATTTGTCGGGGACCTAATTTTTTTTAAGGGCTAAAATTTGTCACATTATTTTTAACATATAAAATACATACTTTGCCATTCTTTTAAAAAAAATGAAGTAATTTTTAGATTTTTTATTTTAATTTAAAATTTTTGCATTTTTCGAACTATGGGAATTTTTTCCTGGAATCCTAATAAATCGATTTTAATGTTAATGGGCTCATTTTTTTTCTATTTTTATATAGAATTGAATAATATTCTATATCATTTTTAAAATTTTTAGTTTTAAAGAAAATATTAAGAAAATACGCTTTTTGTTATAAACAAATTCAATTTTGACCATGTTCCGTCGCGAGCCGGACCGTAAACATTTAAAGTCATATTCAGGACGTCAAGATGAATCGATTTAAAAAAAAAAATTTCGGTTCCGAGCAACCTACCTGAAACCGGTTTTTTGAAGCTAATTTGACTCTACTATTATAGCTAGCTAAAATTAAAACGCGTAAAATTGAAATGAAAAGAATACTATAAAAAATGTTTCGATTTCGGTTCCGGCCAAAACTGAGATGGAAACCAAAATTCGGTTTCTGTTTCGCTTTCGGTTATAACAGTTTGTTTTGGTCGGACACTACTTCTAATTGAGTAAAAAAATACATCTGTTAACTTAGTAGGTGCAATTTACTAGATTAAAGAATAATAAACAATTCTCAAAGGCGTTAATACGGCTCATGTTTCATTCGAGATGAATATTCAAGATATATTTGTATTAATATATATATATGGTTGAGTTATTTGTGTGTTGAAAGAGGATAAAATAATATTGCTCTACAGGGTGTAATAAAAAAAAGGGTTGATGAAGTTACTCTAACATTGACGATTTAGGATTGAAAATTAAAATCCTAAAATCTTTGTATATATTAGAGTTCGAGAAAAAATTATCAGTTAAAAAATTGAAGTATAGTTGATTTTGTACAACTTTACACCTTATACATTTGTGGAATTTTCTAATATTAAGAGAGATATTCTGTATTCTATGTCTAGACTATATGAATATTTCATTTCGTGCATCATATATGGCTGCGAGCATTAAAAAACTTTGCAAAAAGTAATGATATCCGATAAAAAACGTAAATGTGAGAGGGACCAAGTTTTCGCACACAAAAAGTCTTGATATATATTTATTAGGTAAGTTTCGCAAGTGCAGAGTTTTCATATTTTACTTGGAAAGTGGTGAGATTTTGAAATTCTTAATATACAAAGAAATAAACTTGCCAAGTAAAATATAAAAACCCTGCACCTGAGAAAGTTATCCAATAAATATAATACCAATCATTTTCTCATTTTTGTTAAAAAACTTGATCCGTATATAGTGTATTTCACTAGTTTTGAAGGCAAACATTTTTGTTTTGCTCAATACTTTTTGTGTTCGATTAATTTTTGTGTTCTCTCACATTTATGTTTTTTGTCGGATAAACATTTCTATAAATTTAAATAATATTAAAGAGAACTCTAGGATTTTTCGAATTAAATTTCGATTTTTGCCCCAAATTTCCTAGATTAAAATTCTTTGTATTTTATAAATACTTATTTGGTGCAGACCGTCACCAAATTAGCAATAAGTAACATCTCCTCGGAGAATAATTACAATTAACTAATTCATACTGATGATTACTACTTTGTAGTCGAAATACGTATTTATAAAATACAAAAAATTTTTATCTAGGAAATTGGGGCAAAAATCGAAATTTAATTTCTATAAATTATTTACATATTGACCCTTTTTTAAATCCTTAATAGAAATTTTGTATTCAACACGAAATAATCTTGGTTCTAAATATTCTTGGTGTCTTGGGACATTCGACACGAGGACAGAATAACCGCTTATGAAAATAAAATTTAAAGTAATAAATGACCACAAATCTCTTAGACCTAACCAACTTGTATTGAATTGAAAAGAAGTAATAAAAGATAAGTACTCATTTAATTTGGATAATTTAAATAATCCCGGTTAATAAGTGAAGAAACTAATCATTAACTTTGACCGAATGATATTCAGAGTCCACACAAATAATTACCTAAAATATCCTCATTCAAAAAAATTACTAAGAACTCTGAACTAAAGTTGTTCTTTATAAAAATACTAATAATTTTTTTTTTAGAATTTTTTTTCGAAAACCGAATGGATTCGGACAAATCGAAAGTTTCAACTTTGAGCTGTATACACCACTTGTGTCCTCAATAGTATTAGTATATAATATATGTAGTAAATAAGGCAATAAAGAAGATAACTTGTATACTTTTAGTTAGTATACATACATAAAGGCATAGTGCTATTTCTTGTGTATACATGTTAAAATTAAACCGTAAACCCATTATACATTATAAAGAATTATTATTGGTATATATGTAGTACAATCAAATTGACAAAAGTGAACCGATAAGAAGAATGTTACCAGAGCCTTAACACTTGTCAATTAATGTGTTAAAATTTTCCTTATTTTATCTTGTGTGTGTTCCGAAATATAACCCAGTATACTGGCCAGTGCTCATGACGTCATGAATCGACGCCATACTGTTGAATCGTTCCGCAATATACTGGCCAGTGCGGCTATTCACTATGCCAATATTTCAATTAGGTATGGGAAATAACACATTACAACATTGTAGAGAGACAGTAAATATCAAAATACAATAATATGTAATTTGTTATGCTTTTCATTTGATTGTGTGAGTAATGATCACACACAATTTTAATCTGGGCGCAACACAATAATTGTTGAATTATTGTTTAAAAAAGGTACGTTAATTATTCTGAAAATAAAAGAGTTAATTCTGTTAAAATGAATTTAGTTACTAAAAAAAACTCGATAAATTACAAATAAACTATGTACAAAATAAACATTAAAAATTACAAAAAAGGTTCAAAAATTCAACCTTTTGCTGAACAAAATCCTAGCCTATCATAAAAATTGTTTCGCACGTGCCCAAGCATCTCTGCGTTAACCAAGGTGGACCGTTGCAGGATTTTTGCTTGTAACTCTGCTAAGTCATGTGCTCGGCCATGGGCGTAAATGGTTTCCTTAAGGAAGCCCTGCAGAAAAAAAATCGTTAGGAGACAAATCTGGAGATCTTGGAGGCCAACGAATGTCACCATATGTACTCATAATTCGGGCAGGGAAAATGTTTGTTAAAAATACATTCACTCTGACCGCATTATAAGCCGAACAGGCATCCTGTTGGAACCTTATCGTTTCCATATTTACTCCAGGTAGGTTTCAGCAATTGGAGATATATCTGCAGCAATTGGAGATATTTTTCACTGTTTACTGACCCATCAATAAAAAATTGGCCTATTAGTGATCAACAAAGATACCCTCCCAAACGTTCAGTTTTTGAGGATACTGAGTACGGACATTAAAATATCGCTGTTGTTTTTTACGAGCCCAATAACGTGCAATGGAAGGATTGTGTTTTCCAAGCAATGAAAATGTTGAGTCATCAGTAAAGAGAATATTTTTTACAAAATTCTCATCCTGGTTAGACCTTTCCATCACCACTTCACAAAATTTCATTATACGAGCATGGTCTGTAGGAAATATCTCCTGACATTTGGAATATTTAAAAGGTTTAAGGCCATTTTTCCGCCAAACTGCGAACAGTTTCATGGTTAATACCCACTGTCTCAGTCACATCTCATACTGATTGAGTATCTACAGCCATTTACACAACAGAAATTGTCAAATGCGTCAACGATGTTGCGAATTGTCTGAAGGCAAGGTGTAGGTCGGTTCAGGAAATTGAGTCCAAACATTGCCACGCATTCTGCTGGAAAATTCCCAACGTAAACCATTTAATGACCTGAACTTTTTCTTGAGGCGTGAAAACAATCATTACGATACTGTAAAAAATGAATCAAATCAACTAAAATAAAATGTAAACAAATATTTTAATTGTTGTTAAAATTAATCTAACGAAGTTAGACTAATTAGTCTAATGAAATTAGTTCAAGAAGAAATATTAGTGTGAGAATTAATTTAGCATTAGTGATAAAATAAAAACCGGATAGAGTTGTGTAAACCACAACAAATATCATTACAACGTTGCACAATTTTGTCTTTTCATTTAATATTATATACTGCATATAACTAACAGAATTCTTGACGATCTGTATAATATACTAGCTATAATTTTTATTTGCTTGTCTCATCAGTACAATATGGTGGCACACCAGTACAATATGGCGTCGGATTCATGACGTCATGAGCACTGGCCAGTATACTGGGTTATATTTCGGAACACACACCTTACAAGACAGAAACTATGGGTGCATTCGTCTTGGACGCTCACACGCTTTGAGCGCTTACGCTTATAAGCACAAATTATTGGTGTTCATGTTGGCCTACGAACGCTTAGAATCGATCAGAAAATATCGTTCGTTTTGGACGTTGTGAGCGTTAGTTTGTATCAACATGGCGACGTTTTATTTCGTCGGAAGTAACAGAAATAGGATACGTTTTACCAGATTCTGAATCATTTAAATCGATCGAAAATAATCTGGGTAAATAGTTAGCCAATTTTACTGATTTGTAAACAATTTTAATTTTAAGTACTTTAATAAATATGACAAAAGTTTGGTTAGCTTACGCTCACGTAGCATTCGTTTTGATAAATAGTAAGATTTGGCGCTCACGCTTTTGCTGCCTTACCTCTGTGGAGTAAGCGTCTGTGAGCGCGAGATCTACCTCATGAACTCAGCCGCAAGAGTGATATTTTGACACTCACAGCGCCAAGTCGAACGCTGAGATCGACGATTGAGCGCGCTTAAAGCGTGTGAGCGTCCAAGACGAATGCACCCTATATGATATATAATAGTCGGAGAGCTAGTGACGCACGTTTCATGAAGTGTTTGATGCACTTTGAAATTCTATGTAATAGTATCTATTGGATGGATGAGCAGATATACATGCGTTGGCTTGACCAACAGAATATATTATTGAACATATTATTTTTGCGTATACATAAACGTTACAATATTATAGCGTTTTCAAGGACGGTTACGAAGACACAAGTATGATAGAACTAACTTATACTATATTGAGTATAGACTAACATGCCGTTCAATTTATTAATTAATATTAATATAATCAAATTAACTCAAGGAATTGAATCAAGTTCCTCTGAATAAATTGTAGATCGCAAAATTGTCTACAAAAATAATCATATAATTTTTTCCTACGAGTCGCCGTTTTTGAGATATCGTAATTTAAAACATCGAATAGTACTAGTATGCACTCGTATGCCATAATTGAAACAGCAATAGAACAATGCAATGGAACAAATACAATTGTCATTGTTGGTGAATATATTGATTTATTAATGCTATTGACTGTACGAACACCAATTGATCAGATTATTTACTTATTTAAACCTGGAAAATCACGAGTACAATCAAAAATATATTCGTCTCGAAGTTTGACTGCATATTCCAAATGTCGAGATCATATTTTATTTTTACATGCAATAACGGGCTGTGCCACCACGACTGCAATTTCCAAAAGGGGTTAAACAGCAGTTTTTAAATTATTTGAAAAACAAAATGATCTAATGGAATTTGCACAAGTGTTTAAAAACATCGACTCTTCTCCAGAGCTCATCATAAAAAATGGAATTCACTTCTTCTTGCTATATACAATGCTCCAAAAAAAGTTAATTGTATGGATAAGTATAGATACTTATGTTTTTTAAATAATACACGAATTAATAAAAGAGTCCAGTTAGTTTGTCTTCCATCAACATCTGCATCTGCTTACCAACACTTATATCGTGTGTATTATCAAATTCAAGCATGGTTAGGCAAAGAACTGAATTCAGAAGATGGTTTGGAAATTGGTAGATAATAGCCTGGAACCAATTAAAACATTACTTCACCTGTTGTGGTTGTAAAAAATTTCTATTGTTTTGTTCCTTAATATGTACCAATTGTCAAGGGCAGTCCTGCTCGAATGTTGAACCGTGTGCAACATATGATGATACTTATAACATCAATGACGAAATAAGTGATATATCTTTGACTCGTGACTCATAGGAAAAAAAGTATGACAACATTTTTTGCAGACAATTTTGCGATCTACTATTTTTGAGATAAAACTTACCGTTTATGAGATATATGCAAAAAAAAACTGATATTTTTGACCTTTAACCTTGAATAAATTTTTTAGCAGAAGTCGAATCGATGGAGACTTTTGATATTTTATTAGTAATTGTGTACTTAATATATATACCAATTTCCAGCTATATGCGAATTTTTAGCGAATTTCCTGAAAGGAAATAGAGCTATTGGTCCCGTACCGAAGTCAAAATTTCGGAAAAATTTCTTCAAATGTCCATCGATCCTACCAAATAGATGTCAAAAATCATCGTCTGTAAAATTTATATATATATATCTATGGACATATATATATATATATATATATATATATATATATATATATATGTGTCTGTAATCACTCTAGCGGTCACAGTTTTCATTTTATCGGAATGAAATTTGGTATTTGAGGCGCTTTTGGTAATCAAAAGGTGAAGTTCGTTAATGGGTAAAATCGAACAAGGGGAAAGGGGGGTTTAGAGGGAGGGGGAAACACAAAATTTGACATATCTCCCTTAATATTCGAAAAATCGAAAAATTTATTAGAAGTAAAGTTGTAGGTATTAAGTTTTACTGTAATTTTGTTTCTTATCATTTTTTCTGTTACCCTAATATTTACAGAAATATTGACGGTTTAAGATTGAAAATTAAATTCCTCACTATCTCTGTACACATTAGAGTTTGAGCAAAAATGATAAGGTGATGAATTGTAGCAAACTTGATTTTCTACAACTTTACTCCTTATATATTTTTCGATTATTCTAATATTAAGAGAGATATTTAATATTTAGTGTTTATTTGACACGAATACTCGAAATATATTTTATTGTAAAAAATTTTGATTGTCGTTTTCATAGTAACTATAAACTACTAAAGCAAAGACTAAAGTCATATCAGATATTATATTTCATTTTGATTACACTTAAATTATGACCGCTAGAGAGTGATTTATGTATTCTTAGGAAATTCGCTAAGTTGACGCAGCTCCTGCGTAACGAATTTTTTTAGATTAACACTGTTTTTTGGCTTATTTTGACTGGGGTAAAAGCACTATACATATTTATTATATAGTTGTTATACTTTATATATGTACATATATGCCGTAATATTGTACTCGTGAGTCCACTTTGCAATTTCATTACCCACTACAAGCGTATACGTATGGCAAAATATTCTAACAATAACCAGTTTATATAACTAGGTTAAAAGCAAATAAACAATGATAACAATTTTTTGACGCAGTATAATCTATTATTATTGTGTATAAAAAACTCATATTCATACAATTTTCTGTTTGAAATTTGTTTTTATTTTATGAGTACCTGTAGAGGGACAGAAAATGACTTGTGATAAAAATGAACTCGGCTAGTATATGTACTAAAAGTTCACGTATTTTTGAATTTAAAAAAATAAATCATCTCTGCTAATGTAGTAGAAAATTACTCTTATGATACTTGACTAATATTTTATGCAGAAGCTTTTAAACTGGTAACTATACAAGGTATTACAAAATGTGTAACCCGCTATACAAGAGCATATTCTACACAACAAAATAATGAAAAGCAATCAGTATTTTTTTCGAATTTGCCCTGGTTTCGTCGCAGTTTGCTATTTTGTGTCTTTTTCTTCATTTTTAATATATCTAAAAACCTTTAGGATATGTTTTTGAACTTCGGGGAATATCCCACGCATGTAGATTTCAAAAATATCCCAATAATTTTCCAATAATGTTTTAAAATGGCGCCAACTTTAAATAATGAAAATAAAATATCCACAAAATCAGTTACTCTAACAAAAGTGTTTACAGTAAAAAAGCAATGAAGTAGTTTTTTTAATTTAAAAATTGTTCGTCACCTTAGGCTTATTTCACACCATCCGACAATCGTGTAAAAGACACCGGGCCCACGTCTCAAGGGTTTTAAAAGTAATGAGATGTTCCACATTAGGTCCACATCGTGTCATAGTCACAAATCCCAGTGCTGTGGCCGACTGTCATGTCGTTTGAGTTTAACCGGGCCACTGTAGTGGCAGTTTAAACTAATGGAGCGCTACACTTTATTCATCAAAATATCAAAATCGATTAAAATGTAACAAAATTACAGTCATTTAATAATTTTACTCCTGCAATTTACAGCAATCCATTAAAAATTGCTTGATGTGGTTTCTAAGGTTTCTGAGATTAAAGCAAACGTTCGTCATAACAAGCATGCACTGCTCCAGTTGGCGACCTAAATAGTGAAGTATAAATGAGTCTGAGAGACTCTAATTACTCTTTCCATTAACGTTTCCCATAACAAGATAATATTACAAAAATAAACTTGAATTTCATTTAAAAAAATATTATTGTAACAATGTACTTTTTTTTGGCACTCCAGGAATCTTTTGTTTAACATTCGGTTCTTTTAGAAACAAAAATACAAAATTAACAATTCTCTTTGTCCAAGATAATATTTTGTCGAGTCTTTGGAACACTCCAATTTTATTACTGCTCTCAACTTATATATACGTATATATAGTGTTTCACCGAGACTCCGAGGTAACCTCGCCTCGCCTGGGTCCTCGGTTACGAGGAACGAGGCGAGGCGAGGCGAGGTTCAAAATTTTAATCCTCGTTACTAACCGAGGCCAGGCGAGGTATATTGTCCCAAAAACCTCGCGTCGGCCGAGGAAAATTTACAAAAAGTAAAGTAAAAAAAAAAAAATATAGTAACATGTATTTTTACAAAAAAACATGAAGCAATAGATAAGATAGATGCATTTGAAAGGAAAAAGAAATTTTATGCCATGATTCCATTTTATACTAATAATAATTATAAATTTGTTCATCGCCAGTTTGCAAATTTTATAGAGAAAAGTAAATGTATTATTTTTATTTTGTTGATCGACTGCATATTCTTATTTAAGAGAAAAAAAATTGTGCGGTCGGGGGACCCCGTCAGGAACGAAGTTCTTTACGTTATTTTTTCAACTCTAAACGTGATTTAATATGTAGATTTCAATTGATTATATTAGTGTATTTTTGTCACACCAAAAAGCGCAGCCCTCTTTTATTCAACTCTCTCTCTCTAATTTATATATTTTATTTTATTTTAGCGAATTTCCAGAAAGGAAATAGAGCTATTAGTCTCGTACCAAGGTAAAAATTTTGCAAATATTTTTTCAAATGTCCATCTTAATATATAATTATTCTGTCCGTGTGTATGTGACTGAACTCCTCCTAAACGGCTGGACCGATTTTAATGAAATTTTGTGTGTGTGTTCGAGTGGATTCGAGATTGGTTTAGATTCACAATTCAGTCAAAAAATAAAAAAATAAAAATTTCCATGGAAACTCTACTTCAATAAGATAACTATAAAATTATTTTATTAAAATTTTGTTTTAATTTTGAAATGTCAATTTTGATTGTCGTTTCCATAGTAACTATAAACAATAATCGTTATATATCGTTCTATTTTCGCTATTAATAAATTTTATTTTTGCAAATCAGATATTATATTTCATTGATCTCACTAAAATCATTACCGCTAGAGAGTAATTTATGTATTCTTAGGAAATTCGATAAGTTGAAGCAGCTCCTGCGTAACGAATTTTTTTTTTTCAAATGAATTTTTTTTTTTAAATGCCAGCAATTACGTACAAACTTAAGTCGCAGAACTCGAAAAGCTAGAAGTGAAAGATATACAAGAGCAAGCCAAACTGACGAGCAATGCGAAACGCGGAATGAAGTTGAACGGAATCGATGGAATCGAAATCAACAACATAGAAATGTTGCGTTTAACCTCTATCGAGCTGTATTTAATTATAATGTGGAAATCGATTACAGTTCACAGCAAAACGTTGCTATTGGACCAATGAACGTTGTGTGTCAATATTGAATGGCATTTAAGTTTAAAAATGAAGCCCCTGGATTGTGTTGCGCGAGCGGTCAAGTAAAATTACCACCAGAAGAGCCACTACATTCATTGGTTTTGGAAAATGGGCTAGATTCTAAACATTTTTTGACTCATATCGAGCAACAAACGTTATTCGAAAAAAATTTAAGCCAAGTTTCAAGGTAAGTATATTGAAAAACAATAAACTTTTACCACCACTTGCCTGATGCAAAATACGTTGGCAGCTTTCAATTGGAATAGTGTATCAATTGAAATGGCTTGAAGTACATTTGTAGCTCGGTAATAAAATCGTTTCGCGTTATTCTCAAAGTGTAGAGAATGCGTTTTCCAGTTTGAGAATGCGTGAATAACGCGAAACATGTCCGTTAAAATAAAAACTATGACTATATACTATAAACTATAAGTAGAAAAATGCAAAAATGAATTTAATAACAATTGTAATAACAATTGTTATTACCTTTGTAATAACAATTTTTATTCGATATATTTTCTCAAATACCGAATGACCTAGTCAAATACTCATTTAACCAAGTACTAGAAAAATACAAGTGACGATTTAAGAGGTGTAAGCTCAATTTTATATAATATTTCACTGGGCGACAAATAAATATGATGCGAATTACATAAAAAAAATTGAAAAATGAGAGCTAATTTTGTAGCCCATTGTACATAGCAAAGGAGTTTATTTATTTTAATTAAAATATACAATAAATTACGTTTAAAAAAAATATTAATGTTACGTGCCAGTCCAAAAAACTTATTTTATTCCTTTAAGCAATTAAACGATTTTATACACAGAATGATTAAAATGAATTGAATAATAGTAATTAAGAATCAAAGAGACTAAAATAACCGAAACATGATAAAAATTTGTTGAAAATACAAAAAAAAACATCTCACAAAAACAAAATAAAAAGGATAGGCGATGTTAAACATTTCAAGTATTTATATTATTTACGTCAAACAAAGACAACATCGTTTGGTTTTATTATTGATTTAGTAAAGCGGTACGATCACGATACATACTAGTAGATGGGGTGATATTCTGAAATATTTATTTATAATTTTCAATTTTAAAAATTGTTATTTTACAGAATCAGCTTAAAGATTTTTATTTAAATATGAACAAAATAAAGGTAAATATCTTGTATTTAAAAAAAATTAATATAAAAGGATAACGCACTAAAAAAATTAAATTAAAAAGTCAAATGTAAAATCTTTCGGCGTTTCGAAATTGTATCATCATGGTCTTCTAGGAATTTTTAAAACAATACCACTAATAACAATTAGATAGATAGATATATTGTAGCGGCTGCGGAAGGAATTTTTGTGTCTAGACTAGGAATCGGTTGAATGTGCGGCTGTAGCCGACTCTGATCGGAACTATGCCGATATTCATCTGGAGTTCGTGAAGGAAACTGCAGAAACCTTCACAAGTATAGCCGATTACTTCGTTCTTGTCCATACGGCGACAGTTTAGTCAATTAACAAGCCCCTTTTTTTTTAATAATTGACAAGAAAACTCCCAGTTCCAAGTAGCCACTCGGCTACTTGAACGGTCACTAATAACAGTGTGTAGTATTGTTTTCAGACAATGTAATTGTATTGTAATTAAAAATACAAGTATTCGAAATTTCAGCTAATTGTACATCATTGCGCGATTAAAAATTGGCTTGCAAGCTTTATTCTAGACTGTCATGTTAAATAAAAGCTTATAACATAAAAACATTAATAATGATACGTTATTTAAATAGTTTTGTACCCTGCACATATATATATATACAAGGGTATCATAAGTTTAGTCCTGACTTTTTGACGGTTGAAAATATTGATCGCAGAAACAATTTCTGGCATGATGTTTATAAAATGTCCTAATATGTCCAATTCCCAATGTCCACCTGACCGCCTGTCTACCTGTTCGTCTGCCCGCCTGGTCGGTGCGTCGATTCGGGCATCCCAACGCCAGTGTGGGATGGATTTTATGTCTTTGAAACCGCGAGAGATAAAAAAAATGAACAACTTTTGTTTGAAACTTTATTCCACAAACTGAATGGTTTTGCCTCAATCTCAGCCCAAAAATGTGCTACAATCAAAGAGAACTCTAGGTTTTTTGAAATTACATTTCAAATTTTTCCATTTTTACATTTCAAATCCTATTCGACTACAATGTAGTCATCATCAGTATAAATTAGCTAGTCGTAACTCTCTGGGATATGGATTCAGAGATATGTTATGCTTGTTGCTAATTTGGTGCGTGTCTCACGTGAGACACGCAATTATCTCAGTACGACTAGCTAATTCATACTGATTATGACTACATTGTAGTCGTCAGCAATTAAGTCAGTTAATTATTACTTTCACTAATTAAATTTATTTTCTATCACTGTATCTGGTATGATACGACCGTGATCATACTACGTTGACATCAACTTTAACTATGATTAACAAAACCTAGTCTCCCCTTAAAACGATGTTGTATTGTAAATTTGGCAACTTTGTATTCAATTGTACTATGGGCTACAAAATTATCGCTTATTTTTCAAAATTTTATAGTTGGTTGTTCCTTATTTATTCGGATTTTGATAAAAATGCTTCAGTTTAAAGTTGTTCATTATAAATATACTAACATTAGAAACATTTTCCCAAAAATCGAAGGAATATGGCACAAATTAAGTACAAAATTTTGAAAAATGAGTGCTACTTTTGATTCCTATAGTACAAAATAAATGTGTATATCTTGCGGAACAATCAACTAGGAGGATAAGATCACGTATAATTTGATCATGCAGTATAAATGAATTTTTCTTACCAACAAACATTTTCATCTTCTTAAACATTATGAAAATTGAACTGATTTTTTCTTAAGCTAATGCGGAAAATATATAATTGAATTTCAAAAATTGTGCCAATTCCATGATCAATTATTTGTATGTTATAAATACAATACGTCTCAGTCAAACAATTAACAAATTTATTAACAAATTACGGCTAATTAATTCATACTGATGACCACTTGATGATGAAATTTTTATTATTATAGTGCACATAATTGATCCATTAATTGGGGCAAGTTTTAAAATTTATGTTAAAAAGTCTAATGATCTTTTTGATTATCTCTGACAATCTTTCATTTTCTTTTACTATATATTATTTGTTATAAGAATTTTCATCATTTTTGACGAAGTGGCGGAAATTCCTTAATCTATAATTTGTACACTCCCGTTCAATAAAATTGAACAGATCTGAACCGAATCAGTCTCTCACAATTTTGATTATTCTTGTAGTAAATGTTTTTTGCTATACTTCCATTTATTTTTTCACACTTAAAAATATATACTAGTTATCTTTGTTTATAAATAAATCATTATACAGAGAGTTAAAAGTGAGAAGTTTTATGTAATGTAAGAAAATTAACATTTCAGGTCTGTTCAATTTTATTGAACGGGAGTGTACATCTTGCATGGAAAATCACGTTTATCAATATTTATACATTGACATCATCTACTGTTGCCGATGCGCAATTTCACAATATTCCATGTCAAATGGGCCGCAGTTTTCTCTTTACAAAAAGTATCGAAAATGAATGATACAATGTTTATGATCAACTAGCCGTATCCCGACCGCTTCGCTGACGCTGAAGATTTGGGAGATCCGGAGATTAGGATTTTGTTCACAATTTTATGGGTTTTAATTTTTTTGCGCGAAATCCTTTTTTTTTTCTAAAATAAAGGTAGTCTAAGTTACTCCTTATAACATCAGCTATCGGCCAGTGAAAATTGGTCCAGCCGTTTCGGAGATTAGTCGGATCAAACAAACAGACAGACAAAAAATTTTAAACTGTTTTTTTGTTAAGTACGTGCATACTTTCATATGCATTTAGGAAAAAACCTATTATTTTAATATTACAAATAGACACTTCAATTTTATTTATTTGTACATGCATGTACAGATGAAGCGAAAATTTTTCACAGATTAACGATACATCGTAGGATTTTAGTATAAGTTTTGGAACTTTACCAAAACAATTTTAGAATAATACTGAAAAATGCCACATCTGCCGGCAAACAGTTTTGCTTAAGTCAGATTGGGTGAAGTGGTTGCCCCGTGTGTAAGAGGTCCAAGATCCGATTCTCGTCCGATGTGTAATTTTTTACTCCAGTATTATTATAAAATTTGTTAGTCATATATGTTTGTCAAATTAAGTGTAAATTGTTATTTTCATTCGACACTCTATAAATTGATAGGTAGGTAATTATAATTGTAGAGGCTGCCCTGGACGGGCTACACTTCGACCATAAGGTCCATTGTGATGCCTAAGGTTGTGAGAATGTGAGTGGAGTAAAAGGAATTTTTGTGTATAGACTAGGAATTGGTAGGATATGCGGCTGCAGCCGACTATAATGGGAACTATACCATATTCATCTGGAGTTTGAGAAGGAAACTGCAGAAAACATCCTCACGCATAGTCGGTTACTTCGTTCTTGTCCATACGCCTACAGTTTAGTCAATTAACTTTTCTTTCCTAACAATTGAATTCCTGCCGATGTCGGGATTCGAACCCATAACCTCCCAGTTTCCAAGTATGCATACTGCGTAGACATGATGCCTTAGACCGCTCGGCCACTTGGACTTGTAGATAAAAATTGATACTACTGGTAATATGAATCAAAATGGTATTCTGACTAAATATTTATATACACAAAAACAAAAACGTTTACAAAATAATTGTAGACAGCAGCGGAATTTAAAAATCAAATAATGAGAAAGAATGTTTTACAGTTTTGGATTATATTTAAAAGGCCTACTCACCACATACATTATTCTAGCCTAGCGCTCACTCAAATAGCGCCCACTAACTTGGATACTTATATGTACTGGACTTTGTTTTTCAACGAGTTTTCTTCAGATATAAACGTGGTCCTGCACAGGATGAAAACAATGAATTAAATATGTAGTGATCAAGGTCTGACTAGTTGATCTACACTATTTTTACGGATATGTATGAATGGAATAATTATTATTATAATTTTATTTATCATTTTTATCTGTTGCTTAACAACTATAACTTCTCTCTATTATCACGGTTGCTTTGAATGTTAACAACTTTGATAATTTACATATAAATATATATAATATGTCATAATTCAATTTAATAAAGATCAATTATATCTTTAACACTTATTTATTATTTATTTAAATAATAATTATTCATTATATCAATCAAATATCTCTACAATTTAGCGCCCCGAGAAAAACTAAGCGAAGAGGGTGGTAAATTAACATATTTTTAAAGAAAAAATTTAGGAAATCTCTTGATAACAGAGAAAGGACCTCTTTTGGTTTACGCAATGCAGCTCAAAACTTTTCTAGATTTATGGCAGATTTATTCAGAAATGTAGATTTTGTTTTTACTTATCTTGATGATCTATTAATCGCGAGTGAAAACGAAGAAAAACACACTCAAGATCTCAAAACTGTTTTCAACATTCTCAATGAAGCTGGAATTTTAATAAATTCTTCGAAATCTATTTTTGGTGTAACAAAATTAGATTTTTTAGTACATCACGTAGATTCTGAAGGAATCACCCCTATTCCTTCCAAAGTTGAATCTATTTCAAATTTTCCTATTCCGAACGATCAAAAATCACTCCGAAATTTTCTTGGGATGATTAATTTTTATAATCGCTTTATTCGGAATTGTGGTGACATTTTAGCTCCATTGAATAAACTTGTTGAACACGGTAAAACTTCAACGAAGTCAGTTATTCTTGATGAACGTGCAATTTCAGCTTTTAATTTAGCTAAACAAAAATTAATTGATGTTGTTAAATTAGCACATCCTGTTTCGAACGCTGAAACTTGCATTCTCACTGATTCCTCCGGTACTGGCATTGGTGCAGTTTTGCAACAAAAAATTCATAACGTCTGGAAGCCACTCGCTTTTACATCAAGAAAACTGACAGACACTGAAAGACGATATAGTACATTTTCAAGAGAATTATTAGCTATTGTTTTTGGCATAAAAAAGTTTCGTCATTTCATTTCAAATCGAAATTTTTTTATTCAGACTGACCACAAACCTTTAATAAATGCTATTAATTCTCGTAATGAAAATTTATTAAATCGTGATATACGTCACTTAAACTTTGTCAGTCAATATACAACTGATCAAGGTAAACAATTTCAATCACATATATGGAAAGATTTTTTGTCTTCTCTAGGGATTAAGCATATTTCCACTACTGCTTATCACCCTAACAGCAACGGTATTATTGAACGGTTTAACCGGTCACTCAAAATTTCTTTAAATTGCTGTCAAAAAAATAATAACTGGTACAAAATTTTACCTTGGGTACTTCTAAATTTGTGCTCCTCGGTCAAGGAGGATATTAACCTTTCTTCTGCAGAAATTTTATATGGGATTCCTCTTCGATTACCATATGATTTCTTTTCAGAAAACGTTGATACATATCATTCTGTTCAACAATCTACTCGAGAGTTGAAAAATAGAATGATAAACGCAAAATTTTTCTTTACCAGACAGTTCACCAACAAAAATGTATTTTTACCCAAAGATTTAAATTCATCAAAAAAAGTTTTTATACGCGAGGATCATGTCAAACCTCCACTATCTTGTAATTATAGAGGTCCTTTCTCTGTTATCAAGAGATTTCCTAAATTTTTTGTTATTGATATCAATAACAAACCTACCTCTATTTCGATTGACAGGCTAAAACCTGCATACTTTTTTCAATGTTAATCTTATCTTAATTAACTTTGTATTTAATTATAAGATGTACATCAACTTTTAAAGTTTTTTCCGAGTGAACAAGGTTGTTTTATGTTACAACCTTTTTCTAGTCGTTTTTCTTTATTAGTTGATGGGGGGAAGTATGTAGCGCTATCGCATTTTCATTAAATTATTATTATAATTTTATTTATCATTTTTATCTGTTGCTTAACAACTATAACTTCTCTCTATTATCACGGTTGCTTTGAATGTTAACAACTTTGATAATTTACATATAAATATATATAATATGTCATAATTCAATTTAATAAAGATCAATTATATCTTTAACACTTATTTATTATTTATTTAAATAATAATTATTCATTATATCAATCAAATATCTCTACAATGTCAATCTCAGATAAGTGCTTGTCGCTGTCTATTAATGTATCACGCACTCAGTTACAAATGTCATATTGATGGAATACCACGTAAACATCTTTTTTTTCATTTGACCAAAAATCCAACAAAATATAAAAATATTTTATATTTCATTATGCAATCGAAAACACAGTTTCTTTATCAGAAAAAATGAAATTATCATTATAATATTGTCTGATGAAGGAACTGTGTATCCGAAACTAGTGAAATATGTGAAAGTAACGGAGTTATTTGCTTAAATACCCGGTATATACTTAAGTTTATGAAATAATGTTTCAAACAAAAGTTGTTTATTTTAATGAAAAGGAACATTTTTTGTCTTTAAATCTCTTACCGTTTTAAATATAGAAATTCCCTGGCCTGAGAAGCACGGTTCGATTTGGCCCATTCACGAACTTGACATTACTTTTTAGCTTTAGAACACACCCACAAAAAATTTCAGTTAATTATCTCTTTTCGTTTTTGAGTTATCGTGTCTATAAGACAGACGGACAGTCGGGCAGATAGACGGGCATGCGAGGATGAACTACTGACTTAAGTCATTTTATAAACATCCAACCAACAATTTTTTTCTGTGAACCATTATTTTCAACCGTTAAAGTGGGTATGTTATATAAATATATATATACCGGGTATATAAATAAAAATATCTTTACGAACATTCGAATATCTGTTTAATTTAATAAGATTTTCATCAATTACGAACCCATTCAATATAGAAGTTAATCTTATGCTATGGAACCCTGAAAACAAAAACAACAAAAAGTTTATGTTTGTGATTTTTTCTTTCTTTCATTCAGATAAAAAGTAATATTTTAAAATTGAACGAAAAAAAAAAGATAAATACTGTTGTATCTGAGATAATAATACATAATAAAAAAATAAAAATAAACAGATGTAAAACATGAGAATTTGTTTTCAAAAGAAAAAGGCTTACTATACTTCTTTAACAGCTTATTGTAACTATCATAGACATAGTATAATACTAGACTTAGTGTTTCATGAGGCACGAGGCGTGGTGAGGTTTTGGTATCACCTCGCCTCGCCTCGCCTCGCCTCGCCCGAGGTAAAATTTTTACTAAATTTGACTGATTTTGCATGAATGTACATAATATGGTTAAAAAAACTTGTTAGAAAATAAATGTCTTTAAAACACGGAATATAAGTTGCTTAGTCTTTAAATTTTTAAGATTCTCGAATGAAAACAGTAATTTAAAAAAAATTTGGCCTAAAAAAAATTTTATGAAAAGATGAATTCCCGTGATGTTTTAAGAACTATATAAGATGTTCTTCAAAATGCTTCCACGATTTCCAATCCGAAACCCATATACAAGTTACTATTATTATAAAAAGTAATCATGACATAAAATTGCTTTTTCCTTAAAATGCATCTATTGCTTCTTGTTTTTTGTAAAAATACATGTTACTATATTAATTTGCCTCGGCCGAGGCGAGGTTTTTGTGACGATATACCTCGCCTCGCCTTGGTTAGTAACGAGGATTAAAATTTTGAACCTCGCCTCGTGCCTCGTGACCGAGGACCGAGGCGAGGCGAGGTTACCTCGTAGCCTCGGTGAAACCCTAACTAGACTGCGCATTCGATGGAATTCATGTTCCTATATTAGAAAGAGATACAGACACGGTTACAGTAGAGCTATCTCTGTCATTCATTCATAGTGGAACAAAGATAGAAATACTGAAGATCAGAGGCTATATGTTTCTAAAGTTGGTACAACTTTTCAATACAGAAAGTATATGAATCGCGCAGTCTAGTAATACTATGTCTATGGTAACTATACATATATAGACAAAGAAGAGGAGACCTAACAATACTTCTAGGCCTATTTTCCGTCTTTTTAGTGGTAAGTATGTGGTGTCAGACATTCTTTTTTTGTTTTGTATTGTTGTAAATTTTCATTTATTTAATGTATGTGTGTTTTACTTTATTTTATATATACATAAATATAAAATAAACTTATGTAATAATGTTAGAAAAAAGAATATAACTCTCTTAAAACTTCAGGTTATTCTTTACAAAATACTAAGAATCCGAAAAACGATAAAATAATTCCGTCGATTCGCTATAGTAGACCGTCTGAAATTTTTTGAAGTCTGAAGGCGTATCAGGTATGCCCTACACTGAACCTGCCCAGAATTTATTTAGGTGGGTGTCTAAATTTGGTAACCTAACCTTCACTAATCGTATCGTGTTGTTAGATATACATCCGTAGGTGACATTGTATTTTTGAGATTTGAAAGGAGATATCAATGAAACTCCTGTGTAAACCATTTATAGCTATTTTTGGTTAAGATATCAGTCATTTGTGGTGTAATATGAATTAAAATACAAGATGTCTCTTTAAATTTGTTATATTAATAATGTGTATTTATTTATTTATCTTTAAGGTAAATAAAAAGAATAAAAAGAATATATATATATATATATATATATATATATATATATATATATAATATATATATATATATATATATATATATATATATATATATATATATATATATATATATATATATATATATATATGTATATTGCATATGTTGTATATATTGTACATACATTGTCCGTTGTTATATCAAAATATGCTAAAAACTACACGTTAGAAGACATTGTATATATTTTAAACATAATCTACAACAGTTGAACTACATAATTTCTAAGTTTTGTTTTAGCAGTTTTAGTTCAATTTCATGATAAATGTTCGATTAAACAGATACTCCCTATCTACTACCTGTTAAATTCCAATTTTTGAAAACTAATTCCTAAAAAAGCGTCAGATCACTCTCAAAACATTAATTTTTGTGCTTTTACTATTGATTAACAATTTATTAAAAATTGAGCTCGTTATCTTTTTTTCCGTGTTTAAAACAATATTTATTTTTTTAGATTTATATTGTTTTTAAAAATATTCTTCTAGTCAACAATTTATTTTATATATTGGAGACATCTACTACAAAACCAATAGGTGAATTTTCTTTGTAAATTCGCAAAAATGTGATTACATTATAATTCGTTGACTGAATTTATTTAAGTATATCTTCGATATTAAAGTAAATATGAAACTTTATAAAGTACATAATTAAGCACAGGCAGTGCATGATTACAATGACGTCACTATAAGGTATACCTATATATAATGATTACATAAAATTCGGAAACCTATATTTTCTGTATTTGATAAACTATTTTTTTTAAGCGTCGATATGTTTTTTCTACTTGTTTTCGATTAAATATTAAATATATTAAAGATGTAACAATTGTTTTTCTCAACTTTAAAAAATATTTTTAATATATGGATAATAAGTGAAATATGCAAAGAAAATGCTTTCATTTTTTGTATTTGACAAACGAATTAATTGCTTTTTATCGTGCTTTTATAACTAGTAATTTAATAGAAAAGTAATTAATCGATATAAGTTTTATACTCCAATATTATTAAATAAATTTATATAAAACAGTTAATTAAACGATCTACTTTTTAATTAAAATAAAATTAATTTCCTCAATCATTTAAACTGAATGGTATAAAATACATAATTTTATCTTCAGGCGTTGTACATTTACAATGTCGGTAATCAATTCAGAGTTGAATTCGTATTGCTGTTATTTATTATATATCACAAGATCGTTCTTTTTTAAACTAGGTTCAATTTATTGCAAATATTCCAAAAATACCCCACGTTTGGTTTTTCTTTGAATTTATATTATTTGAATACTAAACATTGTAATTTCATACTTATTTATCTAAGTAATACGATAAGTTTTTATTAGATCATTATACCAAATAATCATGTACAAATCAAGTTATTGACGCAAGAAAAATGAATCATCAAAATCTGTCAAGAATTGCAACATGTAGCTAGTACATTTCTTCTAGACATGTTAGGACTTTGTTGTTGGTGGAGAAGCTCCAGTGCATCGATGAAGGGCTATGCTATGCCGGCGGTAACTATGTTACTGGTAAGAATATCCATGTCGGATAGGATAGCTTTGTGTAGCCAAACTAAGAAACCATGCTAACCAAATATACGGTGCGAGGCATTGTGCGTAGAGAACTAGCCGAACGGTAAGACAGCAAAGTTAAATACTGTCATTCATGCTTAAATGCCTCCCCATCAAGGGGACGATGGGGTAGTACACGGTGTGATTTACTCGTGGGACCAAAATGGTATACACCAGTAAAAAAAAAAACACAGGGGCCCAAATCCTCTCAAAAAAATCAGCCGAGGCTGCGCAAGCTAGCAGATAATCTGGACGATAAATTCAAGAATCTTTTCTGAAGGTGGAAAGGAGAAATCTCTCAGGTACAGCCCGAGGAAGAGCAGTAGTAGAGAAAAACAGGGCTGAGGGGAAACCGACTCTTCTGAGGAGGAGGAAATATCAGATATAAATCCTACAACCCAGGTTTCTAAAACACTGACACGTGTAAGTGCCAGTTCAGAGAATCAAACCCTGAAAAACCCACAGGAAAAGAGGTTGAGAACTGAAGACACCAAGCCCGAAACAGATCTCAAAATAACGTAGGATGGTAGAAAAGGCAAGAGCTATAAATTATACCTTTGCCGAAACCGCCTCAACAACGTCCGCATTCTACCGTGGGAGTATCCTCAAGTCAAAATGACTCAGGAACAATCCGAAAAGATGCAACTTTCGATGCTGCTAACCCTTACTAGCCTAGAGCTCGCTGAGCACCAACAGTATCGGGGTTGTTATCTGGGAAGGAACGAACGAATCGTCGGGGATGCATAAACCTTGATGGATACATCAAAAATACTGCTGTATGCTCCCCTGATTTACAACTCCCTTGAACCGGGCTAAATAATCAAAATTCTAGGAGCACAGAATACAAAATAGCGCACCGAAGAGTGGCAAATTATCAACAGCACGAAGACCGATACGGGGCACACTATCGTGCTGGAAGTTAATACAGTGGATCTAAGATTGATTCAAGACCGAGAGTTTAAATTATACATCAGGTTTGGTCAAGCCAACCTTAGACTATTAAAAGCATCAGATGGCCAAAATGCCAGCTCTTCAAATGCTTCAAATAAACCTCCAGCACAGTAAGGTAGCCTCCACTGTCTTCTGTAAAAATTTTCTGGCAAGGTGAATTTCTATAGCCCTAGTCCAGGAACCTTGTGCTGTAAATCATAAGATTCTTAGACTAGGAATGCTGGAGGACAAATTATTTACAATAAAACTTAGAACAGAGAAAACAGAGAAACCCAGAACTTGCATGCCAGGAAGGGCATCAATGTTTTGCTGCTGTTAGTTTTGTCAGAGACCTTACAGCGGTAAAACTAAAATACAACATGTGGAACGAAACTGTGGTTATGCACAGCTGTGGTTATGCACAGATCTGTCATTGTCAGATCCACGGACGACATTGTAATTGCAATCCAAGGACCCTGTGAAGGCACAATCTCGGAGCTTTTGCAAAACGCTCTAAGATTCACACAGGAATGGTGTATCAACCAGGGATTGAAAATAAATCTTGGTAAGACCACACTAATTCCTTTCATACGGAAAACGAAGGTGGATAACATAAAACTAACCATCCTCTTCGGTGAAAGACTACAGATCACAAGGGAAACCAAATTCTTAGAAGTGATGATAAAATCTAAACTAACATGGAAACTTTATCTGGGATACATAACAAATAAGAGAAAATTTTCTCTCATACTCTGCAAAAGAGCATGTTGAAAAATCTGGGGTCTAAAACACAAAATGATCCACTGGCTGTACACAACAGTTGTTAGGCTATTCATAACCTATTGTGCTCTAGTCTGGTG
The DNA here is from genome assembly GCA_963920215.1 of Nineta flava. Classification (NCBI taxonomy): domain Eukaryota; kingdom Metazoa; phylum Arthropoda; class Insecta; order Neuroptera; family Chrysopidae; genus Nineta; species Nineta flava. The sequence continues at coordinate 15,006,290 of OY986045.1, read as the reverse complement.
GCCAAAGGTCAATCAAATAACGGAATGCAAAAAGCTTCCCAGGATCCAAAGATTGGCCTGTTTGTCCATTACTGGATCCGTGAGCAGTACATCCACAGCTGCCATGGAAATCATACTAGGACTGACTCCGCTAAACATGTAATAATAGCTAAAGCGAGATCCAGCGCCTATAGCAGTAATCTTGCAGTAATAACTGGATTACAAAAAATCAGGTTGGACATACGAGAATCGTGGGAACATAATCATTTCAGACCCCGTTTTTTAAATGGGCACAGATATACTTCCCAAAATATGCTCCTTCTCAAAACCTTTCACTGTAGTCTGTGATAGGGACATGTGAACGGAAGGAGAACCACCTTACCTCCAAAACTGGGGATTGGAACGGGGCGGAAATTTAAGGTGATAGACTCAAAGCAAACATAAACCACAACTTGGGAAAATATACCACAGTCTTCCATGCGGTCTACGTCGTACTGTCTTGCGTCAAACTCGAACCTATGTATTCACTCGAACAGTCAAGCTGCTATAAAGGCTTTATTTGCAACTGTCTAGAGAAACTGCTAGAGCTGGCAAAACGGAACAATGTTAAATTGATCTGGGTAGCAGGTCACAGTGGTTTCGAAGGAAACGAAAGAGCAGATACCTTAGCAAAGGAGGGACTCGGAATACCACTGATAGGCCCAGAGCCTATTTTCGGAATTCCAAGGACTGCCTGTAAACAGGTGATCAACGAGTGGATGAATGCTAAACACCGTGATGACTACGAAAATATACCGCAGCAAAAGTTCGAGAAAATACTGCTTTGGAGTGAATCCAAAAGCCTGACCCTCGATGCAATGAACCTGAACAGGATACAGCGACGTGTGTTACCGGATTCATCACCGGACATTCATCACTCCACGTAATGCGACTCCGTAACGGGTTCCATTATGTGCAGACTGTGTGACGAGGAGAAAGACACAAGGCAGGACACAATGCACACGGGGTGCATTTCACCCCGAATATATGAACCTTCAGGAAGACCTGATTAGTAAACTCCTGGCTATTGCTAAAATATGGGAGAAGCGAATCTCATCAGACTGAAGTAGAAGGGGTAGCACAATGGGCCATAACGAAGTGCAATTCATTTATATACACCAAGATATATCCATCTATCTATCTATGGGCTTATATCTTCAAAACCAAATAAAATTACAAATATCAAAAAATTTAATATCTATAAAATCCTACAAAGATTCTGTGTACAATTACAAAAAAAATTTTTTTGAAGCTATTTTGAGAATGCTTATTTTTAACCCCGTATGCAAAAGAGTGGTAATTTTAGTTTAAAGCCTATGTAGTCAATGTCTTCATGGAGTTCCTTGATGATGATTGTTGCTCTCAAACAACAGTTTTGTTTAGATAGCTGCTTTTCTTGTGATGCATCTAAGCAATGTTTGATAAAAATCTGTTCAGTCGTGAATATTATCTGCTCTTTTCTAAGACGATACATAGGCATATTATTAACATTATGATTTTACATATAAATCTGGTGGAGGTCACGGGTACTTCTTTTTTTATTAAGGCTATAAATTTTTTAAGTTTGTTATTTGCCATAGTGGTAGAGACATTTTTACAACTCTTTATATATTAAAATGGTTTGTATTAAAAAAAATTACTTTTCTTCATTACCAGGATAATAATTATAGTAGTGTACATGATAACACGCTTTAGGTTGTTATTATTTTTATAATGAGCGTGTAAACTAAATTTATGTTACGTAATTAATATCCTACGTCATGAATGGGGGCTGGTAGATTCATTGTACTAAGGGCTACAAAATTAGCGCTCTGTTCAAAATTTCATGATTGGTTTTTGCCTTATTCATTCAGTTTTCGACAAAACGTTGTTCTTTAGAACTTTTATTCGAATTTCCCAAACCAATTTTAAAATTTGGAAAAGCTCGCGCTCATATTTTACCAGCCATTTTAAAGCCATTTTAAATAATCTTAAGGAAGTGTAGTTTGTGTTTTAGTACATTGCGCTATAAATTGCAGAGAATAATAGGTGAAATATAAAATTGAAGACAAAAAGCTAACAGCTCTGAGCTGTTTTTAGCTTTTTGTTACTATTTTTATATGACGATTTGACGCGGCCATTTCCATGATTTAATCCACATTTTCGAATATTGGCCTTCCAGAGCGTGGTGCATTTTGGACATCGAAATTACCGGAACGGAATCCACGAAACCAAAACTACGCTTGATTGGCTGTTACAGTATCAGAACCATAAATACTATTGACATTTTTAGCCACGTGGCTTGCGTTTTCACCATTATAGAAGAAAAACTATAAAATATAGTGTATTTTCTCTTTGCTGATGTTCATTTTGACGTGAGCTCAAACAAAACTGAGTCAGCCATTCACAAAACTATCAAATAAGTTTTTTTAGTACCAAACGCTTTCTAACGCCATCCAGTGTAAATCGATCGGACATTTAGAGCGCGAGATAAAATTTATTAAAGCCATTTATTGGAAAAATAATGAATTTCTTTTTACTAGACTATTATTTAATTTGATAAATAATTAAAATAAGTATAGCCGATTCTTAAATATACATTAAATGATTGTTAAAAAATATAAATAAATAAAATAATATCAAAGACTTGTGTAAAATAATTTAAATACAAATACTTCAAAAAGGTCAAAATACCGATAAGAAGTTTCCCTTCTATATCTGATGTATGTTCGATGGGAAATATATAGACGTCCTTTCTTCTAGAGCGCTCAACAGTTTATTTACTACGTTTATTATTTTGGAAATGATTTCATTGTAGAACTTTCAGTAAACCTTCGCCAATTAAAAGATTTCGAGCAATTATATAAAATATAACGATAAAAACATGGAAGATTTAGAGTTCCCATAAAAGAAAGTCGTTCGTTAATTGTTCAGTGCATTTTTGATATATAAGTTACTTGTTCGTAAGTAGACTGGTTCTTCCCTACTAAAATAGTTTTGTCGACGTATTACAATTATAATCGTGAAAAAAATTAAATTAAAATTCTTCAAAAAAAAAAATCAAATAAAGTCTGGTTTGCAATTCATAAAATTTTTGTTTTAATCTAATTTTTTTTCAAAAAAGTGCGTGTTATCCAATTGACGATATTTAGTAAAACTTTTACAAATATATTGTTTTTTAGTCGAGTATTTGAGTCTGTTGTAGGTTCGACAGCGCTCCTTTTTGATGGTTAAAGAGAGCGAAGATACCATGACAATCTTCGTGAACTACACCAAACCCTTATTTGTTGAGGTAAGATTATTTCTTGGAAATAATTTTTAGTTTGATTGTTTTCTTTTGGTACCATTTGTATAAAGTAGTTAATGTGCAGATGTTTCTTTCTACCTACATGCAACATAGCATTCACACGTTTTCATAATATTTTATTCTTTATTATAACACAATTCTTTCACTTCGTTTCATCCAATTAAATTAATTTACGCTTTAAGTTATGTTAAATATTTTTAACAATAAATTTACAGGGTATGACGGACGTGGATATATTCCGCACTTTATGCGGGTTAATTAAAACGCGAATTTTAAAACAGATTGAGAAAAACATAATTTTGTATGAAACTACGAAATATTCACTAATTATTAACATGCTTTTATTAGCTTGATTTGTATGTGTCTATATCTCTCTATGTATGTATGAATGTAGTGGAATATTTTAAGTGAGTTTTACCGATGGCAATACTTAAAAAAATAAACTTAACACAGAATAAAAATTTAAATTTAGTATTAGCCAAAATAAAAATTTGCATATCTCTAAATTTGCATATATCAATTTATAGTGTGATAGTGTAGTTGATAGTTTCCATAGAAATGTCATCAACAAAATTAAAAAAAAAGTGACATTTCCAATTCTCCAAATTAAAAAAAAAAAATTATTTGACATAAATTTGCATTTGCTATATTCGATACATATTTTCTATGATAAGAATTGGATTCATTCCATTACTCGTGTGAATAACAATGAAAAATGAAACTACAACAAGAAAAATAATTTTGTTTTAATACTAAAAAACAAACATAATTTTTATTGGAATATAAACGAAAAAATGCAAAGTAATTTAAAATAGAAATAGAATAAAGAGATTGGCAACAAAATTAACTTTAATGTCAACAAAAACATAGGGTGCTCTCTACCTACTCTTGGAAAATCATTATGAAGACGTTAAGTGAAAGCCTTGTTTACATTAAAGTTAAGTTTGCTGTTAATCTCTTTATTTTATTCTATTTTAAATTATTTTGCATTTTTTAGTTCATATTCCAATAAAATCATGTTTTTTTAGTTTTTTTTAGACTATAAATTTTATTTGTTTAAGCAATTTCTGTTGCAAACTAATACAGAAAGAACATAATGTATCTACTAGAATTCGCTCTCGTCTTACCGGAACTATACGTTGACCAATTAAGCTAAAGTTACATATAATGCACAATATATTTATTTACACACACAAATTCTTATTAACACGGGAATCCCGCCGTACTGTTATATACAAATTAATTTTTAATTTTGTGATCTGAACAATTTTCATAGCAAGGGGTTACGTAGGTCATCGTATGGTTTTAATCCTAGTGGTTGTAATATTTCAAATACTGAAAACTTCTTTATTTCAATTAAATTAAATTTAGTATTGAGACGAATAAGTTCGCAATGATTGATTCTGTGCCAAAAAATAAGTGCGACATTTACTTCTCCCCGATAGTACATCCATATTCTATTCAAAATCATCCAAGCATTCATTACAATAAATTAAATTATTTTTAATATACTAATTTTATTATACATATAATGCAAATTTCCAATATTGTAATCAGCGGCTGGTTTCGAAAAAGCTTGGTTGTATTTCGTGTGTACACTTAGGTATTTTTAAAAGGTAATCGAATGAACAGTTGGTTGATCCATGATAAATATACGTTTAATTTTTTGCGTTTTGAAATTCTTTCCACATATTTTTCCAGCTCATTGATGTGTTTGGGGTAGCTAATAAGCAAATGTACAAAGACATCCATACCAATCATTTTCTTATTTTTGTTCAATAACTTCATCCTCACATAGATTTCACTACATTTGTACCTCAAGGAGACGAAGTTGAGTCGCAGTGTCCATGCCTGCACTTCTTGGGAAGAAGATACTGATGGTTTCACCTGCGGGTATATCTTTCCCCACGGCGACCTTCAACTCCGGTCCATCCCAGTTATGTAGCTTGGGCACTTGCTCCCGAAGCCACTCTATCGCTTCCTGGGTCTTGCATGTGATGACCACCATGCCACTAAGGAACCGGATGTTTTCAAACGTTAGTTTCACAACGTAGGGCTTCTCTGCTTTTAGCATGGCTTCAACCAGAGCTTGCTCTGCCGAAGTCTGCTGTTCGGTGGTCAGGTATCACCCTGGGTACCCTTCCGGCAGTAGAGCCACCTTGGTGTTGCTCAGTTTCACCTGCGAGCAATACGGAAGGTCCCCAGCTCGGCCTTTCTTAATACTCTCCCTGAGGGGAGGTGTGACATGCGAGGCACCTCGATTCTGTGCTCTGGGCGGGGCTGAGATTTTGGGAGCCTCCCGCTCAAGGGCCGCTTCCTCTTCAGGGGCCATGCTCTGTTTGAGGAATCGGAGGTACCACTTGCATTTTGCTCCACTCAGTCCCCTTTGGAGTGGGTCATCAATTGCCCCAGGCTGTCCGCTCGGGGGTAGAAGAGATTTCTTCACCCCGTTACCTCTAGGTTGGCTGTGGTCAGTGCCCACCTGCCTTCCTGGTGTCTTTTCTTCCACCGAGGTGGAAGTTTTCGGCGCAGAAGCTGTGCTTCTGCCTGTCGATGAGGTACTGGAGCTGGAGTGCCCGCCTCGTCTTGCTCCCTGTTCCCCACGGCTTCTCTGCTTCTTAGGACGGTTGCCCGGTCGTATGACAGGTTGTACAACCCTGCCCTCGTTCACAGGATGGAGCTCATGCTCCATCTGATCGGCGAGGTCTGTAGCGGTATTTTCCCGCGTGAATTTTTTGAAATTAAACTTAATTTTTTTTAAAATTATACATTATACAGAGAGTTACAGAAGTGACGAGTTTTATGAAATGTAAGATAATTAACATTTCAGGTCTGTTCAATTGTTTTGAACGGGAGTGTATCATGTTTAGAAGTGAACTTTATTGTTTAAATCATTTATATACATCGAAAATGTAACAGCACTTAAATGATTCAACGGCGTATATTGTAATATAAAATATGTGTTTGATTGACTGACGTTCAAGAGATAAATCTAACATTTAGTAATAATTTAATAGATACTTAAAACTGAAAATGTTTATTGTCAATCTCATACTTACCTACACATATGGTTAAAATTGGAAATCCAAGTGAGTTTATACGAATATGTTCCCAATTTATTGAATCTATGTAAATGGAAAATATTTCTAGTTTTTTGTTTGACTCAAAAATTCTTGAAATAGCATAAATAATATTTTCTATAATTAGATTCGATTCGAATCAAGAGTTAGTGTTTTTGTACCGCGGCTAATTTGATCTATTGTACCCCCCCCCCTCCATCCTTCAAAAGTATTCCAGGAGTCCTATAGTCTTGATAAACGTTAGGATATCTCATATATATTTATTTGTATATACTTAAGCGTCAACAATACGATGTTTGTCCAAAATTCCATTTCGGTTACGTACGACAAACTGTAGAAGACTAGTGTATACTTTATAGACCAATGTCATTGGATTTTTAATTAAATACTGGTATGAAAAAATTAACTCGTCAACCAGGAATCGAACCTCGGGCTTCTGGATATCTAGTCCAGCGTGATTACCGCTACACCAAAGACGACTGTGACGTAACAGCCAACTTCTTCATACCATTTTTATTTTTTATTTTGACAGTATTACTTCTATCGAAGTTATTATTCATATATATTTATTTGTGTATTTGTTGGCGACACCTCATTGATTTCAGTTATCTGGAGATCTGTTCATCCCAAATGATTGTGTCTTTTGAGAGAGAGCCTTTCGCATTTACACAAAATGTGAGTTCCAGTTTCCTCCTCTTCATAACAAAATCTGCAGGGATCATTCCCTGTGAGATTGATTTTGTGCACATTTTATTGAGTGTGCAGTGGCCAGTTAAAAGGCTAGTAAGTATCCTCAATTGGATATCCCTAGCTGTAAACGTTCAGAATCTTTTTTCTATGAATTGCTTTTTATTAGAACCTTTGCTTTCTGTGAGTAAATAACATCAAATGCAAGACCGGCACGATGTAAATTGTAAAGCAATCGAAACATGTCTCGAGAAATAGGCACCGATGCATAAAACAATGTTTTTTAGATCACTTGGATCATAATTATTTTGGTCATAATTAGATCATAATTATTTAGATCATAATTTCCCGGACATTCCTCTATCAAGTGCTCAACCATTACAATACCATTACACAGCACACATATCCGTTATTTTTTTATTCTCCAACTTACAGGTGTATAGCCAGAAAGTTGCCATCATTCTCCTTCCTTCTCTTCCACACTCACTTAGATATCTTGCACCATGCTCAGAATGACTAAGTCTAGAGAATAAGCTTAGACTTTTTTTAATAATATCATCGAGCCATGACCACAGCGAATATTCTTTGATTTGTTCCCTGACCATCAATTTACAGCAGTTATCACCCAATTGATATCTTGTTATTTGTTCATCAAACAGAGTCTACAAACTATCAATGATAGTGCGAAATGATAATGAAATGATATTTGATAGATGCAAAAAACAAGGAAAGTATGCAGACTCTGTTGGGATTCAAACACCAGACGTCTAGAAATCGCAACGAGTGATTTTAACTTATCAAGCCCTGGATTGGATTGGAAATGAATTTGAAATGATTAAATTCTCGGAAGAAACATTACTTCTTTTTTTATTCAAAATTGAAGCGATTGTATATCGAAAATTCAAACTTTTCTAACACCTATATAAAAAAACATATTTTTTGGATTAACAAATTGAAAAGATAAGATAAGATAGGTGCCTAATAAGGCCCACTTTCTGCAAAATGACTATAAAAACATATAATTGCGAAATAAACAAAAATAAATGGAAATTTTGTAAACCTTGATTGAATATGCATCCGATATTTGTGAAACATTATCACAATTTAGTATGTTTCCATGAAAAATGATGAACTGTAAAAACCTCGATTTTGGACCTTATTAGGAAGCGGGTCTTTCCATAAGGCCCATAACAACACTTTGTCAAATAAAAGATTAAATCAATGTTTATCAATATTATTCACGAAACAGTCATTAAAATAAATATTTTCTTATTTAATATTTATGTATTTCGCACAACAATTCAGGCGAAAATAGGCTGGGCCTTGTTTGCTCTATTAGAAATGCAAACTGCATTAAAATAGGAAATTATCATTATGTTTATAAATATTTTCATTCCTCTTTTACTGTTAACTTATTTTTTACTAAATATTTTTTAAAACATAGATTATGTGTTGAGGCTAATATTTAATAAAAAACAAGTGAAAATAACAACTAACTGCGTTAATTGCTTAAATACCTGATACACACTGAATTTATGAAAAAAAGTTTCTTTCAAAAGTTGTTAATTTTTAAAAAAGGAACATTTTTTGTCTTTTAATGTCTTACGGTTTCAAAGATAGGCAGTTTTGTCCATTTTTCCCAAACATGGTCCGATTTTATCCATTCACAAACTTGGCCATACTTTTTAGCTCAAAAAAGAATTCAGCTCCCAATTCTCCTCTTTTCGTTTTTGACTTATCATGTTGACGGACGGACGGACAAACATATTTGCGGAAATTAATCCATTAGGTCATTTTATGAACAGCTATAGGAAAAAATTTTCTTGTTGCGATCAATATTTTCAACCGTTACAAACACATAAATGTATTATTAATATACCCTGGTATATATTATATACCGGGTATAAACATGTGATCTTGAACATAAAACCGGTATGGTAGACCTATGGTAGACTGGAAGAGTAGTACCTATATGAATGTTTTCCCAGTGTACTCTAATTTACCTGGAATTATTGTATACGACACATCTGTACAAATGAGATCATGCCATTTCTTCATAATTTTAGCTCTCCTTAAAGAATATCTCGTTCAATTTTCATGATCACTTTTGTCTATTTCTATTACATGCTCACACCCTTCAATTCGTAAATAGCATCATAAATTCTGTAAACTTCATGGAGGAATTTTTAAATAAAACTCTCGAGTGGGCTATTTTCAACATTACTGTACATCGCAAACAAACAATAATTAGTATATAACCAATACCAGCCAAGTAGCCGAGCGGTCTAAGGCGTCATGTCTGCGCAGTATGCAGTACTTGGAAACTGGGAGGTTATGGGTTCGAATCCCGACATCGGCAGTTTGTCAATTATATAAAAAAAATGGGGCGGTTGATTGACTAAACTGTCGGCGTATGGACAAGAACGAAGTAACCGGCTATGCTTGAGAAGGTTTTCTGCAGTTTCCTTCACGAACTCCAGATGAATATCGGCATAGTTCCAATCATAGTCGGCTGCAGCCGCATATCCTACCAATTCCTAGTCTACTCACAAATTCCTTCCACTCCACTCACATCCTCACATCCTAAGGCATCACAATGGACCTTATGGTCGAAGTGTAGCCCGTCCAGGGCAGCCTTTACAATCTACCTCTCTACCTCTCTATAACCGATTCTCAAGCAGCTAGATTATTTAGGATAGAAGATTTAAGGATGTTAGGGAGGTCTGTCCAAATGCTGCGAAACTAACGAAAATTTAGAAAATGGTTCCTCATTTAATGCAAAAGCTACTGTAAAAATTTCAAAACGATTTACTGATTTACTAAGTCGTAAAGTTATTGGAAGTTAAAAAAACTGTAATTTTAAATTTGTTCTCATGGAGATTTGTTCACTCGGTAAATTAAATTCATTTCAGGTATCATTAAGAAAGCTATGAACCTTCCCCAATTTCCAAATTATACACCTTGAACTCTATAGAAACAATTTTGCAACATTTTATTAACATTCACACAACGGTTGTTCAGGAAAAAATTATTAATAGGAATATAATTATATCTGTCTTTGTCATTTATATTTATATAAAGTAGAAAGAAAAAGGATATATGTTTTTGTTGATTTTAATTTAAGGTACATTCACTGTCAAAAGTTAGTTAAAATTTTTGCTATTTCTTATTATTTCTTATTGTTATTTCTTATTCAATTCAACATGTAAAATTTCCTATTTAATTTAATTTAATTTTGAATTATAGATATATAATTGGAGGCGTGTCCCATATATACACGTGGTTCCAATCACCTTATATATATAGAGGTATATTCACGAATTTCTAAATTGCAGTACTTTTGCCTCCGATTGTACCTCACAAACATCCTGAAACGTTTAAACTTTTTTCAACATGTATATTATATATATATATATATATATATATATATATATATATATTGTATATATATTATATATATATATATATATCCTATATATATATATATAGGATATACTATCATCATATTCATCACGTACTCTTAACTCTACCATAAATCACCATATAAATAACTAGCATTTATCACATATGTATATATGTATATAATATAAGGTGAGTCATAAGTCTAGGAGTTTTTTGAAAGGGTGGGTAGGGGATGACACTCTAAAATGAAAAGTCCTCGGACATTTTTGCACCTGACTCACGGTTAATTAGATATTAAATAAATAAAGTAACCAATAACAAAAACGCGTTAACGGAAAAAGAATTGGTGGGGCATAAACGCAGCGTCAGCAGAGGTACGTGAGGGAAGCGAGCTCTCAATTCAATGAAAATTGAATCATTTATTTTATACTTGAAAACTACATTTTTCGTTAAAAAATTTAAGCAACGAATCACCAATAATTTAGCTTACCAAAATATTGAAAAAAATTATACTTAAGAATTTATTAATGTTTTTTGTACTGGTCAAATGATGTGTGTGAGTTTTGTATTTGTTTATATATGTTTGTATGATATATATTGTGTTGTATTTGTTTATGTTTTGCTTTTATTTATATGTTTGAGTTATTTCAGTATGTTAAGTTATTATTATTATTTAGTTATTGAGTTTTTTGAAATAAGAAAAAAAAACTTTCAGAAGCACTTTTCTCCCATCGTAAACTAGACTTTCTGGACTTTTGCTAATGCATCTATATATCCCCCAAACGGTTAAAGCTCGGAAAAAACTTTTTACACGTTTTTTGTAGGAAATTCAATGTCCTTTCATATTATACGTCTAAGTGCTTATGAAAAAGTTGATAGTTTTTGAGATATTGAAGAAAAACCGAAAAACGTCCTAAAATTCAAAATGGTGGCCTGTTGCGCAGCCCCCTCCTCCATATGTGGCTTTCTTATGTGTTCTAGAGAAAGGCCCAAAGAAAATTTTGGCTAATTTTAGAATAAAGAATATAAGTTGTTTTTTTATTTGGTGAATTTTTTAGTAGATTGGCTGGGCTAATAGTTATTTTATTATTGAAAAAATAAAAACAAAAATAGATTTGTATTACAATTAAATGTTTCCACACTACTCCATGGGCGAATTGAGAAATTTTTCATTGGGAGCGCATGTATACAAATATGATATATTATATGATAATATTTTGATCTGACAATATTTTACTAAACATAGTCGAAAGCCGACAGCTGCTATATAAATATTGACAAGGAAAATAACATCCTTACATAGTATAAAATAAAGTCCCCCAGCCGCGTCTGTCTGTCTGTCTGTTCGCGATAAACTCAAAAACTACTGCACCGATTTTCATACTGTTTTCACCAGTGGATAGAGTGGTTTTCGAGGAAGGTTTTAGTATATAATTTGTCAAGTTTTTGAATATATTGGTCGTTACATATGATACAAAATTTCATGAGGAAGATATAGTTGCATAATTTATTGATTACCATATGATATAATAATAGCTTTTGATTTTCATTGATAGATGGCAGTGAAGCTATATTCCTACACATTAGTTCATTAAACTTACAATAGATGGCAAGATATCAGTGTATATAAGTGGTGTAGAAAATATTATGTTACTTGGTTATAAGGGCGTTACAAAATTTTTGCGGGCAAAGCCGCGACGGGTAATACTAGTTAAAAATATAATTGACACATTTTCTAAAGAAAAGCAACGAAAATTTGACTTTGACTTGATTATAAAAATAAAGTATATTATTAATTTGTTGTAACATAATATTATGTTATTTTATTCCTTTCATTGTTAAAAAATATAACTTTGTTCCTTAAGCTACAACTTACCATATATAATATATCATATTTGTATACACTGGAGTACTGGGGAATCATCAAATTTGTAATAAAAATATATTATTGTTTTTAACAAGTATTATGTTAACAAGTATTTAACAAGTATTATGTTTCCCTAACAATGCACACATTATTTTGAGTGCTTTAGTTGTGGCTTATGTCATATCTTTGGGTGGTCTTTGTATTGTTATAATGTATTGTATTCTATTGGATGTTGTTGAAGAAAAGGAGAATTGTGGAAAGAAGTGGAGGTGTGTGCTATTATCCACCAGCTTCGACTCACCCTGTACATATATATATATATATATATATATATATATATATATATCCACCAGCTTCGACTCACCCTGTACATATATATATATATATATATATATATGTACAGGGTGAGTCGAAGCTGGTGGATAATAGCACACACCTCCACTTCTTTCCACAATTCTCCTTTTCTTCAACAACATCCAATAGAATACAATACATTATAACAATACAAAGACCACCCAAAGATATGACATAAGCCACAACTAAAGCACTCAAAATAATGTGTGCATTGTTAGGGAAACATAATACTTGTTAAATACTTGTTAACATAATACTTGTTAAAAACAATAATATATTTTTATTACAAATTTGATGATTCCCCAGTACTCCAGTGTATACAAATATGATATATTAAGTATAAATATACTGGATTAATAAAACTTGAATGACTATTCAAAATATATATAAATAAATAAATAAGTTTCAGCAGTACATGTTGAATATTGTTTGAAAAATTATTTTCGGTTTGGTTGTCCAATAAACTACCACTTTCCCTTACCGTACCAAATTTGTTCAAAAATTAGACATCTGTGATTCTCCTCATGGAAGATAAATGCATTCATTGATTATATTATCAACAGCCAAATGGTGTGTCTGTGGAGCGTTCTCAAAATAAGTAGTATCCATAGAAACACACGTACCCATGGACATCTTCGCGAAAATAGTAAAACTAGATTCAGGCAACCTCATAACATGCAGATCCGTTGAAAACCCAACATCGATTACTGTTCTTTTTCATGATTACTGTTATACTATCGACGCCATTTTTTGTCTAAACCTGTTCAACTATGATTATTTTAGAAGTAAGAAACGTGTTTTTTTTTTACTTTTTTTTTTGTTTACTGAAATTATAATTATCCTGTGTGTTTTTTCAAGACTATATAACGCCGATCTTAAGAATTATTTATATTTCTCTTTTTAAAAATGATTTATTCTCAATTTATCCAAAAATTAATCTTTCCCAAACGATAATATATATGTATTTGATCAATTATGTAATTCACCTATAAAATTTGCAATCTTCTCTTCAATAAAGGTTACACATAGGAACTTTCTCAAATACGAATCGATTCATCTGCAGTTCGATTATTAGTTGATGTAATAACAATCATTTACGATTACCCTAGAAGTAAACATTATCACTAAATAATTGTGTTTATATGAAGACAAACATAATGTAGACTAGTAAATCACAGTCGCAGTACTATACGAAGAGTCCGAAATTAAACTCTAAATAAAATTTTCTTTTCCAATTTATTCATTATGTTCAGATTTTCAGACACTTGACTTCATATTCTTCAATGTTCCTTTTCTACCCGACTACAATAGGAGGGTTATGATTTTCGCAGTCTATGTATGTATGATGTATGATAGTATGTTCATCTGTTCCCGTGTAGCTCCTAAACAAGTTATCATAATTTTGACAAATCAGGTGTCGTTAGTTTTTTAGACTTTTTTTAAAAGTTTCACATGTCATAGGCAATGTGACGTCATATTAAATCCAAAATGCAGGTATGATTTGAATAATACGCTCAGCAACAACAAAAAATTTCACAAATGTATCGAGTTTGGTATCAAATAAGTTTTAATTAACAGATTCGAAATATTATACTAACAGTCTTTAACAAAACCCGACTATAGGCCAGGAAATTGGTAGATATGAATGAACTTCTACATAATATTTGCAAATTGCATATTCTTGAAGGGCTGATAGCCCAGATGAAGACCTACTATTTTCCAACCACCGATTCACCACCAATTTTTTTTGCCCCGCGTTCAAAGTTAGCGAAACGGAAAAAATAGGTTTTTGACCGATAGCGACGAAACTGTGAATTTGGCAGAAAAAAAGTAAACGAACCATTTTTTGGTATTAACAAGGCAAACAATTTGGTACGTTAGAAATTAAAATCGATTATTAAGTTCTCTTGCAAAGTAATAAAAACTAGCTGAACTAGTATGTCCGAATGTCAATCTTTTTTACGATGGTATGTACGTTTGGGTATTGTTCAGATCATTTTCTTGTAATTAATAAACCATCTTAATATGTAGTAAATACGTTTAGTAATTATTTACTAAACACTATCTAATTGCATGAATAATTAGTTATTTCAGAAATGACCAGTTCAGCTAGTTTTTATTACTTTGCGAGAGAACTAATTAATCGATTTTAATTTCCGACGCGCCAAATTGTTTGTCTTGTTAATACCTAAAACTAATTCCTTTACTTTTTTCTGTCAAACTCACAGATTTGTCGCTATCGCTCAAAAACCTTTTTGTTTTCCGTTTCGCCAACTTTGAACGCGTGGCAAAAAAAAAAATGTGTGGTGAATCGTTAGTTGGAAAATAGTAAGTATCCATCTGGGCTATCAGCCCTACAACAATATGCAATTCGCAAATTATACAGAGAAGTGTCATAAAAATTCCTCTTTTTTAACCCATTTCCTGTATTATAAAAAAAACATGTTTGACGAGCCTTGTACATATTTCTTGTAGCCCAAGGCCCAACTGCGATACACATAGCTAAACTGAAATAATTCCCGGCCTTCGACTACGAGAAATATTTACAATCGAACTTATTTCGTGCGGTTTTTGTAGTAGGGTTGTAGTTTTTTAAACTAATTTATTACATTTGTGAACTCGATGATTGGGTTATGTATGTGCATTTACGTATTTTGTTCGATTTTATGCAAGGTTTATGATATTGATTTTACGATTCAAAATTGAAAGTGAATTGATTTGAAAATGAAATATATATATATATATATATATATATATATATATATATATATATATATATATATATATATATATATATATAGTTTTAATCCGATTGAAATGAGGCCAAGTTTGTTAATGGGCAAATTCGGAAAAGATAAAAGAGTGATATAGAGAGAAGGGGGAACATATAATTTGGTATATCTCTCTTAGTATTGGAAAAATCGCAAACTATATAAGTTATAGAAAATTACTTTTAAAATAATTTTGTTCCTTATCATATTTTATGTTGAAATATTGAAAAAATCGCCATGAATATTAATTAATAAGATAAAAGTTCATTAAGAGCTATTTCCAATAGAGAAGAGATATATCTATTCTGAGAAAATTCGCTAAGTTGATGCAGTTTTTGCGTAACAAATTTTTGTATGATTTAATTAGAGCGTAATCTTTTCGGGTACAAATTATTTTTAAACGGTAAATATTGATTTATTAATTATTTAGTGCTCGCGATAAACCGCACTGTTTTTATATATGATCCTTTGTATTTCAAAAGTTTGAAGAACATTTTTAATAAATACGTCATAATTATCAATAAACACGACAATAAAGAAGATAATGAAAAAGGTTTCTTTAAAATCGCCCAAAGGAGAAATAATGAAGAAAAATTATATTAATTTTAAAGGAATAAGTTATCTAAATATTATGTGAACCAACATGGCTGTTATCTGTTCTCGATTATTATCACTCGAAGTTGTTGCTATATTATCAATATATTACATCTAAACAGGTAAACATTTCAAATGTTGACTTAACATCTGGTTATGCGATAATTACATAACCTCAATTTACATAATACAAGTACCATGTATTAGAATAACACCATACATACTATTAACTATACGATCTTACGTATTTCTTGTTTGTATGTATAATATAAATTATGTTGTATTTAAATGCTTTTATAATAAATAAAGACACATAACGATTAGTAGATTACCGTAGGTATTGGCACTTACTTCCAGGCACTATATTAAATATTTAAAGTGTCTGTATATCTTCGACAATCATTTATTTGCATTAAATTTGAAGATGATTTCGTTATTTACCCTATTTTATTTTACATTAGTTCTCGTTGGTGTATAATGTGTGTACATATTTTAGTTTGTATACTATGTGGCAGATTTAATCCGATTTTTAGTACAAGGTGGGAGGATTAAACATAACCTCCCTCATCCACCAAGAGTTCGACAATTGCAGATTTATTCCTACCAGGCGAAGCAAGCACGAAATCTGGTATTTATTGATTTTTTTGTATATTTCCTGGGAATTGAATGAGCTAATCAGATTTGGAAATCTTAAATGAAACCCCCTCTGCCACTTTTTATGAGGGAATATTATAAGAGAAGTCATTTAATGAAGATTAACCGCCATAGTATTTTTTCAAATATCACTTTGTATTGTAGAGGTGTCAAAAAACAGTATTTTCCCAACAATTTTTTTTCTTAATTTGTACATATTGTGAGCAAGTAACAGGGAATAATACCGCCTTATAAAACTAGACATCCATGATTTGAGGCTGGAAAAATCTTTGTTATTTTAATAATATGCACAAATTTTCATGTTATTATCTTCATCGGGTATAAAAATAGTCGGAAAATACTGTTTTTTTTATATATTAAGACACTTCTACGGCTATATTAGTAATGTTACTCCTGATGTCATGTTCCAAAATGGCAGCTTTAGTCAGGCAACATTTCAACAATTTGTTATACCTATATTACCATAATATACAAATTTTGAGTAGTAAAATTGGCTTTAAAATTTTTAAGTTTGGCAGAAATTGTTTCATTGGGCGGATTCGACATTATGTTCACGCAATTTCACGGCAGATGAAAAACTAATATATTAAAATCATGTTATTAACATAATTTTATTATAAAAATTCGAATTCGCTCCTTTACCTAGATCAGTTTTTTGTATTATAAATACGTATTTCGACTACAATGTAGACATCATCAGTATAAATTAGCTAGTTGTAATTTACTCTTTGACAAATAGATATAGATAGAAAGTCGAGATCAATAGACAAAAATAAAAATAAATAGACAATTAACTAAATTAAAATATACTAGATTTAAAATATAATAAATTATAAATTGAAATTACTCTTGTTAAAATTTCCTGCATTCACATTTATTCCTGTTAACTTTACTTTGGTGATTATTTTACGTGAAATAAAGTGCCAATATGTCCATCTCTCTCTAAAGATGTCAATACAAAAACCTATTCACTGCGAAACGCATAACTCAACACCAATCAGGTGCGATCTTAGAATAGTATCCAAGGTCAGGCGAACATATATAAGTAGCGTAAAACCAAGAAAGATTGTGGAATTGTCACCAAACTAGCGACGAGTAACAAATCCTGAGACAATATAAGAATAATTTTAATAAGAGTAAAGTTAACAGGAATAAATGTGAATGCAGGGAATTTTAACAAGAGTAATTTCAATATAATTTAAAATTTATTATATTTTAAATCTAGTATATTTTAATTTAGTTCATTTTCTATTTATTTTTATTTTTGTCTATTGATCTCGACTTTCTATCTATTTCTAATTGTCAAAGAGTAAAGTACGACTAGCTAATTTATACTGATGATGACTACATTGTAGTCGAAATACGTATTTATAATACAAAAAACTGATCTAAGTAAAGGGGGCGACTTTGAAATTTTATTTCAAAAACCTAGAGTTCTCACTAATTATCATTCGATAATATAATGTTTATACTTTTATTAGCTTAACCTGTATGTATTATGGCATATTGAATCGCTCTATTTTATTCGCATTCAATATCCCATATCTGTTCACTGTTATCTATTAAATAATTTGTTATGATTCTTTAATATTTACTCTATTGTTTTAAATATAGTTTAATCATTGTATATTTTTCTTAGTCAAAATTATTCTTTGGTTTTGCTAAAAATTATAGTTTTATACTATGTGGTATCTGGTATAAGTTTACTTAGGTCACTGATTTCGTTTACATACTTTTTGGGGGAAACATGAATTTTTAATAACGTGGCCCTCGGCGGCTCCCGCTTTTCGTTCCATTAAGGGATTATTTCATGTTTTTGAAGTTTTACATTTTCGTTTTGAATAAAAAATCTTCTATAATATATTTTTTACGCATCAGAGACAAAAAATTTCACACATGTAAGTACATTTGATTTACTAAATTGATATCATGGAGTTTCTATTGAATCAGATTTTCTCTTGCTAACCATTCATGAAAATTAATCATTTTAATGCTTGCTTTATTCATTTTCATTTAATTTATTGATTGAGTCACACGTTATCGATTTCAAACATTCAGTTTCTGCTTTTTATACACCGATATATACCCCAGGTTTTAAAATTTATCTTGGTTGTGTCTTAACCAATCATATTACATCCATATGTGAATATTTCTGATGTGTAAAGAAATCCATTGTGAGTCTCGTTTAAACATTAATTAATTTTATAAAATAACAGACTTATAATTTCTGTTTCTTGTACGTGTGATAAATGTTTTGTTTTTTATTTCTCTGACTGCGATTAGCAATTCTATTTAATTTGTTCCATTGTCACAAATTTAGTGTAATATATCCTGTACCTAATTTAAATCATTAGTTTCGAATTACAATTTCCTAAATTTATTTGCTTTATTATTTTGCAAATATTTAATTTTAAATTAATGGCAATGATCAATTTATTTAACCTTAATTCACAGAAGAAGCTTTCCAGTATCAAAAGGTGAGTTCACTTAATTTGTTAACCTAAGACCTACTATATTTTCGCTTCCACTGTTTCTTTGCTGTAAAAAATATATCATAGAAAATTCGATACGGTTATGTGACACTCGAGTTCATCAGACTAAATGAGTTCATCAACAGGTTATTTACAATATAATATTTCACTCAATAGAATTATAAGTTTATATATTTGTAATTTAACCCATTTCAATATTCTTTTTTTTTATAGTTTAATTTAAAAAATTTCTATAATTTTTAATTTTTGTTTCTATACGTCACTGTACCTATGCATACATATTATACATGAAATATGTATGTAGGTGTGTATATAGACCGTTTTCAAAAGCATTTCTAATAGAGAATCAATATTAAATAAATAAAATTATTACTATATAACCATACATACACATACATACTGAAACTGAATGTCTGAACTGGAATATTGGGTGACCATATTATAGGACCATTCTTCATTGGATCGATCTTTTGATCTTTAGATTCTCAAAATATTTGAGTTTGTTACGAAATAATATTTAACTGTTAGAGCTGTTCCTAATTTATACCTGGAATCTGTATGGTTCCAACAAGATGGTTGCCCTGCGCACAATGCTATGATAGTAAGGCTGTTCCTGGAACAAACTTTCCAAGAACGTCTTATGAGTGGTTTTAGAACCTTCAAGTGGCCCGCCAGATCGCTAAATCTATCTCCTAACGACTAAAGATACCTAACGATATTCAAAAATAATTTTCAATTTTTAGAAGTAAAGCTAAGCTTTAGAAGACAACAATGAACATATTTAACTCTCTCTCATTACATGTTACAATGCAGTACTGAGTACATGCCAGCTAGCATACACAACAGACACACTAACGAGTACCCCGACTATTTTTATTTCTTTATTAAGCATATTGTGTATAGTTATGATAGTAAATAATATTTAACATTGATTCTCTATTAGTAATGCTTTCCAACACGTACGGTACATGTATTATTGTATTGGATTTTTAACTTGAGTTTTCACCCACTTCCGGACGCGTCTGAACAATCTGAAATTTTGTGGACGTATTAAGAACTGATGACAATAAAATTATATTTAAGAAAATAAATAAATAAACAAAATGTAAAATAACAATTTAAATTTATTAATCACCAAAATACAAATTTACATTTCTCTGTGTTATATATAACGATGTATGGTGTGATAGTATAGATTATAGTTTCTATAGAAATATCATTAACAATATTTAAAAAAAAAAAAGACATTTCCCACTGTTAAAATTTAGAAAAAATAACTATTTGACATAAATTTCCTCTGCTATATTCGATATACAGCTTGTATTTTAAAATAGACCCAATCTGGAAACAATGTATAGGGTATTAATCGCTGTCTATATCCAGTGTAATATGATATGGTGTACTTTGTTAAACTTAAACTGCATTAAAATCGTTGACGGGGTTCATACATTCTCACCACAGACATTTGTCCAATTAGTTCTCAGTACATATTTGTACATGTAGAGAAGATGTTGTATTATATCCATCGTCTATTATAAAGGTTTCCCACTCCCCCCAAATAATCCCCCCCCCCAAAAAAAAATATATATAATTTTTTAAAATTATTGTAGTTTAACGGCTGTATTTGAACAACTATGGTCATATGTACAGCCGATAATATACTCGTATGTAGTAACTATAATTATCATACAAACTAAACTGTTAAACCAACTATTCGAATATTCCTTCATTATTTGCTAAACAATATTCTAGTGGACTGTAAAACTCTAGCCGGGTATTTTTTAATACTTGAGGAGAAATATTTGCCTAAGTATCAACAATTTTTTTCCTTAATTGTTGCAAATTTCCAGACCTATTCTAAGGAGATAGATCTGGAGATAGTCTTTGATCAGTCTTTGGTGGAGACGTATTGTGGTGCTAATATCCTGTAGAGTGCAGTTTGGGTGTAAAAAAGGACATTATATCGTGGTATACTGTGCATAGACAGTGATAGATGCACTCACTATACATTGTTTCTAGATTGGGGTTATTTTAAAATACAAGCTGTATACTTTCTTTTGTAAGAATTGGATTCATACCATCGTGGGAATAATAATGAAGAATGGAACTAAACAAAAATAATTTGGTTTTTAGACTAAAAAACAAAAATAAAATATAGAGTTGAAAATACTAAAAAATATGCTTTTGTTGCAATATGAACTAAAAAATTCAAAATAATATATAATAAAATAAAATAAAGAAATTGACAAAAAAATTAACTTTAATGTAAAAAAAAGGCTAAGTTTTTACTTTAAGCATAAGTAGAGAATACCCCATGAATTTTTTTACGTTAAATATATATATAAATATATATATTTTTCATTTGTTTATTCATATTGCAATAAAATGTTTTATAATTTTTTAAACTCTACCTTTTTTTTTTATCAGTAAATTTGCAGAAAATGTAGAAGGTTCATTTTATGGTTTTTTATGTATATTTTATATTCGAAGATAGAAGTATAAAAAATTATACTCTGCTAATAATATTCTGCTTGAAAATACAGTGAGCACAGTATTTTTGATTATTCAGCTACGAGACATTTTTAAAACATTTATCAAAATTTTTCCACAATCTGTTGTTAATTTACTTATAAGACGTTGACCAACTGTATAGGAAATTTATGGAATCGAACAGTGAAGTCGTTATTTTTACTATTTGATTTGACTCTTTAATTTTTCTTGATCATACCATAATAGAGAACTTGCATGTTCTGTAATTTTATTTTTTTCGAAAGTTTACATAAAACTTATTAACACAGATAAAAAAAAATTTTTAAACAATTGATTTCCATGTAATTTTACAATTAAAAATTGTTTTTTTGAAAATGTATATTCAATCGCCAGTGACGTCATTATATCGCTTTAGTAACGTCACCGTATGAAGAAATGATAAAACATCCATGTTTACGAGAGACTATTAAACTATTTTGTGATGGTACGTAGACCAAGAGCCAGTGACGTATTTATTTTCAGTCATTTCAAAAGTAAAGAAAAGTTACTCACTTAATCTTCAATAACTGTTCGACAATAAAAGTAACTTCTGGCAACCCCCAATGGCCGGAGCGTACTGCCCTTAAATTTCAAAGAGAGTAGGAAAAAAGATTCAATTTAGTAAAAAACTTTAGGAAATTATATTCGAGTACCTATTCTGAATCCATAAAAAATTTGCCAGAACATTTTCATCCTCCTAATTGTTGACAGAACGCTATAAATATTTCTAAAAAATAGTTTTATTTTTTTTGCCATTTCATCAGTCTTGAAATTTTTAAATAATATTATTTTTACACAATGCCAGAAATAAATTCACTAGTTCGTCCCGGCCATTGGGAATTGCCAGCAGTGACTTTTATTGTCAAACAGTTATTGAAGATTAAGTGAGTAACTTTTCATGACTTTTGAAATGACAACTGAAAATACGTCCCTGGCTCTTGGTCCATGTGTCATATGATGATATTATTATTATTAATTTATTATTATATGATTCCAATTAGCTCCCAGCCTCAACGGACATAATGACGTCAGAACCAATCACAAGTCTTTTTTTATACAAAAATTTTTTTAATATTTTTTATTAATAATTAATGAAAAAATGAAATTGTTAATAAAAAAAAATTATCAAAAGATACTTCAAATGAAGAATTCTTTCATTTATATATGAATTTGTAGCGATAAAAAATTAATGCAACTTCTCTATCATCACTTTTCATTTTTCATAAAAAAGTGAGTTTCATCAATAAATTAATAATTTTGTATTGATTTAATAACTTTAAACCCTATTAACGCATATGTTGAGCCTGACTACTCTGTTTCTGATTCTTCTCACCAGATGTTACAGTCCTAAGGAACAAAATCTAACAACAACTGATGGAGGTCTTATACACAAACCATTAACTTGATTTCAATTTAGTTTGTTGATCAATCATCAATATTGTCGAACATCACTTTTGCTACTTCAACGCAACAAAAACGTATTGTATCCATTGTTATTCATAATACATTTACTTGTGTATGATTTTTTTATTTGAAAGCCTCATACAATAATGCTTTATTCGCTATTATTATCATCTTCAGCATCATCAGTGATGAATATCTAGACATTTATATGTCATAATATAATGAATATAATAATTTTGTTGAATATCCAACACTAGATGTCCAAAAATTTTTATAAACTAAAAGGAAGTTATTTTTTTAATGGGAGCAAATCGTTTATTATGGGATGTATGCTATTTTCATATCCTAACGTCATCGATACAACCTACACCCCTTCTGCTATAGGATTTTTCGAAAAAGTTAGTGATTTTGAGGTTTTCATGATTAGATAGAATTTTCAGAGTGTAATGTGATTGGTTATAAAATTTCTATTCTTTTTAACTATAGCTATCGGAAGGAACCTATTATTTTAACGATTACAGAAGGAGAATTGGAGAGAGAGATAATATTCAAATAACAAAAATATCCAGCTTACAAAGACGAATAAGATTTATTCTTTATTTTATTTATTCTTTGACATCAAATGCTTGATATGACAAATTATACACATCTAAGGTGAGAATCGAATCCACGACCTCTGGAGTTCAAGCCTAATGCTCTGCTGCTGATTTACCTGAGATATAAGTATAAGACGCATATGTTAACGCTAGTCACTTCCGTTGGTATAATATAACCGAGAGGGAACCATAATTAGCTCTGGATGTAAATAAATGGTAGTTTACAAAAACAACAATTAACGAATATACACATAAGATTTCTTTGATTTATTTTTTCTTGTGACAAATATATTAGCCCTGTTTGACACGTGCAAGTTTTTATTAAAGTTTTTAATCGCAATAATAACAGGTGATATAACAAAAATTACAATTCTCTTCACAAAAATGCAATTCACTTCAAATTTGTCAATCGCATGTTTGTTAACAGCTATAAATCTCTTGTCTACTATTTCTTTCCTTCTAAGCCACTTCAGTCGCATGATCAAAGTCTACCAATCACAAGAAAGTAGGATATAACCTATGGGCTACTTTACACATGTAACTTCTCAAGCAACTATTCATAACGCATAATTTGGTGAGCAAGCGTAGTAGTATTTTTCGATAAAACTATGCAGTTATAACACAATAGATCTGGCTTCTATTTCGATGCAATCTTATATGTAAGTTAAGATGTAAGAATAGTTTACTTCCTTGTGATTGGTTTACTATGATCATGTGACTGAAGTGGTTGACAAAGAAAGAAATATTTAGTAAGAGGAGAGTTATAGCTATTAACAAAACATGCGATCGACATATTACTGCATTTGCATAGAGATGTAAGTCTAGTAATATCACATACATTTATTACCATTGAATACTTTCATCAAAACTTTCACGTGTAAAAACGGGCTATCGTGCACCCTATTCTTAGATATTACATTTGGGCTATTTAACACATGTAACTTTTCAAATAACAAATGATTTGGTTTGCAAGCGTAGTAGTATTTTTTGATTGAACTATGTAGTTATATCACAATAGACCTGGCTTCAATTTTGATGAAATCTTATTTGTAACTTCAGATTTAAGAATAGGGTGTACCATATGTTTATATTCTACTTCCTTGTGATTGGTATACTCTGATCATGTGACTGAAGTGGTTAACAAAGAAAGAAATAGTAAAAATACCTGTTAACAAACATGTGATTGACAACTTTCAAGTGAATTGCATTCGTGTGACAAGCATTGTAATTTTTGCTATATGAAATATTATTATTGCGATTAAAAACTTTCATCAAAACTTGCACGTGTAAAACAGGGCTTACATGTAAGATTTCATTAAAATAGAATTATTCTCTATTGTGATATAATTTCATAGTTTCATTAAAAAATACTACTGCGCTTGCTCACCAAATCATTCGTATGAATAGTTACTTCAAAAGTTACATGTGTAAAATAGCTCCTAGGCACTATTTGAGTTAAGGTAATGGGGTAGAAAATGGTGGAAGAAACTTGATATTTACCCTTTTTTTGATTCACTTTATTGCACCGTTGATTTTTCATCTGGTTGCCACTAATATACTATACAAAATACATATTACTTCACAATACGAGTTTCCTTTTTTCTGTTGGTTGGCTTTTTATGCGATTAATATTGTTGTTTTAATCCTAGAAATTAATTATGTGTTTGTATTCCAAATCATGATAAATTGTTTTACATTGTAAAGTAGATAAAAAACATGCACCCTTATTTAAAAAGGATTTGAATTATATACATTTTTTTATATATTGCCCAAATCAAGCGGAGTTGATTACATGAAGCCCTTATTACAGGATTTCATAATAATTTGAAGTTAAATTGGAATTAATGAAAATGTGAACGTAAAAAGTTTGCTAGAAAATTGACAAATAAAATAACAAGTTAATCTTACTGTTGGCTGGAAACTTGAGCTAAGTTTCAACAAAAACTTTAACACTTCAAGATTAAGCTTTGATTGGAATCCCACATAGTTAAAAATCCTACTGTAGCCACCACTTTTGCTGCCATTGTTTTGACTGAAATAGAGAGTTTCTAATGAGTATCTTACCATGAATAATTTGTTAACATCTGTTGGTAGCAGATTCCTAAATAATTTTATAAAATACTTTATAGAAAAATTTATAAATTAACGACTGTAATTTAAAGATAGAATTAACTTACAGTTGAGGTATTTTCATTAAGTTCTATAGAAAAATATGTCTCAATTGTTATAGCACCTTGGGAATTTTATTGTAAGATAATTACAATAAATAATGTTTTTCATTTAAGAACCATGCTATGAATATCTTTCCTGAACGTCTGGTTATATAATATTGTATAAGATTAGAGTTCAAAAAATACTGAAGGAGAACTAATTTGAAAAATTTTTTTGTTTTAACATGTAAATATATTTCTATACACTAGTAAAGTATTTTTGGCAGGCGACCTCTCGTGTTTTTATTTTAAATTTTGGTTCTGTCAAAACCTTAGTGTCATATATAACAAATGCGTTTTAATTATTGAATAAAAATAAATTTAATATTTTATCAGTTATTTTATTTTATTAGTTATTGAATAAAATGCGAAAAAAACTATCAAATCGAAGTGTTGTCTTGTTGATTGTGAAAATTCACCAACTTTTTATGCAAGCAATCAGAAAATCTTTTTGATAATAAGTAGTTGATATTTGTTTATTTCTTGTAGTTGATATTGGGTTTATACTTACCTCAATTACAACATTATAATAATTAGTATTATTTATTTGAGCTAATTTGGTCTGGTGTTTCTCTGAATACTGTACCAAAAATTCGCCGAGAATCATTAACATCAATCTCTCCATAGACATTAGAAACATGAAAACTAGTACATAATTGTGTACCTTTAGAAATACTTTTTTTCTAAAAATATCTAATTGCATTTCTTGGAAGCTGCTCATTAATTTTTTGACTAGCATTGTATGTAATTATTTCTTTATTGTTAAAGTTAAAGTTTAGTTTTTACATGTATAATGTAATAAATACATCGGTTTACAGAAAGTAAAAACCGTTATGAAATTATTAATAATAATAATTTTAAACTCTCATCTGACAGTTCATTATCTTTAGCCAATAACATTTATCTTACAAGCTCTAACTGGAATAGGACAGAAGACAAGTTTAACTTTCTTCCAAAGATTATACCATTATGAGAACAGAGTCAGATAATTGCACATGTATAGGGATGTGAGGCGAATATTTATTTAGAATGTAAACCTTGGGATGGGAGGACAAAAAATTAAACGATGAACGAATGTGTGTTTTATATGACGGGATTCAGACTATTGAACATCTTGTTGGAGATTGCCAAGGTACAAACTTTTAGGAAAGGCTTAAAGTAAATAAACTTGAACAGGAGACGGCACTGGATATGCTTAATTCCATTAAGAAAGATGAGTTAAACGAGATACAAACGAGCGAAAGACTACACTGAGTTGTGCCCATGGTTTCTGCCCGAATTGCAAGTCCTATACTTTTTGCTGTTTTATGTTATATACTTTTTATTTTTCTATTGTTGTATAAGCTATTTATTTTAACTCCTCTAATGAATTTATTTTTATATAATGTATTGCATTTTTAAAATAAATTATACTATAATAAAATTTAAATGTTTATTTGTTTGTTTGAGCATCACAAATAAAGTACTGGACCGATATTGATGAAAATTTTTTGTTTAAAAGCTTATGATTAGACTTGAAAAATCTGGTATGTATTTTATCTCGCTACGAATGAAACAATTCAAAAATATTAGTTGAAATAAAAATCCGGTGGAAGTGTTGATAAATATTTGAAGCAATGGAAGCGGTGGGAACGATACATATTTGAAATAGTGGAAGCGGTGGGAAATTACGCTGAGGTGTTTGGTCTTAAAATGGCGGTAGCCGGAAATTGAACAATAAAACGCAGGAAAGTAGCGGGTATAAGCTGGTATAAGCTGGTAATATATAAAATTCTTCGTATTTTTAAACAGATTTCACTTAAAAACTTGATGGATTTAGGAAAAAATAAAACTTTGTTTAAAATTTTTAACCCGACTGCAAAAAAGGAGGATGGTTCTCAATTCGTCTGTATTTTTTTTTTTTTTTTTTTTTATGTATGTTACCTCAGAACTCCGTCATTTATGAACCGATTTTGAATTTTTTTTTTTTGTTTTAAAGGGTTTGATTCCCGATTGGTCCCATTGTCACCAAATCGCATTCTGGTGAGGGGATCTCCGGGAAATTGATGAAAATCCCCATTTTATATGTGGTAACCGATTTCTGCGAAATTTTTTTTTTTTTTTTGAAAGAGTATACTCATTCATAATGGGAAAATAAGAAAATTTTTTTAAAAACCGACTTCAAAAAAATTTTTTTCAAAAAAAAAACCGACCCCAAAAAAAAAAATTTTTACAAAAAAAAAAACAAAATGCATGTAAAAAAAAACTGAAAATCTGTTATAAAAAAATGCACTAAAAATTAGAAAAAAAAAAAAAACGGGTAAAAAAAAAGTGTTATAAAAAAATTCACTAAAAATTAGTTGGTCGTTTATAGAACTTCAAAGTCACTAAAAAGCGAGAAATAAAACTTATTTTGACAAAATAGAAACCCGACTTCTAAAATCAAATATTCTATAACAAAAGATGCACTAAAGAGTAAAAAAATAATTGCATATTCTTGTGCCAATTTCAGTTCACCAAAGCAAAAATTTTTAAATATATATGTACAATTATTGTTATTTTTGGAGGCGGTGTCCAAAAGTTATGTGAATTTCTCTATGTTGACACCGCCTCCAAAAATAACAATAATTGTACATATATATTTAAAAATTTTTGCTTTGGTGAACTAAAATTGGCACAAGAATATGCAATTATGTTTTTACTTTTTAGTGCATCTTTTGTTATAGAATATTTGATTTTAGAAGTCGGGTTTCCATTTTGTCAAAATAAGTTTATGTAGTAAAGTTTTTATGGGCTAACTCAGTGTGTACAATTATTTTTAGGTATCTTTGAACGGATTTGACATAAAAACAATTTGGATTTTGAAAAAACTGTATTTAATTGTTCCCTATGATTACAGTGTTATAAGCTATAATTAATTTAATTTTTTAAATTAATTTTTCAGTTAAATAATTAATTAGATTTTTAAGGCCTCTCCGCTACACCAAGTACGTGGCGCTAGAGGAGGTGGTGTAGAACTTTGAAGCGAATTTGTTTTCATTTTAATTATATGTGGGTTCTGACCAAATTAAATACCAACAAAAAAAAACGATAATGATACGAACAGTCCTTTCCATAATTTTGCCTACCAAGTAATTTTTAATGAAAAAATAATGAAAAATAACTTTTATGTAATGCGTAGTATACCGAAGCAGCCGTGGGTATTCAAATCAATTTTGCGTATTAACCATTTCGTACAGGAAATGCATGTATATAAATAATCGTAATTGAAAGTTTGAATATTTAAATTCCACCTTCAATACTTCACATGTTTTCTGTTTAAAAAGTATGTTATATGTGTAGTAGCATGCATCTGTGATTGAACTATGACTCCGATAAATGCATAGTACATGCACCGGCACCGTATGGAAGCATTTATGACCAAATTAACTATACCATCAAATTTTATTTAGAAGAAAATGTACATTTATAAAAGAATCGTTAAATTAATAGTTTTATTAAACTACATATTTTCTCTCTGCTGTTTTATTGTTATCAAAGGGTATCTAGGGCAGATGGCATTGTTAATTAGATTATTAAAGTGTCTGACTCTATATTAAATGTTTGTTTTAAACTTGATTGGAAAATATTCCCCACTTATAAGGTTTTCTGAAAACAGCAAAAATTAGAGAATTAAACAACTGAAAATAAGAACTTACTGATTTAATTGCTTAAATGCTTACCCGGTATATAATGAGTTTAGAAAAAAAAGTTTCAAAAAAGGTGATTATTTTAGAATAAAATACATTTTTAGTCTTTTAAATTTCTCCTACGGTTTCAAAAATGAAAATTTTCCTACCTGGGGAGGAAATTCAGTGACCGGCTTCGCCCATTCACAAAATTGGCTTTACTTTTTAGATGTAGAAACCACAAAACGAAAATTTTACCTTGCTCTTCTCTTTTCTTTTTGAGTTATCGTATCTAAGGGCATACCAATAGACGGACAGTCTGACATGCGGATATCAACTAATTGAATCATTTTATGAACATCTATTCCAAAAATATTTTTCCGCGATCAATATTTTTAACCGTTACAAACTCGGGGCTAAACGTAATATACCCAGGAATATATATTATACATACCGAGTAGCATAAAATGAAATGGATTAAATGGATGAAACCGCGAAACCAAAACTACAAACATTTGTTAGAATTTATTTGAACAGTGAAAGTAAAGTGTAAGTAATCAAGTTTCAACAGGTTGATGTTCTTTCAAAAGTTCAAGTAACTATTCACTGAAAAGAAAAAAAAATTATATAGCTTTCTGTACAAACTCCCGGTGCTTTGTATTGTACTTAAACCAATCACTCTTCTGAAAGAAGTGTATCCAAAATCTACAATTTCACACTTCTCACTTTCTAGCTGTTTTAATACTTTTCTGCGTTTACTTAAAAAAGCGTGTTTTATAGTTGTTTTCTTCTAAATAATTTTTTACTCATTCAATAAGTTTGATTGAATGAGTTTCAACATTAATTAGCGAATTTCCTGAAAGGAATAGAGCTATTGGCCTCATACCAAATTTCGCAAAAATTTCTTCAAATATCCATCGATCCTACCTAGTAGATGTAAAAAATTAACATCTGTAAAATTTACATAATATGTGTCTGTATACGCTCTAGTGGTCACAATTTTAATCCAATTGGAATGAAATTGGGTATATGATTTGCTTTTGGTGTTTACATTATAGTTTTAGAAAAAATGATTAAGTAATGAAATGCAGTAAACTTGATTTTCTACAACTTTACTTATTATACATTTTTTGATAATATTATAATATTTCGCAATATTATGAGATATATTTAATATTTTGTTTTTTCTTTTTCTACGTCCCCTTCTCCCTTTACCTATGCCACGTCTTAACAAACTTGGCTTTGCAAACACGAAATGCATATTAAATACGACATTCATCAGACTAAAGTTGTGATCGCTAGCGAGTGACGGATGTCAAAGACATCTACCTAAAGCACATTTTTAGTTCCATATAGTGTATCTGCTACTGAGTTTGAATTCTGCGCTAAAATCGAGGTTTGTGCATAGATTGCGAATTTACTAACGCGGAAATCGCAATTGAAAGCTTTGTTATGGTTTTCGTTAAGTTAATGTTTTCAGTCGATTTGTGCCGAATACATCTGGGTTTTGAATAAAAGTTGTTCGTTTTAAAAGTTAGAACATCTGTTTAAAATATTTTTTTCGATAACCGAATATATTCCGATCAAATCAACTGTAAAATTTTTAAAAAGGAATTTTTATGAGTCAATAGAACATTCAAATGATGTCCTTTTGTAGAGCTGTGTGGTAAAAAAATTCTGTATATATGTAGGTTACGTTAGCATATTCGTAACCTAGAGATAAAAACTGAAAAAAGACATCTTCCACGATTTTACCCTATAAATGTGACCATTAACACAGATTTAGGACTAACTGATACACTAATAATCAAGTTTATTGCATTGAATTGAAAAAACTGTCTTCTATCTGACAATTCGGAATGTTGGAATCCCCTGGCACAACAACATAAGTAAATCAACAGAACTGTGAACCGAAGTGTAAGAAATCTACTACATAATTTATCTTCTGTTAATAAGAAACTTTAACTACAAAACTTACCCATGTATATAACATTCAGTTTAAAGGAGAAAAACAATATATATTTTTTTAAATGCATGTACAAATTAGCCAGTTCCTTTCTTCCACAAAAGTAAATTTGTTGGCTGTTTGCCAATGTGAAATTACAACATAATATTCATACAATTTGTATGTATATGAGGTATATTATAACTAAACAGTTTAATTTAGATTATTATTATTATTATTTAGTAAAGTCATTTCAATGTTTGTAAGTTATAAGATATGGAGTGATATAGTTACTTTACTATTTTACACTTGGTTCAAATATGTTCTGAAATTTGTTTACAACGAAGTATGCTTTATAGTTTATACGTTGTTAAATTTTCTACAAGACAGAGTATATTATTATAACTCTTTATTTGCTTTGAAAATCATATACGGCATCTCATAACAAGAGGAGGTCATTAAAAATTTTTCATATATTATTTAATAAGCTATCGTGACGTGACAGTAACTTACCTGCCGAGTAATTGCGCAATAAATACGTCACAATACGTCGTTCTACATTTAGGAAACACGATTATTTTTTCTGTCAATAGAAGCAACCACATCTGTTCTGAGCTGCTCAGTGAATTGCATCAGTTTGAATTGTGAATTGCATCATTCATCAGTAAATTGCCTAGGTTTTCTTCCAAATCATTTGGGGTACTGACGATAATTGGAGTTATTTTCCAAATTTTTTCGGCTTTAATATATTTTCATAGCCGAAGTATTAAAAATACAATAGTTACTGGCACTAGGCCCCTGAATTTCAAAATGTTTCTCAGGTATTTTGTTTTCTACAACTTTATCTAGTGTAGAAGGTCTCGTAAGTTGATGTCTGTTGCTGATATTCTTCACAGTCAGTAAGGACATTTGATTTTGCCCTAATATCTGAAAATGTGGATGTACTCAAATTGCGGTGTTGTTCACTTAATGTAAGCGACACATAATGTATGGTGTGGACAGCGCTCACTTTTAAAAATGTGCTAAAATTATAAATAATCATTGTAGATTTGGACACCACCATCTAAATCTGCAATGGTTATAAAAAATTTACATTGGACTGTTGGTGTTGTACCGTACCTATCTAGCTTGAAAGGTTTATTTAACGCCTAGGTTCGGGGCTCTCAAATGCGTGGGGCCCATAGCATATACTAGATATTGCTACGCGGATAATCCGGTGCTGTTTAGTGCAGGCATTTATAAGAACTATGTTTCCCAATCAGTGAATGGCAAATACATGTACGGTGTATACCGTACGTGTTGGAAAGTATTGCTAATAGAGAATCAATGTTAAATATTATTTACTATAATAACTATACACAATATGCTTAGTAAAGAATTAAAACAGGGGAGGTACTCTTAAGTATATCTGTTGTGAATGCTTGCTGGACTGTTTTGTACTCAGTATGCATTAACATGTAATGAGAGTGGGTGAATATGTTCATTGTTGTCTTCTTAAGCTTAGCATTACTGCTAACAATTGAAAATTATTTTTTGAATATCCCTTATTATTTGTATGTGGAATGTTTGAAAATAAATGATAGTATTCTATTAACGGTATAACATAAAACAACAATCCACACAAATTAAAAAAATAAATAAAAACTCGAAAAGAAAAAAAAATTCTGACAAACAAAGAAGTTAAACCAACGGTTCGAATATTCCTCCATTGTTTGCTAAACAATAGATCTGTGTTTTGAGAAAATCTCACAAAAAAAGTAGTTTGGACATAGATCTGGCGATCTGGCTGACCTGGAAGACGTTCCTGGAAAGTTTGTTCCAGAAACAGCCTTACTATCATGGCATGTGTGCCGGGCAACCATCTTGTTGGAACCATACAGATTCTAGGTCTAAATTAGGAAGAGCTCTAACAGTTGGCAATATATTATTTCGTTACAAACTCAAATACTTTTGAGAATCTGAAGATCCGTCAATGAAGAATGATCCTATAATATGGTCACCCAATTATTCCAGTCCATACATTCAGTTTCTATGGAAACTGTGTTCGGGTACTGATATATCGATGCTGATTTGTTTGAGACTAATATCGCATGACAGATGGAT
This sequence comes from Nineta flava, assembly GCA_963920215.1. NCBI lineage: Eukaryota > Metazoa > Arthropoda > Insecta > Neuroptera > Chrysopidae > Nineta > Nineta flava. Next base: position 14,972,651 of record OY986045.1, on the reverse strand, counting down.
TATGTTTTCCATGTAATGGAAAAGATGATTCATCAGTAAATAGAATATTTCTGATTTCTTCACAAAACTCCTGCGATAAGGGTCCTCAGCCAAAATCTCTTGGATTTTTCCATATTTAAAACATTTGAAATTGTTCCGCTTTCAAATGTTTGCAACTGTAGAGTTGCTTAGGCCCAATTCTTCACCTACTTCTCTTGTCGATTTTTTATCGTCAATAAATAATAAACAACAAACTGCTATATCTCTCTCTTCATTTTTTTGTGGGGCTTCATCATCTTTATCTTTGTGGCAGTCTTTGCAACCAGATATACAACCCCATTCAAAACAGCTAATCATATGAGTAACTGTTCGAATGCTTGGCGATTACGTATCCTCAAATGCCACAATAAATAAATTGACACATTCCCGTGCCGAATGTCCGCCAAAGTACCAATTAATAATTTACACTTTTTTTATTCTTGTGTATTAACCCATTATTGAAATAAATAATAACCGTAATACCATTAAAACACACAACCAAGTATTTCCCATGCATTACATACGTAATGATAAATATTATCAATTATAATGTGCATCATAACACCCCCACTCTTAAACGACATCAAACAAACACCATATAGGCATACATCACATGCTATAGCCAGATGTATGTAGGTATGTGTATGCATGGTTTTATAGTAAATATTTATTTTTTTATTTAACATTGATTCCCTATTAGAAATGCTTTTAAAAACGGACTGTATATAAACGTGTTACAGCAAATTGATTGGATTTGAATGTATTACTTTTCTAGTATTCTCTGTAACACCCATATGTAATGCTTATTGGCCTAGACACTAATGAATCGGATTTTTCACGCTATTTCATAGATTACAGGAGAATAGACATCTTTTTTATTACAGCAGGCTATGTAATGCAATTGTTTTTTGCTTCATTAAATATCCCTAAGAATTTTTATTTTATTTAAAATGTTTGATGTGGTAAAAAATTGTATTTATAAAATAATTCATGGCCTCCTGGAACATTCATTCTATTTAAATACAGAGTTATAAGTACATTGAACAAGTAACAATACCGTGTAATTATCTTTTCACTTCTTGGTTATCTTGTTATGTTCATTGCATATAAGTACTAACGAGAAGGTATTTATGATGCTCCGACAACGGCATATATGTTGTACAATTAGGATACTGGAGCAGGTATAAGTATAAAATTTGAAATTTTATATTCCTAATTTTCCAAAGCATCTCCTGCAAAAACAATACATTGGTTTGAATTTTAAAATATTCGAAATCGATGATCATTTTAGATGACGATTTTAATGATTTGTTTGATTTTATTACGGAATAATGCTCAATCAAAAATAATAAAATTGTTAAATTGCTTCCAATTTCACAGACACTTCAATCAATTTTTATTTCAATTTGTATCTTGAGTTCATTTACATTTTACATGATACCATACTTTTTTATTATCATCAGAATTGCATACAGTGGCAAAATATCCAGTCGATCGAAGTCAGTTAAAATTGAGTACAAGTGATTATTTAAAGTGAACTTTATTATCTCACTAAAACCATTTTCACGTTTTTGTAAAAAAGCAGACTATGAATTTAAAAAATAAAATAAAAATGGCTCGTATTAACGCTTAGTTTTTGTGTCGCTTGTGATTTCATTTGTAAAATGAATGAAATATTTAAATATAAATAAGAATTCTCATTCATTTCAAAAAAGTTCATAAGAAAAAAGTTGTGAATTTACTATGTACCAAAATTAAGTGCTTTTTATCTGCTTATAATGTGCTGCAATTAAAACTTTGTGCTTTTTTTGTTTTGGCGGAAATTGAAAGTGCTCGGCTAGCTTATCACACAGCAGAGCATCGGTTATTTTTGCATTACTCTTATTTGAACTAAAATAATATCTCTTTAAGTGCTCTTTAAGTGCTTTTCAAATGTCGAAGAGTCACATCCATAACTTTTTTATTTCCCTAAAAATAAATCCTCCAAGATCCAAACTAACCTTAGAAATGAGCATAAGTCATCTTCTTGACATCGCCAAATCAAATTACACCACATTTGAGTGCTATTTATGTGCTCCCAGAATATCACAGACTTTAACCGTTAAAAAGAAATTTTTTTTAAAAACCACCACTATAAACCCCAAGCTAGCCTCTGATAAGTACGTGGTGTATTTTTGAAATATTGTCAATTTAAACTACGACATATTTATGTGCCATTTATGTGCTCTCAGAATATCGCAGACCCGAATCCTTAAATCTTCACATAATTAGCACATAAAAGCACTTAATTTTGTACGTAGTATATTCATTTTCGGGACTTTACTCTGCTAGTTTTAAGGAGCTTAATTAACTATGGAATAAATTTGATAAACGTTAATAGAGTAAACTTATATTAACGTAAATGACCTATAATCGAGAAACAAATATTTTAAAATTTGTTTACTTTAAAAATATATATATCAATCTTACTTCTGTCAAAAAATTGTAATCTTACGGGTCAACATAAACCTGAACGTATTGAACGACACTCATTTTGCCCCTTTTAATACTCAGTTTGAAAGTTTATTAGAAGGAAAACCGTTTCTCAACCGAATATCTCGCGAGTTATTGTGAATTAGCTAGGAAATAAATTTAATTATGAATTTTGTTAACGTGAAACCAACAGTTTACGAAATATTTTAGAAAAACTGATTTTCGGGACCTTTGAGCTTCAATAACTGTTCTTACACGCGCGATTTTGTAATGAACTTTTATTCATGTTTCCGATAGTGCCAGAACGAAGTTAAGTCCATTGGAACATCTTCACGTTTTTTTTAAAGTGCTATTTGACTGGGTCATTACTTTTTTAGCCAAATCTCGACTTATAGCTCGACACGATAAATAATTTTGAAATTTTGAAATAAGTTAGATACTTATATTTTGAATAATTTATAAAAAAAATCAGTTAATTTCGTCCACAAGGCGTTTCACATGACTACCATAAGTCCATTAAACGTTTAACATCCTTTGTATAATCATCAAAATATAAAAAAAGTTTCTATGAAAAGATCTAACAATGTTTTAATTCTGAAATAGAGGGTTTTAAAAAAAGAACACAATAATAATAAATCATACCAATTCTATTAAATTTTATTGATCTATTTTTGTTAGTATGTGTATATTTACTCAGAATACCATTTTGATGCATATTTCCGGTTTGATAAATAAATAATGTATCAAAGAAACTCAATCAGCGGAATATATACTTATATCGATGCAAATTTTTGAATAATTCTAAAGGCCTGGTTCCACGGTGTGAGCTGACGAGGCGAGCTACTGCAGTGCAGCAACTTGCACCGCGTAACCGGTTGAGGCGAGCTACAGTCATGTGCGAGTCGGTCAGTAGCTGGCATCCGAGTTACTACAACATTTTTTGTTTTTACTCGCCATTCGCCTTCCCCCACCACGCCACTCGCATGCGACTCGGACGTCAGATTGCATGTTTTTAACGAAATGACAGTCGCTCGTACGGTCAGGCACACTCCAGATGCATTGTCTGCAGCTCCACGTGTCTATCTTGTTTCAACAGACAAAATGACAGCGAGCTAAATTGACTTCCGAGCAAAATTTAAAGTTTGTGGACCTATAGAAGGATCAAACCAACTTCTAGAATTGTTGGAATCCTAATTATAAGAACTACCTTCGTTATATAGCTCCTTAAATATTGTATGTTGCCCCTTTCCTTTGCTCACTCACATACTTCTTTTTTTCTTCCTTTTTCATAGCACTTTCAGCAAGTATTTCAGCGCAAAGTATTTTTGTAACCACTTTTATTGTGGTATGAGCTATGATCAGTCGTGAATATCGCGACAACATTGCACGGGACATGATACTTACGAGTACAGAGGTGCAATAGCTGTCCACTGTCAACGCCAGTAGATCACACCATATAACCAGGCTTTAAGTGAAAAAAAATTCGTTACGCAGGAGCTGCGTCAACTTAGCGAATTTCCTTAGAATACATAGCAGTTTCCTTCACGAACTCCAGATGAATATCGGTATAGTTCCTATCATAGTCGGCTGCAGCCGCATTCTACCAATTCCTAGTCTACTCACAAATTCCTTCCACTCCACTCACATCCTCACATTCTAAGGCATCACAATAGACCTTATGGTCGAAGTGCACCCCGTCTAGGGCAGCCTTTACAATCTACTTACCTCTACCTAGAATACATAAATCATTCTCTACCGGTCATAATTATAGTGTGATCAAAATGAAATATAATATCTGATATGACTTTAGTATTTGCAAAAATTAAATTTATTAATAGCCAAAATAGAACGGTCTAACGATTATAGTTTATAGTTACTATGGAAACGACAGTCAAAATTTTTTACAATAAAATATATTTCATGTATTCGTGTCAAACAAATACAAAATATTAAGAAAATCAAGTTTACTACAATTCATTACTTAATCATTTTTCTCAAACTCTAATGTGAACAGAGATATTTAGAATTTTAACTTTCAATCTTTAATTGTAAATATTTTTGTAAATATTAGTGTAACAGAAAAATGTTAAGAAACAAAATTACAGTAAAACTTAGTTCCTACAACTTAACTCCTGATAAATTTTTCGATTTTTCAAATATTAAGGGAGATGGTCAAATTTTGTGTCTCCCCGTCCCTCTAAACTCCCTTTCTCCTCGTCTGATTTTACCCATTAACGAACTTGTCCTTTAGAATACCAAAAGCGCCACAAATATCAAATTTCATTTCAATCGGAATAAAACTGTGACCGCTGGAAAGTCCACAGACATTTAAAAAAAAGTATATATATATATATATATATATATATATATATATAAAAGTTATACAAATTTTAGCGATAGTGATTTTTAACATCTAGTTTTTACGAAATTCCAACAAATCTATCTAGAATCGAACTCCATACGTCTGTCTTAAGTAATAATTTTAACATGTAACACAGAGATTGGAATACTATCAATATAAAAAATTAATTATATATCACCTATTTATTCGGTAATATCTCTACTTCACACATACGGCTTACAACAAGAGTATAATATCCTATTTAAATACACCATATGAATGAATTATATATAATCTGTGTACGGAAATCATATTTTTTAACAAAAATCTAACGGATGCATGATGTATGATCGTATGTAAGTACCTACCTATGTTTAGGATGTTTAATTTTCGTTTTTTGTGTGCCTGGTCCTTCGTATAACACTTATTGGAATATTTATTCGTTATTCACAACAGGTAGATAATTATTTTTGTAATTTTACGTTATTTACTATTCGAGCTTGTGTCAATGGGGGAGTTATTTGAGGTTGGGGCAGAGTTCTCTCCCCATTGGGGTAGAAACTCTATTTTTTCTATACACGAGTTTACACTCATTTCCACATGTTACAGATCATACCATACATAGAACAGCTTTTTATTTATATGCGCAATTTTTGTCTTGCAATAACAACTGGATTATTAAAAATCAGGTTGGACATGCAAGTATCGTGGGAACATCAATTATCTCAGACCCCGTCTTTGAAATGGGCACAGATATACTTCCCAAGACATACTCCTTCTCAAGACCTTTCACGGTAGTATGTGATAGGGCCATGTGGTCGTAAGGAGAACCACCCTACCTCAGTAAAGGAATCGTCCGGTACACAGACGGATCCAAAACTGAAGAAGGGACCGGGCGGGAATCTACGGTGAGAGACCAAAAGCAAACATAAGCCTCAACTTGGGGAAATATGCCACGGTCTTCCAAGCAAAAGTCTACGCCATACTGGTTTGCGTCCGTGAGAACCTACGTAGAGGCTACATAAAACAGAACGTATGCATTCTGTCGAGCAGTCAAGCTACTTTAAAAGCCTTGCCTGGAACTGAGGTCACCTCAAGGGTAGTCAAGGATTGTCTGGAAGAACTTCTGAAACTGGCAAAACGGAATAATGGTTGGTCACAAACAAAAAAGCGGATACCTTAGCAAAGAAGGGGGTTGGAATGCCATTCATAGGCCAAGAGCCTATTTTAGGAATTCCAAAGACTTCATGTAAACAAGTGATCAACGAGTGGTCAAATGCCAAACACCGTGATCACTGGGAAAAAGTACCGCGGCAAGGGCTCGGGAAGGTACTGCTTCAGAGTGAAACAAAGAGGTTATCTCGCTGAGGCTGAGCAGGATGCAATTGCGGAGGGTTACCGTGTTCATTACTCCATTGTGTGCAGATTGTGTGGCGAGGAGGAGGAAACATCCAGCCACATAATCTTTGACTGCGAACCTCTGGGTTACAGCAAATACAGGATATTCGGTGCATCTCACCCCGAATATATGAACCTTCGGGAGGACCTGATAAGCAAGCTCTAGGCTATTGCCAACATATTGTAGAAGCGAGCAATGGACCATAGGGTCGAAGTGCAATAGTTTTTACTCCGATATTAATCAATCTATATGCGCAAAAATTTACTTTGAAAGGCAAACATCTCCTGTGTATTTATAACTATTTTTGTGCAAGATTTTCAGGCGAAAGGAAAATTATTTCGTAATGTTTAGATGCTGTCAATCCTCAAGCATGTAAAAATCGTGACAATCTTAAATTCTGAATTATTAATATTTTTCTAAACATATCGAAACAGAGCAACAAAACTTGATAACAAGAGAAAGTAGGTAATATAAAATAATTTAAAAACCCTGACTGTGTAAAAAATAATTAACTGAAACTTTTTCGATAAACTTTTTCACTGGCTACACAGGAGCATACTCTATACACTAAAATAAGCAAAAAATCATTATTATTTTTTCCAATTTCACCCCGGTTCAACTGCACTCCGCCATTTTGTATGTTCTTTTCTTTGATCAATGTTTTAAAAACCTTCAATTTTCTTTTGAAACTCGGCAAATACCGCACGCTCATCGATCTCATGAATTTTCAAAAATAAATACCTAGTTTCAAAATAGCAGCCACTTAAAATGTTAAAGTACAAATATCCAGGAAATCAGTAACCTGAACAAAAATTGTAACGACGTAAATAGTGTAGCATTTTAAATTAAAAATCGAACGACACCTTATATATCAAAATCGGTATAAACAAAAAATGAAATTCCAGGTACTCCTGGCATATCTCTATTACTGCGACACCTATTCTTCATCCGCTCTCTCAGCCGGGCAAACAATTTACAGGTGTGGAATTAAACAATTAATTTTACAACTGTAATTATTATTGTTCAGCTGAGAGAGTGGCTTGACAATATGTGTGACAGGATCAGAGATATGTCTGGAGTGTTCGGGAGGGTGAGGCAGTCTGCGGCCACCGGCAGGGCCAGAAGGGTATGATCAGACCTGAAGGATTATTTGAGTTGACTGACTAAAGGATCAGGTGTGTGAAGAACCCCACCTATTTATTGACGGTGTCCTTTTGTGACTATGTGGCGTTGTTTTTGTCACTAACGTTAGGGTATCGAAGATAACCTTGATATTCAGGTATTAGATTTTTTGAAAATGGTTTAATTTTATTAAATCAGAATTTGAAATTGGGCCATTGTCTAAATTCACTATCTGTTTTCTTAATTTGTGTAAGTAGATACTTCCGTATGCATCTAAATTAGTACAAAAAATACCCACAGAATTAGATGCATACGAAAGTATCTACTTACCTGACGTGAAGTAGCTCGCTACCATTCGACGCAGGTATCCAGAATAATGTACCAGAATATCTGCGTCGGATGGTAGCGAGCTACTTCACAGACAGGCTCCTGAAATACGACACGAAGGACGGTCCAAAGAAATATAAAATAACTGGAGGAGTTCCCCAGGGTTCAGTTCTGGACCCGCTCTTGTGGAATGTCATGTATGATGGTCTACTGAAGGTATTATTGCCAGGAAATGTCAAACTTGTGGCATATGCAGATGACGTGGCCGTAGTAATCGTCGCAAAGCATCTCGATGAGATAAATCTTGCGTTTGACATCACTTTCGAGAGAGTCAATCAGTGGATGAATACGATAAACCTGTAGTTAGCACAGCACAAAACTGAAGCAGTGCTCATCACTAGTAGAAAGCAGGCGGAAACCATCACGCTAGAACCCGGCTCAACTTCAAGCAGCAAGTGGAGCATGTAAATGGCAGGGCGTCGGTTGTAAGGGCATGCCTATCACCTCTGATGCCAAATGTTGGAGGCCCAAAACAGATCAGAAGGTCACTGTTATCATCGGTAGTCACGGTGCAGACCTGTGGTATTTCCATTTTGGCTGACGCCCTGGGAGTTCAAGCTTCAAGGAGAATAGTCCCATCAATATACCGACTGAGTGCCCTGAGAGTGACTACTGCCTTCCGTACAGTATCTGAAGAAGCGGTGTGTGTTATTGCCGGAATGCTGCCTATTCGAGTGCTAGCTGAAGAAAGACAAGCCCTCTATCAACGACGAAGGTCATCTACGTCGAGTTCTGATTAACTCAGAACTGAAGTGCGGCACCATTCCATACGCAGATGGCAGGCGCAGTGGGATGCCGCAGTAAACGGTTCGTGGACGCACCGCCTTATACCAGAAGTGGATGCTTGGTGCAACCGAAACCATGGTGAGGTCAACTACTACCTGACCCAGATGCTTTCAGGACATGGCTGCTTTCTAGCTTATCTTTACCGCTTCAAGCGCGATAATTCTCCCGAGTGCTCGTCCTGTCCCGCAGTTTTTGAGGATGCAGAACACGTGTTCTTTACATGTCCACGCTTCAGCTCGCAACGTATGGAACTGGAATCGTTTCTTCAACAGAAACTTACACCAGAAACACTAGGAAAAGCAATGCTGTCATCAAAGGCTGCTTGGAACGCAACCAGCACTTTCGCTATGGAAGTCCTCAAAGATCGTTCCATCGAAATACGTAGCAGGTTAACTGTTAGAAAAGCTTATCAAGGCACGCCTAAAAATTGTGATAGAAAAAGCATAATTTCAGAAAAAATCATTCGACTATCACTGCAATCGAGCAAGCCCTGGCGATCGCCAGGCAATCCTGGTCCGGAAACCACAAACCCCGAAAAGTATCCATACTGCTAAGTTTCGATGTCCGGAACGCTTTTAACTTGGTAGGATGGGAGGATCCTCCGGGACCGAATCCTCAAGTACAACACAACTGAGGACACGTTCCACCAGGAGCTGTACTAGGCCCGGATCTATGAAACATAAGATACGATGACCTGCTTGAAAGAGCCTACATGCAAGATACTTACCTCGTAGGATATGCTGATGACGTAGTTGGTGTTGTCCTTGCGGATAGCAAGGATGACGCAAACAGAAAGTTTGACGACCTAGTAAAAAAACTGAGTGACTGGACTAGCTTATGACAAAACGAAGATGGTTGTCCTCACCAGGCAGCGTTGGTTCGAAAAACTATACACTGTCAACATGGGGGGGGGGTTAGATCTTTTGAAGTTTAAAACCCTAACTTTGCGGGAGGTGGTAATTTTTGTATCAGAGTCGATTATAATAGTTTAGTATCATATTTATAATATTATAATTTTTATAATAGTGTATTAAAATTTTTACTAATTACTGATAATCTGTACAAGTATTCTTTATCCATTACTGATAAATTCATCAATAAAACGAATTGCAATTGCACTCTTTTATTTGTGGAAAGGCTTGGTTTTCTATTTTATTTCAACAATTAAACCCATTTAATAATTTAATATTTTTTATACGTGGCTGTCCTTGAGAGAGGAAACATTTCAACTCAAAGGATAATATAAAGATAGGTTGATACATAATTAACCCTTTTAAAAATTCTATGTGAACTTCATTTAATTTAAGATTTTATCACTTAGATAAAAGCAAAACCATTGCGGGACTACGATTGGATTACAAGGGTAAAATCCATTATAAAATCAATTATCTTTCAATGGATATATGATACATATCTTTTGCCCTGTACATTGGAGAGTACAAACGCTCTTGATCAACTGCTTTATTCGCCCATTTAGTGTCCCGGGGATAAAAAAAGAGTATTCGTTACTACAACATGATTTTCAAAAATTTTGTTTGAAATAGCAACCTACAATATACTATTGATGTTGTTGTGTGTATAAGTGTTAAAACTAACAAATTTGTACTAAAAACTTAGTGAAAATAACTGAGTTAATTGCTTAAATACACGGTATGTACTGAATTAATGAAAAAAAGTCTCGAACAAAAGTTGTTTATTTTGAAAGAGGATAATTTTAGTTTTGAATTTTTGTTGGACACATTTTCGGAAATGGACTAATTAGGTCATTTTATGAACACAAATACCAAAAAATTTTTTTCTGCGAACATTATTTTTATCATATATTTATTTGTGTATACTTAACAAATAAATATATATGAATAATAACTTCGACAGAAGTATACTTTCTAAATAAATAAAAATAAGAATGATATGAAAAGGTTGGCTGTTACGTCACAGTCGTCTTTGGTGTAGCGGAAGCATACTGGACTAGATATCCAGAGGCCCGAGGTTCGATTCCTGGTTGACGAGATAATTTTTTCATATCAGTATTTAATTATTTTTAACGTTTACAAAAACGGAACCTAGTATACCCTGATATATATATATATGTATTATATACCGGGTATAACAATTAAACTATCTGTAACAATCGATTGTGTTCGTTTATGTTAATCCTGATAATTTTGGTTTAATCTGCATTTTTTCTGGACAATATTTTAAACGTCATAAAAATTGTTGAAAATATCTAACTAGGATTATACGGAAAAATTATTTATAATTTGTAAAAAATTAGGAAGTAGAAGCTGTACAAGAAACGTACGTTATTTTTAAAAATGAGGCATTTCTTTTTATTAACATCCAAGTCGATCATCTTGTGTTGATAATTTTTTCTGCAATAAAACACTCAGTTTAATTAAATATCTCTTTATTCTTCTTTTTTTTTAACAATATATATAATTTTTATTTTAACTTACATATTATTTATTAATATTTTACAAAATAAAAAAAAGTAATGCCAAAAACCTAACACAGTAGACATAAAAAAAAATCGTAAAATTTTATTATCAGTATTCATGTATCTATTATTTTTTCTAAAAACTAAAATTGTCTTTTTCTTTTTTAACTAAAAAAAAGAAAAAAGAGTTTTATTCGCAATGAAACAGACAAAATACTTTTATCACATCAAAAAGCTAAAAATATGACATAAAATATGAATTGTTAGTCATATTATATTTCATATCTTAGAATATATTCTTTAAAAAAAATTTAGCATGGCTAATTTAATTATTTACAGTCAATTTTTCATTCTTTTTGTTTTACAACCATATTGTCCAAATTATCATTCTAAATATATTTGCTTAACAATTAATTTACATTTTTTGTGTGTTATTATTTATTATAGCATCAAAAATTTATGATTGAGAAATTCTGGAAATGAAATAAAATTGTAAGTGATAATATGTTTATTATATAATCGATCTTGATTGTATACTTAAGTTGTTTTGAAATACACGGAAAACTTTTCCATTTATATGAATACTATAAAAAAGACTTAAAAAAACGAATACTATTTGGAGTAGTGAATGCTTGCTTTGAGTTTCTATGCATTTGTAATGATAATTCATACATCTTAAAGAGTTGAAATGTCAATAATAGACTAAGAGTTGAAATGTCAATAATAGACTATATAAAAGTGAACTGATAATACACATTCGTGATTTTTACTCATAAGTTTCCCATGATTTCGTCAAAGCAAGAGTCGCATTTTGCTGAAGTCTCAGGTGAGACGGAGAGTGTAGGTGGGGGGATCAAACGTGTAGATTTTTCATCTTTTCATTTCTGATCGAACATAGTTCTGGAAATTGGTGTAGTATTGCATATTGAAAATAGAAATTGAAAGAAAATATTCCCAGAAGTGTAGGTTGATTAAATTAAATTTTTTGGTCATTTAGCCTCACGTTTAACTTCGAAAAAAAATTGTTCACAATTTGATTTTACAGTTCTTCAAAATACAAACAGGGAGAAAGAAAAAAATATATACAAAGATAATTGCCAATTGACGAGATCAAAAATCGCTGTGTTTCCACAATAAGTGTACCGAGAAAGAAAAGTTTAAACAATTATTAATGTTTAGTCGAGCATGATTTTTGAACCTTTTTAAATCGAATTAATACCCAAAAATCTTGAAGAAATCACAATAATCTTGAAAAAAATATATTTCGATTCCCCATTTCAACTCCTAAAACTAACCCTTACTAAATTTGCAATCCTGATAATTTTTCTTTAATTTATACCTTACTATGTGTAGTCGTGAAATTATTCAAAAATTTCTCAGTGATACTTTTAGATATAAGTGTGCTGGGGCAGCATTTTTGAAGCTTTTTCAAAAAATAAACTATACAGTTCTGAAATGGGACGTTAAAAATTTTAATTGACATCCCACCCAATTATCTTGTACAATATTGTTTTTAAATCCCGTTTCCACTCCGAAACCCAAATCTTTAACTAAAAAATTTGAATTTTAACCCTCATGTTCGTATTTAGATATACCTGCATATTACAAATTTTCTTAGATAGTCCTTGAAATAAAAGACAGACAGCAACCGATGATTCCATAAATGTTCTAAAAACAACACTGAAAGTTACATGATTAATCCGAATACTTTCAGATTACTTATTAAGTCTTTATTAAAGACAGAGTTTAAAAAAGCAGCAATAGGAATAACTACAAAATTTAACTGTAGTTAAAACATTACACAAATTTTAAACGTAAGGTAATCCATTAGTAATAGATTTAGTAAGACATAATTACAAATATGGACGTGAAAGGTTTAGGAATGAATCGTTTTTTTCTTCTAAGTAACCGTTTAAAACGGCCGTGACAACAATGAACTTTAATTTAACCAATAACAATAGGTTTATTTATATCCTGAATAATGGGATCTATAACATTGTAATTTCTAAAAGAAAACATTTCCGTGTATATTGATAGAACATTTTTTGTGTACATTAAAAGTGAATAAATTAAATTTTTAAAATTTACATATAAATAAATATAAATATTTACACTAAATTTTGTTTTCATATTTATAATAAATTATTAAAATCTAATAAAGCCTCTGATATGTGAATATAATATAATAATTAATAATATTTGTTACTTCTATTTTGGTTGTTAAAAATTACAAAACAAACAAAATTTTTATTTTATTTTACATACTAATACTTTTTTCCATAATAAAAAAAACCCGATAGCCAGTCTCTCCCTAATACATATTTGTAACATTTGAGATAAATATTAAAGTTTATGTACACAAAAGTAGCGATGATTTTTCAAAATTTCATAAGTGATTTGTGCTTTATATCATTCGGTTTTTGAACAAAATGCTACTTTCGTGGACCATAGTTCACAGAAATATTAATGCGTTATAGAAATTTTAGAAATATTGAATGTTATCACATTCATTTCTTAGTACCGTAGAATTCACCTGGGTTATGGGTGTTCAATAATCAATAACTGACTACCGGCGACTACCATAGTAATGAAACATTCTGTTTTGAAGATCTAGATCAGCCATTAGAAGAAATTGAATCGGTGCAATCTCATAGTGAATCGTAAATACATTTTTTGGTGTATGAGACGCATAATTCAGTTTCTTAATTTTGTAGAGACGCATGCAAAGGGGAAGTTACTTATTTATTTTCCAGATTAAACGTTTTTTATTTATGTTTTCGTTCCCTAACTTAGAATTCAAAGTAACTAGCAAACTTGTTCTTACTAAATTTTTTCTATGAAAGAATTGTATACTTAAACTATCATCGAGAATAATGCCGAAATTAAAGAATGCCGAGCGAAAATATTTTATTGTATGGTTGTTGCATACTTTTTGGTTTATATATATATATATATATATATATATATATATATATATATATATATATATATATATATATATATATATATACACATAATTCTTCTGTACGTGTGTTTGTCACCTAACTCCTCCTAAACGGATTGACCGATTTGGATGAAATTTTGTGTGTATATTTTAATGGGTTCCTGGATGGATTGAAAACAATTGGACCCGGTCCTAAAAGGCTGGACCCATTTGGATGAAATTCTATAAAATTATTTTATTAAAATTTTGTTTTAATTTTGAAATGTCAATTTTGATTGTCGTTTCCATAGTAACTATAAACAATAATCGTTATATATCGTTATATTTTGGCTATTAATAAATTTAATTTTTGCAAATACTAAAATCATATCAGATATTATATTTCAATTTACATCACACAAAAATTATGATCGCTAGAGAGTGATTTATGTATTCGTAGGAAATTCGCTAAGTTAAAGCAGCTCCCGCGCAACGAATTTTTTTTTTTAAATGAATTTTTGTTTTTATAAATGCCAGCAATTAGACGTACAAACTTAAGTCGCAGAACTCGAAAAGCTAGAACTGAAAGATATACAAGAGCAAGCGAAACTGACATCAACTACATAGAAATTTTGCGTTTAACCCCTATCGAGCTGCATTAAATTATAATGTGGAAATCGATTACAGTTCACAACAAATCGTTGCTATTGGACCAATGAACGTTGTGTGTCAATATTTAAAGGCTTTTAAGTTTAAAAATGAAGCCCCTAGATTGTGTTGCGCGAACGATCAAGTCAAATTGGCGCGATTGCTATCGCCAGAACAGCCACTACATTGGTTTCGGGAAATGGGCCAGATTCTAAATATTTTTTTACTCATATCGAGCAATAAAATAACTGGTTTCAAATGGCGTCATTTGGCGCAACAAAAGTTATTCGAGAAAAATTTAAGCCAAGTTTCAAAGTAAGTATATTGAAAAACAGCTTTTACCACCACGAGCCTGATGCAGAATACGTTGCCAGCTTTCAATTCAAATAGTGTATCAATTGAAATGGCTTAAAGTACATTTGTAGCTTGGTAAATTGCCAAAAGCAGAAAGAAGTGAGTGTGTTTAAAAAAAGTTGATGCTGGAATGGTGTTGATGCTGAGAAAGTATCTGGAGAGCAACATGGGACAGCCACATGGTGGTACAAACAATTCGCTATACAATATCCTATATTACATCTGTTTATTATCTGTTTATCTTTGCAGATTCAGGGTCAAATATATCATCTAACAGGTTCCTTATGGCGAACGCGGGATAGTGACTACAAATTTTTGCAAATTTATTTTATGGGCGATTCAGCAAAACAAGTCGATCACCGTTGTGCACACAACACGTCGGTGAAAAGACCAATTGTGGAACAACTCCAAAAGTTTTTCCATCAGCACAACGAATTTGTTGCATTATTCACGACCGCATTAGACCGCATGTCATCAAAGCCGATAAGACGCCTGCAGGACAACACGCAAGACGTTTTAATGCGCCAACAATTGATGAAGTCCCTAGAAAATAAAACTAAGAATGTTGTGTATCATAAAGCACTAGAATAATAAACAATTTGTTTTTGGAATAATCATTATTTTTTATTAATTATACCAATTCGGATTCAATATTCATAGTTAAGACAACGTCTTTCGGGTCAGCTAAATATATATATATATAATTAAATATATATATATATATAAATATATATATATATATATATATATATATATATATACATATATATATACATATATATATACATATATATATATATATATTTATATATATATATATATATATATATATATATATATATATATTTATTTATTTATATATATTTATATATAATTATATATATATATGTAATATATATATATATATATATATATATATATATATAGATATTTATATATATATAATGTGTGTATGTGTGTGTATATATATATACAATGAAAAACACCCATTTATAGTAATAATACACAAAAAAGCAAAACATTAATAATAATTATCTAATTACGGCACTTGTTTGAATTAAAACATTTTCTTCTTAAATGAACTAGTTAGTGTATAATCCTATCCTCAAAACGCAATGTTTTTGAAAATAGAAATTTTAACATAACACGATATCTATTTTTCGAAGAGCTCAATTAGAGGTTTTGTATCTCATTTTCCTGAAATTCAATTTAACGAAAACAGTAATCTAAAAATTTATTTTTAATGGACCATTTATAAATAAGAAAACAAAAACTGATAAAATGATCTTTTACTTTCGATTGTATACAGGGTACTTCTCAATTAGTTTCTACAAAATTGGGACATTTCAATTTTACTTCAAAATACATCAGAAAATGTAATAATAGTACCTATCCAAATATTAGAGCGCATCGTAAAATTCAATTTTTGGCTCTGATAACTGAGCTAAGTCTATTAAGTAATTCTATATTTTTAACGCAATCACTCATTACTTTTATGATATATTTTCTCATTAGTTCAACCATTATCATAACATACCTACATTAGTGTAGATATTTGAAAATTTAAATGGTTTGAAAACCACATCCAAAATTGTATCATGTTCAAACATACAAACATACATGCATACGATACATATATTGTCTTCTTATGAAAGGAAGTGGTAAACTATATGTATGTCCTGGAGGGTATATAGTAACAAACAAGAACCGGGATATAAACTAACCTGATATCATATGTTATTCCTCTATAATATAGAACGGGAGTTCGTGACAAAATCATTGTATGATTATTTTATTCACCGCCATATTAATATCATTAGTTATTCCAATCGAGTAAGAAAGGTTATAATAATGCCGAAGTCCGTCAGCGGGACATTCAGACAGAAAACGATTACGAATATGTAACTTTCAAAAGGGTCATTGTTACATCTTATTCACCTTGAAATTAATTTGTTAATTAGTTTTTACCAAATAATGTATGGAAAAACGTTTCTTACACAAGCGGGACAAAATAGTTCTTATAGCCTCTAAACAATGTAATATTTCACAAGGTCACAAGGGTATTGTGAAATATTATTCAACTTAAAATTTAGGTGAGAGGTAAGTTTGAACTATAAATAATATAAAAAAAAAGCTCTTACGGCTTGAAAACGGGTCAAAGGAGTTCTTTACTTCGCACTGAAATTAAAAGTGGAGAGCGTCATACAGTGCGGGTTTTTGCGCACTAATGGTCATTTTGTACATGTACATAAATCTAATAAACTATGTATGTACAGACTGTAAAGAACGAATGTCAAAAGCACGCTGCAGCAAAAACACACACTGTATGACGCTCTCCACTTTTAATTTCAGAGCGATGTAAGAACTCCTTTGGTCCGTGTTCAAGCCGTAAGAACTTTTTTTCTATATTATTCATAGTTCAAACTTACCTCTCACCTAAATTTTAAGTTGAATAATTTTTGACAATACCCTTATGAAATATTACATTGTTTAGAGGCTGCAAGAACTATTTTGTCCCACCATCCAGGTGTAAGAAATGACTTTTTAATATCGTAACGACGAACTATAGCGAATCTACAAGGTTTCCCGATGAATAAAATTTGACACAAATTTTTATCGCGAGCTCCCGGTCTATGAGTTAATAGATATGGTACAAAGAAAATATTGTATTTTAAACTCTTAGAAGTGAACAATAACCTTGCAATTTGTAGTATATATAGTTTAAAAGAAAACGATTAGTGCTGAGCCATTATTGATGATGTTTAAGTCAATTTTACTTAAAAAGATGTAATAATAATATTGAAAACTTATATACAATTGAAATCCGAATAAATAAGGCACGAATCATTTATAAAATTTTGAAATGAAAGCTGGATTTTTGACACCATTTGTACGCATTAATTATAAACGAATTGATTTTTAATTTTACCAAAGTTTACTGTTCTTTATTTTCAGAAATAAAGTTGTCCAACCTGTTCTCCATAATGTAAAAAATTACGTCTTCTTTGCTAGTACAATTTTTAGATAAAATAGAGATTCGACACGATGGAGAAACGAAGACTAAGCGAATTTTCTCAAAGGACAATGTACTCTCAACCCAACTGAGAGTTCACAGTCTGATACTAATAAAACTTCTATGAGGAAATATTATATCCTTCCAAAATTAGTAGCAGTATTAGCTGGGTGTCAGTTAAGTATGAAAAATTCTGTGTTTATTATTTAAGCGACTATTGAGGCACTTGGACATAACACTGACGAATTTCCCATAAAAAAGTGCTCCATTCAAATAATTCGTACGGAAAAGCAAAACGAACGCTCAGAAGCCATAAAAGTCGATTTCCAAAGCGATGTATCGGACACTGTAACTTCAGACGCACATAAATATACAGAAGAACGTCTACCAATAGTTATTTTATATGGTAATAAAGAACAACTTATCGCTGTGCCAAAATATGACAACTGTTCAAGAAGTGTACAGGCACAGGCAGTTTGGAACCCTATTATCGATGGAATCTTGAAGAGAATGTGCGTCTATTTGACGATGATGTAGACCAAGAAACAAAAGTAAAAATGGTTACTAACTAAGTCAAAGAAAACCCATCAGCCCACAGTAAACGCTATAACCCATCGAAAGAAGAACTTTGTGGCTTACTTTACGGTTAGTCTGACAAGTGAAAATTTAGTTTACCTTTGTTTTATTTTATTACTTTGATATATGATTACTGTTCTCTCTTTGTTAATTTCAGAGAAAAACATCAATACCTTTGTTTCAATCAACAGCAAGTGCGTGTTCAATCGACTAAAAATTGATGGCAATTTTCTCAAAGAGTGTCCTACTTCATGGTCAAATATGTTTCATTTCAACAGGCTAAAACAATAGTGCTGATACTAAGAGTAGTTAATGATATAGCCGAAAGAGCGGTTAAGTTAATGCACACTTTCATGGCTTAATCACTGTTGAAGAGGAACAAAAGTAAGTTTTGCAACACAAGCAGGTATATCCTGACTGTAAAAAGCAAATTTTGAAAAGAAAATTTAATAAATAATGTTCTTTTAATGATAAATACTTAATAAATATATGATACAAGTAAAACAGTGTTTTATTTACTGAATAAACATTCAGTTCTGAAATCCCTCTATGCAGAGGCGGATTAATATTTTTGGCGCCCTATGCTAGATGAAAGTTGCCGCCCCTCTAGGTTTGGCGCTGCCAAACCTCCCGAGTCGTTGCAGCTCGTGCGCTGCCGCGTTTTCGAACTTTGTTTTGTTTACTACATACATATCGAAAATCAGTATGTGTATATGTATGTGAAGTGTGTATATTGAGTGTATAAATGTTGGACTTGTAAACTTATACAGTTTAATATTTTATTTTTTACGGGATACTCAAAAGCCCAAGTTAGTTGAAATAATTTTTTGTATCTTTCTGCAAATAGTTGTACTTTAAATACTACTTATATATTAATTTTTCAATATTATTTATGCACCTGATTACTGCCATTCATGTAAGTCAGTTTCTACCTGTATCATAATTGATTAAATTTGCCGCCCCTGAAAATTTGCCGCTCTAGACTATGGCCTAGTGAGCCTATACCCAAATCCGCCTCTGACTCTATGGCTTCCATACTAACTTTTATGTTAAACGTTTGACATCAAGTCGGCACGGGTTATCATCATCCGATAGCAATAATATTTATTAAAGAAAAAAGATATATACATAATATACAAATACTGTTATTGTTTCTAAGAATAAGAAATAATACATTTGATGCCTTTCTTTTTTCTTATTACAAATAAATGTACACATACATATTATTGCAAACTTCGTATCTCAATGGCTAATCTAGACGATGTATGTACAGTCATAAGTACGTTTAGAGTATGACTTATGTTTCAAATATATTGAATTTAACTATACACAGCTCTTTAAAATATCCCTAAAAACATTTGGAATATTATCGTATTTTAAAATGCGGCCATTATATTTCTAAACCAAAATTTTACGCAAACAAGTAACCAAAAAAAAAACAAATTTGAAATAATGTTTTTATTTATTTCGTTCGTGGAATCTGTTCTCTTTCGATTTTTTTTTGGTGATAATTTGTCTATAGTATGTGAAGTTTGTGACATATATTAAAATCAAATCACATCAATTATGGCTCAGCAAGATAGTTTGAGTAGATATCAAAGATTGAAGACGAATCTAAATGAATATAATATTTTATAATTGATTATCAATGACTAAAATGATATAAATTTGTATATATGTTACGGTTATCAAGAACGTAAAGGAAAAACCATGAAGAATAGATAATTAGGAGATTGAACGACATAGGCAATTCGTCTGATCATAGTTATTATTTTCGCCACTAGCGGCAGTGCGAATCTACCCGTACGGTATTATTATTATTATTACATATTAAAATCAACGGTTATCACATCTTACAAATAAAAGTTGTAAGTATAAAAATGGTTTAATTTTATAAATGTGAAAAAATGGGACGATGTTGTACAGGGAAAGCATAGATATACTGTTATATATCTATGAGTGAAAGATTGTTTAAGGTTAGGAATGCGTGTCTGCATTTACGAAAGGAATATGGTCTGTAATTACCGGTTTTGTCACCTTCTTTCTTTATCTAATATATGTCAGTTATTGTAAACATATATTGTATATTATTATTATTATTAATTGCAAAATTATCACTAGTTATCTCTATTATTAATATTTATTTAATTATTACTTGATAATCGAAAACAATTTTTTATTATCTATAAAACTATGATTTCTTATTAACTGAATGTGAAAGTGATTTCTTGGCGTCTATATTTAAATTTCGTACACCACTGACACCATTGATCCCTACTGATAAAAGATAGTTACACCAATTCATGGCCGTTTATTTAACATTACGTTTGATCGCCTAATATATCTATTCTTCATGGGAAAAACGTTAAAAAGTACCAACAAGAATGTTAACTCGTGGGAACTTGATGTTATCAACCATAACTTGTGTGAACCATAACCTGCATAAGATGAAAACTTTTTTTAACCGATTATTAATAATAAACGCAACATATATATACACTTCTACTACCTAAATCAAATTTCACACTACAAAAACATATTAATAATTCCTTAAACAGCGTCTGGTGTTGGATCCCATGTTAACAGTTGTAGACTAGTTGATTTTGATATTTCTGTTCCGGGTCCACTAATATTACCATATGAGGATGAAAAATACCCACCATTGGTCGTTTGACGTTTACGACGTTGCGTTTTTATTGTTTTTGTGTAGATTTTTAATACCTTTAATGGAAAATATTCTTTTTAGTTTTTGGACTTAAATATTGCTGTTATTATTTTATATTATCAAATAGATTATACCTGGCAGTTACATGTAACCAACATTGCAATAAAAATTCCTTGCATTCCTTGGCCCACATTAAATGCTATCCATAATGCATCGGATTTTATAAATTTGGTTAAGGCGCCCAGAACGATTACTGTTGATAGTAAAATTGTGATCTGGAATTAAAAAAAATACAATATATAAAAATAGCTTTTATACCAGGAAATAGTTCGAAAAAAGTAATAATTGTGTTTAGGGCATTCGAGCACTGTAAGTAGGGTCAAAAGAGCCATACTATTGCAAAATCATTTATATTATTTTATCATAGTCTTCAATGTACTTTTATAATCAAGATTAGTTACATATGTGGCCTAACCTTCGGTTTATGGAAAAATGAATCAAACAAAAGTTGTTTTGAAAAAGGAATGCATTTGTAAAGGTTAAATTTTTCTTACGATTTCAAAGATAGATATTTTTTTCTCTAGAGGGATATGCACTATTTCCCCAACCGTGATCTTAAAACCACTTTTTAACTCTAAAACATTGTCAAGAAATTTCAATTGGTAATTTCTTTTCGTTTTTTGTGTTATCAACTCCAAATACGAGCTCTACCTAACCCAATCCAATTATATTAAGGGGATAAAAATTTTTCGCACTCCCTTGAACTCGCTTAATAAATTCCGATCAGCTCCCCAAGATATTTTTTCCATCATATGAAGGCAAACATTTTTTGCTAACTCTTTGCACTCCCTTAAAAAATTCTGCTCATGTCGTCAAAACATTTTGGCCAACTTGGGTCTAACCTCAAGCTGCCTTTTTGATTCAATAGTTCAGGAGTAAATCAGGCGACAAAAAATGGACAATTTCGTTACTTTTGAAAATATTTTGTCATTTGGATTAATTCTAAAATATTGAATCAAATGTCATGCAATTTTGTAAGCGGCATGAAGTTAGGGCCTAGATTTATTAAGGGGTTTCAAAGGGGTAGGTAATAATTTGCCTCTGTTAGCATCACTGGATACGTTTTATTCAATTAAATACCGATATGAAAAAATTAACTCGTCAACCAGGAATCGAACCTCGGGCCTCTGGATATCTAGTCCAGCGTGCTTACCGCTATACCAAAGACGATTCTGATGTAACAGCTAACTTTTTCATATCATTCTTATTTTTAATTTTGACAATATCACTTCTGTCGATGTTATTATTCATATATACTCATTTGTTATTATTCATATATATTTATTTGTATACACTTAAGCGTCAATAGTAAGATGTTTGACCAAATTCCATTTCGGTTACGTAAGACAAACTGTAGAAGACTAGCGTATACTTTATAGACCAATGTCATTGGATTTTTATTTAATACTGATATGGGTTGGTTAATTTAACTAAGCACGCTGGTTCAGATATCCAGAGGCCCGAGGTTCGATTTCTGGTTGACGAGTTAATTTTTCATATCAGTATTTAATTAAAATTCAATGACAATGACATTTGTCTATAAAGTATACACAATTTTATATATATTTATATATATATTGTCGCGGTATCCTGGCTCTCTTTTATCCTCAAAGGAGCGCTGCCCGAACCTGCAATGATTCCGATACTCGACAAAACAAAAAAAAATATATTAGTAAACGATATTACTAAATATTTTGTAATTGGAACAACACGCACGTTTTTGTTTAAAGAAAAGAAAAAAAAAAAAATTAAATTAAACACAAGTTTTTACGAAACAAAAAAAAAACCTGATTTTATTGCTTTAAAAAAAAAATGATTATCCAATTTCTTTTTCAACAATTATTTTAATTCTTTTTCACACAATGTTAAATTTCGAATTACTTGATCAAATTACTTGTACAAATTCCAACTTATACTTTGATCTGGATTGAACAACAATCGATATTAAACTTTGATACTAACAGACAATACTTGATATTAAACTTTTATACTAATCGCACAATGATCGATTTCAAACTCTGAACGAATCGCACAATGGCTGATTTAAAAACTGATTTGAATCGACACTGGTCACGGTTTATATACCCACCATGGGTCGTTCTAGAATATTATTGTTTTTTTTTGAATAAATATTTTGTTTTTGACAATATATTTTTGCATGGAGGCTTCTAGAATATTTTAGTATATCAACACCCATGGACGTAGTCGGAGTGTTCAGATTATTTATAAAATTAATTAAAAATTATACCTCTCCTTGGGTTTGACCCATAGTCATACCCCGCTTGGTTGATATTTAAGCAGAGACTTAAGCACCGGGCCAGTGTCAATTTAAAATCTATACACAAATTGTATGATACATTCATAACTGTAAGCTAGCTTACGTCTGTTTACAAAAATTGTCTTGTTTTTACAAAATTATTTATTTGTGATCTGTTTATGTTATTTTGTAAAACATTCAATTTGTATAAATAACTTTTGATTCTCTTAAATTAAATTATATGCAATAATTTTTTTCAATTTTTGATTTTTTTCTTTCTAAATAGAAAAACTTTAAAAAGTATCTATTAATCTTATTATCATTTTTCGACTAAAAAAAAAAACTTTGTTTAAGAAAAAAAATAAATCGAGCTATATTATTTTCTTTTTGTACTTTCAAAAAAAACTCCTTCTTTTTGCAAGGAGAAAAATATTAATTTGTTAAATATTTTTCTTAATATTTTACTTTCATAATTAAAATGTGTGTTGAATCAAAAAAATTATTCTTAATAATTTTCATTACAACAAAATCTCCCCCTCTAGATTCCAACACACATTTTCTAATTTGCTTATTATATTTGGTCGACCAATTTTTGACTTAGAACTATTTGAATTATTTCAATTGTATTAGTACATTTAGCTAGCTAGCATAACTTAAAGTGTACGTACACATCAGTTCTTCACTCTTCAATGGCGCCTGGTGTTGATTGCCGGTCGTCTGGGCCGCAAGTTGTACCCTGGCTCTAATGCTCTGGCCTCTGGCTCGTCCACACTTGGTACATCCCGTCGTCTTCCATCACCTCCATGCCTTTGACCCCCCAATCGATCTGGAAGTAGTTGGCCGAACACCTCGTTCCCCACACTCAATCTTCCCAGATTCCCATTGGCGGCGGTCCTTGCACTGGCCGGCTTCAAGAGACCTCCATGTATTTTCGTGGGAGGCACTGTATCCACAACATATATTCCAGCTGGTAAACTCCTCAGCACTCTGTAAGGCCCTTTCCACTTCGGTGCCAATCCACTATGGACACCCTCCACCTTACTGCTGAGCACTTGATTGCGCATCCAGACGGACTCTCCTGGTTGATAACTGAGTCCTGTTTCCACTTGGTCATTTACTTCGGCATTGGCCAATATTGTTTGCCGAGCTATCTCAACATTCTGTTGACGTCCTTGGCTTCTCTCGTTGGCCCAATCTTCAATATCTTGAGGCTCTTCAGCTGTTTGTATTTGCCAATCCCCAGGCTTCTTCATCTCAGCCCCCAGTAACAATTTGGCGGGCGAAAAACCAGTTGTTCTGTTTGCTCTGTTGCGTATTGCAAATAATGATTTGTGCAGTTGTTGATCCCAGTTTTTATGTTCTTGATCCAACAAGTGTAATCGTAACAACTTCTTCAACTCCTGGTTCTGTCTTTCCGTGGGGTTGGCTCTTGGATGATATATTGGTGTTGTCCATATCTCTGTGTTCCAATCTTTGTTCACTGCTTTCCATTCTTTTGATCTGAACTGGGGACCATTATCACTTAGTACTGCTCTTGGATATCCATAACGACTAAATACTTCGTCTTTCAGTACTTGGGCTATCTTCGAGGTCGACGTGGCCCCCAATGGAAATGCTTCGATCCATCTAGTGAAAAGATCCGTCACAACCAATATATTTGTTTTTCCACGTGATGTGCGTGGGTATGGACCCATCAAGTCGATGCTGACTACCTCCCATGGTGAAGTAGGTCTTCGACTTCTCATTGCTGAACTTGGTTTCTTATTCAGTGGCTTCACTCTAGCACACGTATCACACCCTTTTACATATCTGCGTATGTCATCTTGCATCCCATACCAATACACGCGGTTACGGATTTGACGATACGTTTCTCTCCATCCTGGGTGTGCTGCTTCATCACTATCGTGATATTTTCTTAGAAAACCAAGTCGGCGTTCTTCGGGAACCACTGGCACTTCTTGTACCATCTGTTGACTATGGTACCAGAGGATCCCGTCAGCTACGGTATAGTTAGCTCTTGTTCTGTCCACTCGTCGACGTAGATTGCTTCTCAGTGGACTTGTGTTATCATTGATATATCTTCTGATGGCAGTCACATCACGATCTTCATCCTGCCATCGTCTAATATCGTTGAGTGTGGGTGTTTCCACTTCAATTACGTTGAGGGTTATCGGTGTTTTTGCCCTCTTTTCAATCACCCACTCTGGAATGTCCTCCACTTCTTCATCTTCAGCCTTGCCCTGTGGTTGTCTGGACAAGGAGTCGGCAGCTTGATTATCTTTTCCGGGAACGTGAATTATCTCAAAATCATAGGCTCCCAATGTCAATGCCCATCTTGTCAATTTGGCTCGACTATCCTTGGTTTTGTTCAGCCATTGGAGCGCTGCATGATCCGTATATAATTTGAAGTGTCTTCCTTCCAGATATCCTCGAAACTTCCTCAATGCCCAGATTATCGAGAGACATTCCTTTTCTGTCGTGGCGTACTTTCTTTCTGTGGGTCCAAGTTTCTTGCTGGCGTAGTTTATTATTCGTCTTGTCTTGCCATCATCTTCCATTTGAAATAATACTGCACCCAATCCGACGTCACTAGCATCCGTGTTTAAACAAAACGTCTTCTTAAAATCTGGATGTGCTAGTTTCGGTGCATTCACAATCGATGATTTCAGATTTTCGAACGCCTTCTGATGCAATGTTAGCCAGCGCCACTTTATGTTCTTCTTGAGCATTTCGCTTAGAGGTGCAGCTATATCTTCGTAGTTCTTCACGAAGCTCCTGTACCAACCACATAATCCCAAAAATTGTCGTAGTTGTCTTCGTGTTCTTGGTGCAGGGTGATTACTGATAGCTTCATTCTTCTCTTCTTCTCTGTCAATGCCGTCTTCGCTCAAAATATGTCCCAGGTATTTGACTTTGTTGCTGCCAATGACACATTTGCTTGGTTTACAAGTTAATCCATGTTGTTCTAGTCTTTCAAGTACAAGATCCAGGTGATGTATATGTTCCTTGACTGATCGACTGTAGATTAATATGTCATCCAGGTAAACTTGACAGAAATCTTCGATGTATCCAGATAGTACTTCGTTCATTTAACTCTGGAACGTAGCTGGCGCATTCTTCAATCCAAACGGCATGACGCGAAATTGATAGAGACCTCTTGGGGTGGTAAATGCTGTGTATTCTTTCGATTGTGGCTCCATCTCAATTTGCCAATAACCAGTCTGAAGATCCAATGTAGAAAATATTTTTGCTCCATTGACTTTTCTCAACATCTCTTGCAGATCTGGAATCGGAAACGCATTGCTCTTTGTAATATCGTTCAACTTTCTATAGTCGACGCACAATCGAAAAGTTCCATCTTTCTTCTTCGGCAATACGACGGGTGCGGCCCAAGGCGATGTGGATGGTTCTATAATGCCATCGCCTTCCATCTCTTCAATCATCTCTTCTAATACCCGTTGCTTCTCATTATTGTACGGGTATGGTCGTAATTTAATGGGGGAATTCTTCGTAATCTCAATCTTATGTGTGATCGTTTTTGTCCTTCCAACTTTGCTGAAAACGCTGGGATGTCGCCGAATGACATCTTTTAACTGCTCTTGGTTCTCAAGGAGTTTAATTTGTAACTCGCCCAATGCATTGTTAATTGCTGCCATTTCTCTATGGGCTCCATCTGGTTTTCTCCATGCAATGCGGACTCTCTTATCACACCCCAAGTAAATTATACCACTCCGGTAATCGATGCTCACACCATTTTTTGTTAAAAATTCATGACCAAGTATTAAATGATTCCGTAGGCCAGGTACAACCATTACTTCAACATTGAACTTCATTCTTGATATCATCGCATCCATGCACATTTTTCCAAGAATTCTGAAAGTATTATTGCTTGTGGCTCCACTCCCTGCACTATCTCTGACAAGGTGCCATTTTCCAATACTTCTTGCCAATTCTTCGCTGATAAAATTGTGTGATGCTTGACTATCGATCAGTGCCAATATTGATCTTCCACGCACATCAACTTCCACAATTGGCCCATTCTGGTGTGAGTTCTTGGTCTCCATTGTTGTTAATTGAATCGGTAATTGTTTGTGTTCACGCCGATGTTGTGCGTCTTTGTGGAGGTTAATGTGTACCCCAGAACCAATTTCCTCCTTCATTGATCCTGGAATTAGTTTCCCGACGGCCCAGGTCTATTTTGTTGTCCCCTTCTGGGACAGTTTCGACTTATGTGCTCCGCTTGGTGGCATACGAAGCACGTGCCTGGACTGCTAAGACGTGGTGGTGGTGGTGCTCTTGCTGGTGGTTCTTGCCGATTCCTCGCTGGCTCTTCATCCAGTGTTCTAACGGTTATTCGTAGCTCATCTAATGACTTTGGATTCGAAATCTTCACCAGCGGTCGTACATTGTCGCGTAGTAAATTCAATATTATGGGCACCATGTCATCAATGTTCCTATCGGCGTGCACTCTTCTGAACAGCTGCACCTTCATGTTGACGAACGCTTCTGTCTTCAATCCTGTGGGTTGGGAAACGGTCATCAATTCCAGTTCGGCTTTGGCTTTCCTTCCTATACTGTTGAAGAAACTCTCCAGTTGCCATTTCCACTCATCGAAGGTGTAGCCCAACCCACGATTCATCAATGCCCAATCTCTGGCTGGTCCTGTTAATTTTTTTGTGACCATATCAATCCAACAGTCTACGGGCAGATGCGTTTGTCGTAGTAATGCCGTTGCTCTGTTCAAAAAAACTACTGGATCCTCAGCCGGTCTACCACTGAACTCCGGCATAATTGACAGAAGCGTTGTGTCCAATGCGGCGGAGCGAATGACTGTATTCACTTCTTGCGGATCAATGCGCATGTCGCGCAGTTGTTGTGTCTGACGCTCTTCGATCCGTATGATGTCATCCACGACTTTATTGTATTGTTCATTCATTTTCGTTTCCATGCCATCAAGTCGTGTGGTTACGTTGCTTTCTATGCCTTCGATTTGTGTGCGGTTTACAGCGACATCGGTTTTGATGTTCGTGATGTCAGCTTTCACAGTCTCGACGTCAGTGCTTATTTGGCTGATACGTCGTACGCACACTTCTCTTAGGTTCTCCATTCGCTCCGACAAGTCCTCTTTCAGCTCTTGTTGGACTTGTTGCATTATACTTAATGTCTGTTCGCCCACTCTTTCTTCAGATTCCTGAAGTCGATTACTCATTCGTTCGTCCACTCTTTCTTCAGACTCTTGAAGCCGATTTCTCATCCTCTCTTCGGACTCTTGAAGTCGATTTCCAAGTCGCTCATCCATCCTTGCTTCAGATCCTTGAAGTTGGTCGACCATTGTCTTGTCCATGTTGTTGAGCTTTGTCATCAATGCTGCGAGCATCTTCTCCATGCTTGCTGCAGCTGGCTACTCCGGATCGGAAACCACACTTCTACGTAGTTCTGATGTGGGGTTGGCTGGTCCTTGAGTCCTTGAAGTTGGTGTTCCTTGTTGCCTAGATTGGTGCTCCTCCCATCTTGCCTGTAAGACCTCTCTTGTGCCAGTGCTGTCCAGCCCTTCGGCCTCCATCATCTCACGCAGACGTGGCATGGGAATGCTGCGGCTTGCCATTGTAATTCTTTTCTTCTTCCGTACGTCTCCTGGTCCTGTCACGGTCGCCACTTGTCGCGGTATCCTGGCTCTCTTTTATCCTCAAAGGAGCGCTGCCCGAACCTGCAATGATTCCGATACTCGACAAAACAAAAAAAAATATATTAGTAAACGATATTACTAAATATTTTGTAATTGGAACAACACGCACGTTTTTGTTTAAAGAAAAGAAAAAAAAAAAAATTAAATTAAACACAAGTTTTTACGAAACAAAAAAAAAACCTGATTTTATTGCTTTAAAAAAAAAATGATTATCCAATTTCTTTTTCAACAATTATTTTAATTCTTTTTCACACAATGTTAAATTTCGAATTACTTGATCAAATTACTTGTACAAATTCCAACTTATACTTTGATCTGGATTGAACAACAATCGATATTAAACTTTGATACTAACAGACAATACTTGATATTAAACTTTTATACTAATCGCACAATGATCGATTTCAAACTCTGAACGAATCGCACAATGGCTGATTTAAAAACTGATTTGAATCGACACTGGTCACGGTTTATATACCCACCATGGGTCGTTCTAGAATATTATTGTTTTTTTTTGAATAAATATTTTGTTTTTGACAATATATTTTTGCATGGAGGCTTCTAGAATATTTTAGTATATCAACACCCATGGACGTAGTCGGAGTGTTCAGATTATTTATAAAATTAATTAAAAATTATACCTCTCCTTGGGTTTGACCCATAGTCATACCCCGCTTGGTTGATATTTAAGCAGAGACTTAAGCACCGGGCCAGTGTCAATTTAAAATCTATACACAAATTGTATGATACATTCATAACTGTAAGCTAGCTTACGTCTGTTTACAAAAATTGTCTTGTTTTTACAAAATTATTTATTTGTGATCTGTTTATGTTATTTTGTAAAACATTCAATTTGTATAAATAACTTTTGATTCTCTTAAATTAAATTATATGCAATAATTTTTTTCAATTTTTGATTTTTTTCTTTCTAAATAGAAAAACTTTAAAAAGTATCTATTAATCTTATTATCATTTTTCGACTAAAAAAAAAAACTTTGTTTAAGAAAAAAAATAAATCGAGCTATATTATTTTCTTTTTGTACTTTCAAAAAAAACTCCTTCTTTTTGCAAGGAGAAAAATATTAATTTGTTAAATATTTTTCTTAATATTTTACTTTCATAATTAAAATGTGTGTTGAATCAAAAAAATTATTCTTAATAATTTTCATTACAACACAATATATATATATATATATATATATATATATATATATATATATATATATATATATATATATATATATATATATATAAGTTTTATTCTTTACACATCTCTACGTGTATACAAATTTAAAGACATTGATAAACAGTATACCCACAAATAAACAATACACGCATTTATAAAGAAATCATTGCGTACAGGTTATTTAAATAATTAACTCTGTTATTTGCTACATTTCAGTGTTTACAGTAACGTATATTTTTCTTTATTAAAAACAAACAAATATATTATATTCATGTGATGGTGAAATAATGTTGTTTGAATAGTTTCAATATGAACCTAATGAATTCGATTCATCTATAGTATATTTAATAAACGTGATGATGCCGATGGGTGGATGGGTTAGTTGATCTTTTTTATCGATCAAATACATTTGTAATGCTTACATCAACCAGCTATCCGATACCAGCCAGCTATCATTTATACCATATGGAATTGATTTGATGTTTATAAATTTTTCTATACAGGTTGTCTCAGAAGTAGTCGAGTTCCATAAGAGGGTAGGTAAAGGGTACGATTTTGGAACGAAAAGTCCTGAGACATTTTTTTATTAGACGCACCGTTAATTAATTATTTATTAATTAAAGAAACTAGGCTGAAACCAAAGTTGCAAAAAGTGCATTTCTTTTGATAATTCATTTTTTATTTAATTATTAATTTTTGGAAAAATGTATTGTTTAAATTTTTCAAATTATTAATTCCTTGAAAAGTGCGTTAATTATATTTTTTTATTTTTTGAAAAATGTAATAAATAAATTGTTTTAATAATAAATAAATAAAAAAAATGCGCAATTTAAATTCGTTAAATTAGAAAGTTTTCTCAAAAGTGCATTAATTAAATTATTTTACTGATTAATTTTTAGCGAATTTCCTGAAAGGAAAAGAGCTATTGGTCCCGTACCGAAGTCAAAATTTCGCAAAAATTTCTTCAAATGTCTATCGATCCTACCTAGTAGATGTCAAAAATCATCATCTGTAAAATTTATATATATATATCTATGGACATATATATATATATATATATATATATATATATATATATATATATATATATATATATTTATATATATATATATATATATATATATATATATATGTCTGTAATCACTCTAGCGGTCACAGTTTTCATTTTATCGGAATGAAATTTGGTATTTGAGGCGCTTTTGGTATTCAAAAGGTCAAGTTCATTAATGGGTAAAATCGGACGAGGGGAAAGGGGGGTTTCGAGGGAGAGGGAAACACAAAATTTGACATATCTCTCTCAATATTCGAAAAATCGAAAAATTTATAAGAAGTAAAGTTTTAGGTATTAACTTTTACTGTAGTTTTGTTTCTTATAATTTTTTCTGTTACACTAATATTTACAGAAATATTGTCGGTTTAAGATTGAAAAATAAATTCCTCACTATCTCTGTACACATTAGAGTTTGAGAAAAAATGATGAGGTGATGAATTGTAGCATACATCATTTTCTACAACTTTATTCCTAACACATTTTTTGATTGTTCTAATATTTAAAGAGATATTTTGTATTTTGTGTTTTCTTCTTTCTTTATGTCCCCATTTCCCCTTCACGTATGACATTTATTAATAAAATTGGCCTTGCAAATACTAAAATCATATACGACATTTCATTTTAATCAGACTAAAATTGTGACCGCTAGAAAGTGATTTATGTATTTTAAGGAAATTCGCTAAGTTGAAGCAGCTCCTGCGTAACGAATTTTTTTTAAATAATGCAATAATTAAATTTTTCAATAAAATAATTTTATTAATGCACTTTTGAAAAACTTTATAATTTAACGAATTTAATTTGCGCATTTAAAAAAAAATTTATTATTGAAACAATTTATTTATTACATTTTTGAAAAAATAAAAAATTTAATTAATGCACTTTTCAAGGAATTAATAATTTGAAAAATATAAGCAATACATTTTTGCAAAAATTGATAATTAAATTAAAAATGAATTATCAAAAAAATTAACTTTTTGCAACTCTGGTTTCAATCTAGTCTCTTTAATTAATTAATAATTAATTAACGGTGCGTCTAATAAAAAAATGTCTCAGGACTTTTCGTTCCAAAATCGTACTCTCTACCTACCCTCTTATGGAACTCGACTACTTCTGCGACACTCTGTAAAATATGTAGGTATATTTGCATTTCATTAGTGTATTAAAAAGGTTTTGTAGGCTGCTGCTACGTATTCAATGTATTTATTTATATTATCGTGTAAATAGATTTCGAATGAATATCATATTAATTCTACATTTATTGAATATTTACTTATAATCACTAGGCAATACTAAAAACTATACAAATATCACGTGTAGTTATTATTTATTCTATAGCAAACAGTAAATAAATGGAATTCAAACGAGAAAAACAATAACTAATTGAGTACATTGTTTAAATATCCTGTATATCCCAACTTCGTTATTAGTGAGTTTACTGTATTTTACTAACATATACGTAGATGTATAAAATGATGACTTGTGTTTTATAGAAAGTCTTCAATAAATATGATAAAAAAAACTGAAACCCAACTACGACAAAAGTACGAAAGAAGTTTGAAGAGCCTTATAAATATTTCTCGTAATCGAAGGCAATAAATGGCTCGTAATACAAGGCTCATCAAACATAATTGGTGCTTTTATCGAAGTTGGGTTTTAGTTTTAAGACTTTTTACTATAATATTAAGAATCTGTGAATTTAAACCATTCATTTGATACCAAACTCGATACATTTATGAAATTTGTTGTTGTTGTTGTTAATCGTATTACGCAAGTCATATCCGCTTATGATAGCTTAGAAACTACACGGGAGCAAATGAATATAATTACATACATACATAGACTGATAAACCAGGCAAAGTTGTCGAGCGGTCTAGGGAATTATGTCTGTAGGGATGTTATGAGTTCGAATCCCGACATCGGCAGTTTGTCAATTATTAAGAAAAAAAAGGGTCGATTAATTGACTAAACTGTCAGCGTATGGACAAGAACGAAGTAACCGGCTATGTTTGAGAAGGTTTTCTGCAGTTTCCTTCACGAACTCCAGATGAATATCGGCATAGTTCCTATCATAGTCGGCTGCAGCCGCATATCCTACCAATTCCTAGTCTATACACAAAAATTCCTTCCACGCCACTCACATCCTCACATCTTTAGGCATCACAATGGACCTTATTGTCGAAGTGTAGTCCGTCCAGGGCAGTCTTTACAATCTGTCTATCTATCTAGACTGATAAAATAATAACCCTTCATAGTCGGGTTAAAATAAATTATACATTTTCGGAATCTGTGAATTAAAACCACTCATTTAATGCGAAACTCGAAACATTAATGAACTACTTTTTTGTCTAGCGTAATGGATGTTGGATTTATATGACGTCACATAGCCTATAATATGCGAAGTTCTAAGACGACGCTAACGACACCTCATTTGTTAAAATATGGTAAGTAGTTTCGTTTTTAATACGAGTTCTAGATGATAGATGAGAGGTAGATTGTAAAGGCTGCCTTGGACGGGCTACACTTCGACCATAAGGTCCATTGTGATGCCTTAGGATGTGCGGATGTGAGTGGAGTGGAAGGAATTTGTGAGTAGACTAGGAATAGGTAGGATATGCGGCTGCAGCCGACTATGATAGGAACTATGCCGATATTCATCTGGAGTTCGTGAAGGAAACTATAGAAAACCTTCTCAAGCATAGCCGGTTACTTCGTTCTTGTCCATACGCCGACAGTTTAGTCAATCAACCGCCCCATTTTTTTTAATTTTTATAATTGACAAACTGCCGATGTCGGGATTCGAACCCATAACCTCCCGGTTTCCAAGTACTGCATACTGCGCAGACATGACGCGTTAGACCGCTCGGCTACTTGGTTGGTATACGAGTTCTAAGTACATTTATGATGAACAACTTTTTAAGAAAAAAAAACGTTACTTTTAATGCCAGGTCATGTGTACTGTATATCGTTGGTTTGGATGAAGAGAGTCGCAGCTCAAATTGTCACATTATACCGAAAAAAAATTTTTATTCTATTATTTACAGAAATGTATACGATTTAAGATTGCAAATTGAAATCCTAAATATCTCTGTATAGATTTTATCTCTGTGTAGAGTTTTAGAAAAAATTATAAGGTAATGAATTGAAGTACAGTTGATTTTTTACAAGTTTACTTCTGATACATTTTTGGATATTTCTAATATTAATAATAATAATAATAATATTTATTGCAAAAAAACCCAGTATCAGGATTCAATAAGTCAAAAAAATAATTAATTACAATAAATCATGAAAATTGTATGGCAATAATTTTAATAAATAACTCTTAACTAAACTTTCATATTTTTTGTAGTTTTGTTCACTCTTTATAATTTAAAATTTATTATATTTTAAAACTAGTATATTTTAATTTAGTTAATTTTCCATTTATTTTTATTTTTGTCCATTGATCTCGACTTTCTATCTATTTATACTAGCTAATTTATACTGATGATGACTACATTGTAGTCGAAATACGTATTTATAAAACAAAAAACTGATCTAGGTAAAGGGGGCGAAATATAATTTAAATTTTTTTGAAATTTAATTTCAAAAACCTAGAGTTCTCACTAATTATCATTCAATAATATAATATTATATGCTATTTATTTTATATCCTTTTATGCTTCTATGCTTTTTATTATTTAGTATATTTGTTATAGATAAGTATTCAATTAAAATCGACATGACAATTAGAAGTAGGTATCCTATATCTTTACAGACATTCAATTCAAAATAAAAACAAAATTTTTAAAAACCATTCTTATAAAAATTTACACATCCATTTTTTAAAACTAGTCTATTGGCAAAGTGTCTATTTACATTTTTATTTAGAAATATTTAATAACAATTTTGTTCTATAGAATACAAAATACATGAAGGTAATGTTACAAAACAAAATCTATACATAAATAATGTTCTGAATATATTACAAAACTTTGTGCTAATATTTTTTTTAAAAGGCGTCGAAAACACGCAAAAAGAGAAAACATTACTTAAACATCTATTTATTATAAATTTATATAACACACATGTTAAGTTTTAATGTCTCATGAGAGATAAACAAATGTATACAAGTGAAGTATAATGTCTTATAAGAAAAGTAAGATCGTAATATGATAACCATATCGGATATTATTCTAATTCCCATATGTTAGCTTGTCAAAATAAAGGTATATATGTATATATATATATATATATTATATATATATACATATATTCCTTTATTTTGACAAGCTAACATATGGGAATTAGCTTGTCAAAATAAAGGTATATATGTATATATATATATATATATATATATATATATATATATATATATATATATATATAATATATATATATATATATATATTATATATATATATATATATATATATATATATATATATATATATATATATATATATATACATATATACCTTTATTTTGACAAGCTAACATATGGGAATTAGAATAATATCCGATATGGTTATCATATTACGATCTTACTTTTCTTATATATATGTCGTAGTCTCATTATGGAATCTGTTTTTTCACGAAGATCCTCGTAATTTCAGAACTGCATAATTGACATATTTTTCTGTTTCTTGCACATGAGAAATGTAAACTCATTATACAAATTTTGCATACAACTTTCGAAGTTATAATTGATCTTGGTATTCCACACATTCACTAATATTATTTGCTTCATAATCTTTAAGTTGAATTTCAAAAATTTCAAATGTTGGTAGAATCTCTTTTGCAATATTGATGCAAGTTTTTTTTTGACAAAATTATCATTTTAATGATCAATAAATAAGACTTTGGCTTCCATAACAACAAAATCGTGAACAGCAGTTCGTTAAAAAACGTTAAAAAATTTAATTTTATTCATAGACAATTTTATACATGAATACAAGATACCATTTTTCATAAAATGTCTAAGATCTTCGTGTAAAGCTAAGTGTACACCTGAGACAAAATCTCGAGAGAAAGTCTCGAGACCAGTCTCAGGGTATTGTCCATTTGAGATCACTTTTGCTCTCTGAGACTCGATAATCATTGCAGTCTCGAGACAAAGATATTTCGTTTCCACTTGAGAGTCTACTCACAGCTGTGACAAGTTAATAATAATAACAAGAAGTAATGTAACACCTAACTGAGTAAAC
Organism: Nineta flava; assembly: GCA_963920215.1. NCBI lineage: Eukaryota > Metazoa > Arthropoda > Insecta > Neuroptera > Chrysopidae > Nineta > Nineta flava. The sequence goes on along the minus strand of OY986045.1, from coordinate 14,936,084 downwards.
TGTTTGAATACCCAGTGTCTACTGAGTTGTATATCAATGTTTGAATTGTTAATATTTCTTCCTATTCAATGTTTATAAAATATGAATTATTTGTAAATGTTTGTTGTGTGACAATTAAAAAAAAATATCTTATGACCTTAAAAATGGGCACATTTTTTGCTTTCCGAGGAATTTCGGGCACAAATTATCAGAAAACTATTAAGTTTATTAAAAAAAATTTGAAACAAAAGTTGTTTATTTTAAAGAGGAACAGATTTTTTGTTAACAAATTTTTTTCGACCTCTTACGGTTTCAAAGATATAAAGGGGGGAACCACGTTCCGATTTTGCCCATTAACGAATTTGGCCTTAATTTTTTGCTCTAAAACACACATAAAAATTTTCAGCTCGTTATCTCTTTTCGTTCTTCAGTTATCTGTTCACAGACGGACGGATATGCGGAAATAACCGAATTAGGCCATTTTATAAATACATTTGTGAAGCATTTTTGTCAAGGATTAATATTTTCAAGCGTTACAAAGTCGAGACTAAACTTAATATACCTTGTATATTTACAAATATACTAGGTATAAATATTATGACATAAACAAACTGTATTTCTCTATGGATATGAACCATAAAGAAAATATAGTAGTGGGTGAACAACAGTAAAATCTCCGAGAGCTCGCAAACTCTTCCAATACGGACGGAGGACTGGAGACTGAGTCTCGAGAGCATTAATATACATGCCCACCTATGATCGGCGCTCTCTCGGAGATCTGTTCGGACTTATCTCCGATACTGATCTCAGCCCCCTATCCCTTTGTGAGTCGAATCTCGTAACTACTCTCGAGACTGTTTTGTCTCAGATGGACACTTACCTTAAAGAGATTTGACAATGAGACTACAATATAAAGTGAGGCAAATTATGTTAGACATTATCTGAGGAAGTATGATGGGCTTATCACGAAACGCCCAAGCACTACATGTAACATTTTATGTTTACACAATACTTCGACGTTTCATGAAATTCCTAAGATCTTCGTGAAAAAACAGATTCCGTAATGAGACTACGATATATATACCAATCTACCAAAATGTACATTTAATGACATTGTGTATAATAGGAAATATGTGTTTTATTCGTGATATAATTATCGGAAATTTTAACCCATAACATAACATTGTACATTCTACTTGCACATTCTAATGTAAGCACATTCTAATTGTTCATGTTTAAAAGAGGAACATTTTAGTCTTTGAATTTTTGTTCTATCTCTTACGGTTTTAGAGATAGTTATTTTCATATGAAATAAGAATGACGGTCAAACTTTGGCCATTCAAGAACTTGACCTTACTTTTTTGGCTCTAGAACACATACACAAAAATTCAGTTCGTTATCTCTTTTCGTTTTTTAGTTATCATGTGTTCGTACAAACAGACAGTTGAAAATGCGGACATGAACTAATTAATTTTTTGAACACCAATACCAACAATTCTTTTCTGTGAACAATATTTTCAACTGATACAAAGTCGAGACTAAACTTAATATACTCTTGTATATATATTATATATACAAGTTATAAAAATAGACGAAGACTTGCATTTCGGTACTGATATTTCGATTGAAATAATCACCAGTATCTAAATCAGAGGTAGGCGCAGACGGATCTCCATAAGCTGTGTGAGAGTAAGTAAAAAAGGTATGTTTTGAAGTAAGAAAGAATGATGTTTCAATACAGATTGGCCTACCGATTATTGCCCAATAATTTATTCAATCAAGTTAGAAATAGTTTTATAAAATATTTATTGTTTAAGAAATAACTTTTACAATATGGAGAGAACCAAAAAACATAATAATAATAATAACAATAATAGAATAATAACAAAAATAATGATGATAGAAACAATAATTACAACAACAACAACTAAAGTATTCCCACTTTAAGTAAAATTTAAGCATTTAGAAATTTAACAAATTACCCCCCCCCCTCGCAGCTTTATCATTGGCATCTTTATTGTATCTAGTGCATCAAATTCCCATGCCACTATACCCCCTACTAAGAAAAAATAATTAAATAATTGTTCATTAGTTCTCCGATATGAATAGTTTAGGAAAATTATTCGGAATTTCCAAAAATCTAATTCTAAAATCTGAACTAAAGCTAAATCATCAAAAAATTTACAAGCGGTTTACAATTGTCAAGCGGTAAATGTAAAAGATCAAAAGATTTATATTTTATAATTTATATAACATTTATATTTTATTCATACCCAAATATATTAAAAAGGTACATTTTATGCCCCAAATTACCAGCCCAGATTTTCAGAGTATGTTTCAATGTATTGTATGTATTGTATACTTTGTATAATAGTGACCATAAAAACCAGTTGGTATCATTATATTTTTTTCAGAAAATGTTTTAATTAAAAAAAGAAAATAATAATAATTGGTAGGTACCCTGTATTTACTCTATCTCTCTTCCTACCAGAGCTGAGTGCCGTCAAGGTTTGCCCACCTATGATTTAAATTATCGTGTAACACATTAAAAAATATACCTCTAGAAACACAAAAAAACAAAACAAAAAAAAAATCGTATCAAACAAGATTTTAAAAAGGTACTAAGGAAAAACTTGTTTTAGCATTGTTTTAGCAAGTTTTTATTTTCATTTTCCTTAATAGAGTATATATTTTTACATGTAGAAGTTAGAATATGCGAAAACCTAACTCTTTTTCGCATTTTTTTTTTAGTAACTATTTAAGAAAAAACGATTAAGTGTATGAATACATTTTTCAAACAAAACTTGTTTGTTAACCCGATTTCAAAAAATGAGAGGGTTATCAATTCGTGTGAATATTTTTTTATTTAATTTTGTTACCTCAGAACTCCGTCATTTATTAAACGATTTGGAATTTTTTTGTTTTGTTTTAAAGGGTTTGATTTCAGTTGGTCCCATTCTCACCAAATTGCATTCTTATGAGGGGATCTTCTGGAAATCGAGGAAAAACCTCATTTTATATGTGATCACCGATTTCTACGAAAATTTTTTGTTTGTTTGAAAGGGTATACTCATTCATAATGGAAAAATAAGAAACTTTTTTTATAAACCAAAATTAAAAAAAAAAAAAAAAAACGACTCCAAAAAAAAAATTTTACAAAAAAAAACAAAATGCATGTAATAAAATCTGAAAATCTGCTATGAAAAAATGCACTAAAAATTTTACAAAAAAAAAAGAATCAAAAAAATGCACAAAAAAGTAGGAATTAAAAATTTTTTTACAAAAATACAAAAGCCGACTCCAATAGAGGATCTAAAAAAGTCTGTTATGAAACAATGCACTAAAAAGTAAAAACTAATTGCGTTATTTATTTACTTCAATTTACTTATCAATATCCATTTTTTTTCAAATCAAATATTTTTATTTTTGGAGTTGGTGCCAGCCAAGGTTAACAAACATTTAATTTCACTTTAACTACAAAGCATTTCATAATCGACAACAAGACAGTAGATGCGGCTAGCACAAACTCCAAAAATAAAAATATTTGATTTGAAAAAAAAAAATGGATATTTATAAGTAAATTGAAGTAAATAAATAACGCAATTATTTTTTAATTTTTAGTGCATTGTTTCATAACAGACTTTTTTTAAGTCCTCTTTTGGAGTCGGGTTTTGATTTTTTGTAAAAACAGTTTGTCTCTATCTATCACCGTTTAAAAGATAGTTTTGAGCACAGCTGATTTGAGTATCTTTTGGAAATATTTCGTATCATTAAATTTTCTTGCATTGAAAATATAAAATATTATGTAAATATCATTTGGAGTGATAATAATGAAAATTCACCTTCATTACTTTCAATATTATGTTAATTAATATTGTAATATATGAACGGATGTGTAAATAAAATATCAAGGCATAATTACTATAGAAAAAGATATTGTATTAAACAAAAGGGTTGATTCAAATAATCACAATATTATCTTATACAATAATGCAGAGGCGTTTACAAGGGATAATTTGGGTGCTCTCCAAAAATTTTTCCCGTGATTTAAGTAACCTTTATTATAAAAGAACCGTTTGCATAAAAATTATTGAATATAAATTATATGTTCGTGTTTGATTTTAAAAAAATCTTCGTTTCAAAAATACCCTATATAACTCTTCTGTGTACGCCTCCGAAATAATATTTACGTTTATTATTTAACAAATAACATTTATAATTCAGGTAACGTTTATAACAATAAAAGAAAGAGTCAACTCACTCCGCCAATGGTGGTTACAATTATTGTTATATTTAAAATGAAAATTTCTTTTATTGTTATAAACGTTACCTGATTTATAAATGTTATTTGTTAAATAATAAACGGCAGATTATTAAAATAATCAAAGAAAGCTCTAGGTTTTTTGAAATTACATTTCAAATTTTGCCCCTATTCCTAGAACATTTGTTTGTGTTTTATAAATACGTATTTCGACTACAATGTGGTCATCATCAGTATGAATTTGCTAATCGTAACTATCTCTGGGATATGGATTTAGAGATATGTTGCTTGTTGCTATTTTGTGAGACACGCACCAAATTAGCTATAAGCAATAAAGCAATATACATATATATTGCTAATATATGTATATTGTTGCATTCCCACCTTTGACACCAATTTTTATGTTGCGTCCTTTTTTGCAAAACTGGTTGTTGCAGGTGATGAATGTCCGCTGCCACCAGAGCAGTTGATTAAAGCTCAACTTCGTAGGCTTATTTAATTTCAAATATTCGACGTCTCAAATACTTGACCATAACCAATTGGAAAATTTGATATTACCCAAATGTTTCCAATTGATACGAGTAATATTTTGGTTAAAATATTACAAGAATGGTAGATAAGTCAGTAATAAAACAAAACACTTAAAAAACTTAATTTAATTTATTTACTAGTTACTTAATTAATTTTAACTGAATTGATTGTTGAAATTTGAATAGACTTGATTGTTAACTTAATCGGATTTAATATCCGATTCTAATTTAAATTACATTTTGACTGATTGTATTTAAATCTAAATCTAAACCCATTTGTGAGGTGATTTACAATTGTTTTTATATGCGAAAATCGACTTAGTTAAAATATATTTGTGTTACACGCGATATAATAACTTCTTCAACAAATGAATTTATGCTGATTTTGCAAAAATTGCCTAGTGAGTTTTTAGTATTAAATAAATTTTGTTATTGCAAATGCTTTTGATTGCAAAATACATTCAATAATAATTATGCCATTAAACTGAAATAATTATAAGGCTTTATCGAGTTACGCAACAATATATATATATATATATATATATATAAATTTAATGTTCGTTTGTACGTAATCGTGAATCTCCTAAAGTTCTTTACCGATCGTTTTAACAAAGCTGTCCAGGATCCAAAGATTGGCCTGTTTGTGCATTACTGGATCCATAAGCAGTATCCAGATCGAGCAGTATCCAAAACGAGATCCAGCGCCTATAGACTATCTTACTATAATAACTGCCTTCAAAAAATCAGGTTGGACCTGCAAGGATCGTGGAAACATCAAATATCTCGTTTTTGAAATGGGCACAGATATACATCCCAAAATATACGACTTCTCAAAAACTTTCACTGTAGTCTTGTATGTAAAAAATAGAATTAGAGTTTAATTTAAAAAAAAAATTGGGTGTTTAGTTTTTAAAAAAAAAGACTAAACACTTTATAGAAAATAATTGAATTATCAATTATTTTCATAAATATGAAATTTTGTTAATTTAGTAATTTTAATTAAAAAAGTATTATGATGTATTTTTAAAAAAAAATAATGAAAACTAAATATACGGTACTTTAGAAAAAAAATCCAAAGCAGAGTATTGTATGTGGAATTATGAAAATTAGAAAACGATCGGTGCTAACGCCATACACGTAAATATAAAAAAAAAATAACACGTTGAACCGAAAGTCTTTCAATAAAAGCTGGGCCCATTAAAAAAGATAATATTGAGGTAGTAAGATCTTTACTATCCAGTAAGTGTCTAAGTTATCGACAAGTGATTCGAATCTGAAAAAAAAAAAAAGGTACAAAAAAGGGAACAAAACAAATATATGTTAAAATAAAATATATTTGAAATAAATAATTTTTAATCTAATACGCTGATAGTACAACTATCCTTAAAACACTAACATTGGTTGTACAAGTTATAAAAAAAAGGGATTACATGAATATGTGCCAGATTGAACTGTAGTAAAAGAAATATCGTATATAAAAAAAAAGACACTACAGTAAAAAAAAATATGTTCAAATATGTCTGATTTGCAAAAATATAAATATGGATTACAAATTTAATTCAGATACCTTTTGTATATAAAAGAGACATTACGCTTCTGTAAAGAAAAAATACACGGCCAAAAAAAACCAAGCGTATACAAACAATATAGTTATAAATTGAAAAGTCAACGCATATTCACATAAAATATAAATTGTACAGCAAAAGTGTGTATAGAATGTGTATTGAATTGTTACAAGTTTGAGAGACCACAAGTTTCGGAATAGTGAATTAAATAAATTATACAAAAAAAATATACTTAGATACAATCAGATAGAAACCATTAATTCGCCCATTCGATACTTCAGCACAATCCATAAAAAAATATTCAACTTGTAAATTGAAGAAATAAAAATTTTAAATACCATCTGATTAATTCATGTGAATCAACTAATTTTAGTAATTGTCTTGAGACAAGTACTTTTAGTAATTGCTTTCTTTTTGTAACTTCACAGAGAGAAGTAATTTTTGTAACTGGTTCCATGAGACGACTTTTGTAACTCTCAGAGAGAAATACTCTTTGTAACTGATTTGAAATATGTGCAGAAATATCGAAGTAAGCTTGGATATACGCAAGTCATATCCAATCTAAGTAAATGTTTGTTGAAATTATGTAAATTCTCAACTAGCATAAACCAATAATTATATAAATTACTTTTTTTGAATAATAAAAATATGAAAAAATATCAATAATAAATTTTATACAGTGGAGTAGTAAAAAAAATTATTCTCCAGTCTGAGATAGGGAAATGTGAACGGAAGGAGAACCATCCTATCTTAAAAAAAGGAATCGTCTGGTATAGACGGATTCGGTTCAGATGGATTCAAAACTGAAGAAGCAAACATGAGCCTTAACTTGAGGAAATATACCACGGACTTTCAAGCAGAAGTTTACGTCATAGCGGCTTGCGTCCGTGAGAACCTACGTAGAGAGGCTACATAAACCAGAACGTATTTATTATCTCGGACAATCAAACTGCTCTTAAACCCTTGCCTGGAACTGAGGAGATTGTCTGAAGGAATTGCTGGAGTTTGCAAAACGAAACATTGTTACATTGATTTGGATGCCGGGTCACAGTGGTTTCGAAGGAAACGAAAAAGCAGATACCTTAGCAAAGAAGGGAGTCGGAATACCCTTCTTAGGCCCAGAGCCTATTTTAGGAATTCCAAGGACTGCATGAAAACAAGTGATCAACGAGTGGTCAAATGCTAAATACCGTGATCACTGGAACAATGTACCGCAGCAAAAGCTGGGGAAAATACTGCTTCGGAATGCAACCAAGAAGCTATCTCTAGCTGCACTGAAACTGAACAGGACGCAACTGCGGAAGAGTACCGGATTCATTACCCGGCATTATCCCCTGCGGAAGTATCTGCACACAATGGAATTCCATAACGGGTCCATTGTGTGCAGATTGTGTGGCGAGGTAGAAGAAACATCCAGCCACTTTATCTTTGACTCCGAACCTATAGGTTACAGCAAATACAAGATATTTTGTGTATCTCACCCTGAATATATGAACCTTCAGGAAGACCTGATATTCACGCTCCTGCTCATTGCCAACATATGGGAGAAGCGAATCTCGTCAGACTGAAGTAGAAGGGGGAGCACAATGGACCATGAGGTCGAAGTGCAATACTTTTTAGATCCCAAAATATATCTATCTATATCTATCTATCTAGGGAAAGGTTTTTATTATAAAATACACTACCTCCAAAAGGGGGTGGACGGAGGGGTGAATTTTGTATAAAACTTATTTTGTCGTCAAAGTTTGCTTCAAACTTTTCAGAAATATTGTTAATAACAAAAAATTAAAGTTTGCATATTTGTTTATTTAAACAACCCCTAAAAGAGGGTGGAATAGGGTTGTAAAGATAATATGGAGAAAAATTTATATATATAAAATTTATATATATATATATATATATATATATATATATATATATATATATATATATATATATGTATATATGTATATATATATATATATATGTATATATGTATATATATATATATGTGTATATATGTATATATATATATATATATATATATATATATATATATACATGTAGTTTTTTAAAATGTCTGTGGACTCTCTAGCGGTCGCAGTTTAATTCCGATTGGAATGAAATTTGGTATTTGAGTCTTTTGGTATTCTAAATGTCAAGTTTATTAATGGGTAATATTGAACGAGGGGAAAGAGGATTTAGAGGGAGGGGAAAACACAAAATTTGACAATCTCCCTTAATATTTGAAAAATCGAAAAATTTATCAGGAGTTAAGTTGTTGGTACTGTGTTACTGTAATTTTGTTTCTTATCATTTTTCTGTTACACTAATATTTACAGAAATTTTTACAATTAAAGATTGAAAGTTAAAATTCTAAATATCTCTGTTCACATTAGAGTTTGAGAAAAATGATCTATTTTGTAATGAATTGTAGCAAACTTATACATGAAATATATTTTATTATTATAGACACGAATACATGAAATATATTTTATTGTAAAAAATGTAGTTTGTTTCAATAGTAACTATAAATTATAATCGTTATACCGTTCTATTTTGGCTATTAATAAATTTAATTTTTGCAAATCAGATATTATATTTCATTATGATCACACAAAAATTATGACCGCTAGAGAATGATTTATGTATTCAAAGGAAATTCGCTAAGTTGACGCAGCTCCTGTTTAAAGAATTTTTTCCTTACTATTTAGCCACAACAACGCGTGGCATGGAAAAGCTTGTTTTGTATAAACCGAGTGATATATTAGTGAGTTAATTCAAGTTATAGTTGAATGTGTATAATTTTAAAATAATCTAATATCTAAAGTATACTTGAAAATTATACACTGTAAAAATAAAATAGTGGACCCAACAACACCAGGTAGTTGGCCCATGCAACCTTCAAGTAAATGAATATCAGTTTAGCTAAATTCCTAAAAATTGAAATATAAAAACTATTTTTGTTGAACTAACACAGTTAGATAGTATTTATACTTAAATAATAAATAAACAGTTTCAAAATATTATGATTTTGAATTTCAAACTATTTGTAATGGGTATAAAATAAAACCAAATTGGGTATATATAGTTATATCAAATCATCATAGCAGATCGTTAAGATCTTAGTTTAAATAGTGAGTGTGTATTGGACTCGCTACTAAATTTCAATTTACTTTCATAATTAGATACCTTTGCGAACACACTACTTATGCCCTTTGTTATTTCGGTAACTACAGGTTGTTACTTTAGTAACTATCAACAAACTATTGTGAGATTTTAAACATTATACTATCGAATGATAATTAGTGAGAACTCTAGGTTTTTGAAATAAAATTTCAAATTCGCCCCCTTTACCTAGATCAGTTTTTTTGTATTATAAATACGTATTTCGACTACAATCATGTCATCATCAGTATAAAAGATTGTGAAATTGTCACCAAATTAGCGACGAGTAACATATCCTGAGACAATATTAGAGTAATTTTAATAAGAGTAAGGTAACAGGATTAAATGTGAATGAAAGAAATTTTAGCAAGAGTAATTTCAATATAATTTAAAATTTATTATATTTTAAATTTAGTATATTTTAATTTAGTTAATTTTCTATTTATTTTTATTTTTGTCTATTAATCTCGACTTTATATCTATTTCAAATTGTCAAAGAGTAAATTACGACTAACTAATTTATACTGATGATGACTACACTGTAGTCGAAATACGCATTTATAATACAAAAAAACTGACTAGGTAAAGGGGGCAAATTTGAAATTTTATTGTGAGATTATTGAACAAGCAAAATAAAGTTTGGTTTCAATTTAAAAAAATTATCTTTCATAATCGTGAATAAATTAGGTTTTTGGAATTTCAAGGAACCTCCTCATCTACACCAACAAGTGCATGCAAACACCAAATACTGATTTTTCATATGAAGCAGTTGATGTCAATGAGCGGTTGTTATCAATGTTCAGGCATATTACTTTAATGTCAAATTTAAAGGCTAGTTACTAGCCTTCCATTGGTATAATATAGCCGAAGGGCTATAAAAGTTTGGATTGAACAACATCATGATAGTAAGAAATCTTATGCATTCCATCGCCATAGTATCTCGTAGCTCAAAGGCAGAGGTGTTTGTCTAGAATACCAGAGGTCCTGTGTTCGACTCCCAACCTAGATATATATGTTTTTTCATATCAAGCATTTGATATCAAAGCATGTTATCAATGTTCAGAAATATTACTTTCAGGTCAAATTAAGTAAACGCTAGTCACTTCCGTTGGTATAATATAACCGAAATGCAACCTTACCTGCAATGAATAGACTGACGCATGTTTACAAAACTGTTTAACAAAATCGAGTTATTATTGAAATTGAACTCCAGGCAGAGAAAGCATGGAGATCAGTGACTATATCAAGTTGCCACCTAAAGTGATTGGAAATTAGTTCGCAACTCGGTACAAAAAATACATAATTACATGAAATAAAACTCTCATTAATGACTCCTTCGGTTCGCGCTATGTACTTATGCCGCGTAGTTGAATGTTTATTTTCGATTTACCCATGTGATATAAAACTTTTATATTTTTATCCATAATTTTATTCATAATTTGAATAACTTTTGTATGAAACTTTGTGTATTATGTTTTAATTATGACCAAAAAAATGTAATATTGAATAAGTTGTTATTTTAATGTCCCCTCCCCGGGCTACCAACAACACTCACTATACTATACAATATGCTTTATTATGGTTAAATAGACATACTATAGAAAATTCAGTACTCTGAATCTACTATTTTCCTAGAATAATAGTGAATAACGTTGAGCCTGATATACTACGTATATAGCTCGTATAGTGGCATGGGATATTGTGATAGATTCAAATCGTTGGCTAAAATTACGTACATTTTTCATAGTTTTGAAACAACGTTATAAAAAAAAATTAATTTAAATTCTCCATAAAAACTATTTTTATTTCGAATGATATTTTTATAAAAAAATACTTTTTTTACTGGACATATGACAAAAAAAATATTGAACTAATGAATGGTTTTTATGTACTAGGTACAATAGCAATTTACAATAAATAATTAAATTTAAAAAAAAACTTCTGGTTCAACAAGAGTAACATTTTAAAATTATTCACAGGATACTTTATTAAAATTTTCCAGTAAAATAAATAAAGTTTACAAATTAAAAATGTGAAAAATATAATGCAACCATCAGGAGTCAATACTTTTCTCTAATACAATTATTATACCCGGTATAAATATTTATATTTAAGGTACTGTCTGGGGACGCGATAACTCAAAAATAAAATGGGTTAAGGAGCTGAAATTTTAAATTGTGTGTGTGTATATCCCATCCTTTCCCATTAAAAATATCCATCTTTGAAACCGTAAGAAATTCAAATAAATAATAGTTTAAAAAAAATAAAAACACGCTTTTATAGCTAGCCGAAGTAAAAAGTAGAAAATAATTTTTAAATATGGAGAATTCGTTCTATAGCGATGTAAAGTTCACTAGTTTATTATAATTAAAAAATATCTAATAATTTTAGAATAAAATAAGTTATCAAGCATAGGATGCTTAACATCAAATTATAATATCAAATCAATATCCTTAATATAAAATTACAGTAAAAAGCACCCCACGCTTTTTTACAATCAAATTAATTATTTTGTTGATAACTTAATTCTTATTTTAAAATTTTTAGAAATTTTTTAATTGTAATAAACCAGTGAACTCCATTAAAAAAAATTATTTTCTAGTTTTTAGTTCGGCTAGCAATAAAAGCGTGGTTTTTAATTTATTCAAACTATTTTTTATTTTATTAAAGAAGAAGAAGATCATGGTCAGGATAATGGGACAAACTTATTAAATTATTGTATTGTCATCGGTCCTTGATAAGTGTGCAAGTTTTCAATTTAAACCAACGTTTTGAAGTGGGTGTAAATATCGTTCAAAGATTCCGTTACATTGATAAATTCATAGATGCATACATACCGAGCTAATAAAAAAAAAAAGAGATTAAAACGAAAAAGAGTGTTAAAAAGAAAAAGATTAAAAAACAAAAAAATTTATTTAAAAAAATATTAACAACTTCAACTGAAACTTTTTTCATACACTCAGTATATATCAGGTATTAAAGCAATTAACTAATTAGTTAGTTGTTATAAAGATTATTAAAATAATCAAAGAGAACTCTAGGTTTTTTTAAATTAAATTTCAAATTTTGCCCCAATTGCTAGAACAATTATTTGTATTTTATAAATACGTATTTCGACTACAAGGTAGTCATCATCAGTATAAATTAGCTAATCGAAACTATTTCTGGGATATGGAGAGATATGTTGCTCGTCGCTAATTTGGTGAGACATGCACGAAATTCAAACCTGAAGTTTATTCGAATTAAAAAAAAAAAATTTTTATTTAATTTTTTTCAGCAATGTTTAATTTATAACTTTGGTACTAAGCGATCAATAGTAATTTTTAAACTGATGATTTTAATCCAACAATACGTTAAACTGAATATACTCGAACAATAGCTTGTTTTAAACTTATATATACTCGAACCAATGTCAAATTTAGACTAACTGAAATCGGTAAATTTCTCCGTTTTTATATGATCTTGGATAATTCTAGAAGGGTGCTTGTTTGTACCAAAAAGAAAATGTTTTCTCAAATGCATATTTTTTTATAGACTCTTCCAGAACACTTAGTTTCGCTACAGCCATGGTCGTATGTAAAGGGGTCGGCAATTGATAAAATTTATTAAACGTTATAATGGATTGATCGAGTGCGAAACAATACAATTAAATACAATGCTCCGCCTGTCCGACGCCTCAACTCACTAAACCACCGGCCGTGTGCAATATACATCAAACATTTACCGATCTGATTCCACAAAAATACTTATTTACAAAATTTAATTCGTACTTTCAAAACATGTTTCGAAACAAAATCATACTTGTAAATTTTATTTGAATTTTTTTATTTTAAAATAACATTTTTTCAATAAAATAATTTTAGATTGATTATATATTAAAAAAAATTTTCTTTAGAAAGAAAATAAAAGATTTCAAATCAATATGTAATTTCTTTGCAATTATTTGATTTAAAAAAAAAAAAACCTTTAAAATTAAAAAAAAAATTAAAATTCGATCTTATTATTGTCTTTTTTGCAATAAAAAAAAACTCCTTTCTTCAAGTAGAAAATATTTTCTCTTAAATATTTTTCTTTTATATTTAGAACTTTCTTTTTTTTTATATACTTAGAAACATGTGTTGGGTCCAAAAAAATTATTCTTAATAGTTTTCAATACAACAAAACAACTAGTATGGAGTAGAAGATGACACGTCGGTACTTATTATATTATAAACAAACCGTAAAATTTTCTACGAAAGATATAGAAACCTCAGAATTTAACACAGGTATTTAATAACTAAAAGTTTTTCACATAATTCATGTTACAAATAATATAGTTGAAGCAAATAATATAATTATGTAGGTTTTAGTATAGGGTAGAACAACAGTCCTTCAGAAATTGAATCATTTGGCATAATTAATTTAAATAAGCCATTTATTTGAATACTTTGGACCTCAAATACCCAATTTTGAGCATATTTTGTATATATTAATTATTGCTTGAGTGGGCCATTCAAGTTTCAGCACTAATTATGTTTGCAGTTAGGATTAGAGACGGTTTTTATGCCTCTGTGTCTCAGGAACCAAATAGCTATAAAGCTCAAATTTAAAACGTAACCTGAGACCTACCATCTGACGGTACGTAGTCAGTTAGTAAACATTACAGCAGTAACTGACTGACTGACTGACTGACTCACTCACTCGAGGGTTCTTCTAGTTGTCCTAAAAGATTTTTGGTAGAAAGGTAGGTTTTAGGGTTTTCATATTTTAACCCTGCACCTGCAAAACTTATCCAATAAGTATATACTAGTCAATTTCTCATTTTTGTTATAAAACTTTCTTAAAAAGATTTCAGTACTTTTGAAGGATAACATTTTTGCTGGGATATCAATACGTTTTATATGCGAATACTTGGTCCCTCTCACATTTATGTTTCTTATCGGATAGATAATACAGTCAAATTAGGTTCAAAAAGCCGGTTTCAGGCAGGTTGCTCGGAACCGCAATTTTTTTTTTAATCGATTCATCTTGAGGGCCTGAATATGACCCTAAATTATTACGGTCCGACTCGTGACGGAACAGGCTCAAAATTTTATTTGTTTATAACAAAAAAGCGTTTTTTTCTTAATATCTTTTTTAAAACTAAAAATTTTTAAAATGACATAGATTATTATTCAATTCTATATAAAAAAGAAAACAAATGAGCCCATAAACATTAAAATCGGTTTATTAGAATTCGAGAAAAAAATTCCCAAAGTTCGAAAAACGCACAAATTTTAAATTGAAATAAAAAATCTAAAAATTATGTTTTTTTTAACAATCAAAGTATGCCTCTTATATGTTAAAAATAATGTGCCCAATTTTAGCCCTTAAAATAAATTAGGCCCCCGACAATTATTTAAATACCGAGTCACCGATTTTTATAAATAAAAAGGGTGCATTCCATTTTAGATGAATAAATTTTTATTTAAATGAAAGGTCTTAAAAATATCTATAAAATGAAAAAGAAAATTATTTTTTTCACTGTATTTTTAACCATTATTTTTCAATTTGTTTATAACGCGCTGTAAACAAATTAAAAAAAAAAACAGTTAAGAAATGACTTAAATAAATTTAATTTTCTTTTAACTTATAGATTTTTTATGGATCTCTAATTAAAAAAAAAATATTCCGATACGTTAACTTTTTAGAGAGTTATCATATATTTTACCTTTTGCTAATGTACTTATAAACAAATTAATATTTTTTAGGTTTTATAAGGCTTAATCGAAAGCTAAACACTAACCTATCTAACAATAAACTCAAAAAAATTTTCCGACCAATATGGTATATTTGTTAAAGAAAATATATGTGCCCCTATATACTGTATATGCTTATCTCATTCATCCAATATTTGTATACTCCTATTTGTGGTTTGCTTGTATAAATTATAAGCATTATATTTTGATTTTCATTCATGCCGAAGAAGCATAACTTCTACCGCGCGCATATGCAGACACTTTTAGGGATATACACACACTTTAAAGAACACACACTTTTAGGGAATGTTTTCATCTGTCAATCTATGAGATATATTAAATCAAACAATTGAATCAATTGAGTACTTTGCTCATTCTGTACGCATTAGTAATTTTGAGAAAAAAAATTTTTCTTCTGCTTGGAAGAAAGCTAGCTAAACTTACGTACCTCCTACGTGATAAAATTGTTTAAATTATTTTCTTATTCAAATATTATTCTTAATAACATTATAATATTCGTATGCGTATTTCTATATACTTAGGTATCAACTATTCGTATATTATTAGGTATCATATGTAATATTCGTTTGCGTATATATGAATATTGACAAATATTCAAATCAGTATAGATAAGTAGATAGAAACCCCGCACGCTATTTGCCAATCCACGTGCCAGTTGCCAATATATAAAATATATTCAATTAAATCATTTGGAATCTGCATCAATTACTCAGAACTATGGATAATTAAAGGTATTTAAATTTATAAATAACAAATCAATATATTTGGATCACAAAAATTATCCAGCACATACCTGGGGGGGTGTATTCAGAAATATAAATCAGTATACTGGCCAGTAATAATGACGTTATGGAATCGACGCCATATTGTTACTGGTGTATCGCCATATTGTACTGGTGAGAAAACTGTGACGTATGATTGTTCTGCCGGGTGTGTGCATCAGACTGTTTAGAACTTCTTTTTATATAAAATAATTCATTATTATTATAAATAATAGCATCTGAATAAACTAATAATTTAATTTTGAACGATTCTGCAGTCAAAAACAATGCAGAAATGATGGCGTCGAATCGTGACGTCATTAGCACTGGCCAGTATACTGATTTATATTTCTGAATATTGTATTCAACTGATTTTCTACCACTGGTATAAACTTTCATTTTCCAAAAAACTATCTGTCGAACAACTTAATAATTCAATATTTAGCCAAAAGACGGGCGAGCAAGATACATATTTATAAAAAAAATTTGCTACGCAGGAGAAGCGTCAACTTCGTGAATTTCCTTAGAATACATAAATCACTCTCTAGCGGTGACAATTTTAGTCAAAACAAAATGAAATGTCGTACCTGATATGATTTTGGTATAAGCAAGCGTGATTTTATTAATAAATGGTATAGATAAAGGGGAAAGGGGGACATAGAGAGAGAAGAAAACACAAAAAATATCTTTTTTAATATTAGAACAATCGAACGATATATGAAGAGTTAAGTTGCAGAAAATCATGTTTGCTACAATTCATTACCTGATAATTTTTTTTCAAACACTAATGTAACAGAGATATTTAGGATTTTAACTTTCATCTTAAATTGTAAATATTTTTGTAAATATTAGCGTGTCAGAAAAAATGGTTTCAAACAAAATTATAGTAGAACTAAATTTCACAACTTTACTTCTTATGTATTTTTCGATTTTTCCTATATTAAGTGATATAACAAATTTTGTATTTCCCCCTTCCTCTAAACCCCCCCTTTCCGGTTGCCTAATTTTACCAATTAACGAACGAACAGACACATAAAGATCTATGAACATTTGACGAAATTTTACGAAATTCTATAATCGGTACAAAAGCAATAGCCTGCATTTCCGTTTTTTTTCTTTCCGAAGAAATTCACTTGTAACATAGCGTGTTAACTCTGAAACATTTTTTAATACTCACAAAACTTTTACTTTAGAAAATTCACAAAATATCAATATAACCTAAAAAACTATTAATTAACAATAAGTTTGAATGGTAACAAAAAAAAATGTATACCCTACTCATATCACTACTGATTATATTTTAAAATACACTCAATCTACAAACAATGTATTGTGTATCTATCGCTGTGTTTATGCAGTGTACTATATTATGGTGTCTTTGTTACACTTAAACTGCATTAAAATCAGTATTGTGTAACATATAACTATAGTATGATAACTATATATATTTGTCACCCTCTAATTACAATCATTTATATATAGTTGCATCTTACTCATGCTCGTATACATCGTCGCCTGTCGTGCGAGTGTGTCTATATTTAGATGTAACAAAGTTGTTTGCAGATTGGGTGTATTTTAAAATATAAGCTGAATAATACATGAAACGTACGATAAACTTTATGTTTGTCTTCCAAAAACATTAGTAACAAAATATCATCAGAGTGGTTGTCGACTTAAATAATTTAACAAAAATTTACAGGTAAATGTGTATGTATTAAACTATTATTATTTGAAAGAACTTTATACTGGATGGAACTGATTTTTGTGTTATAAAACGCTTTATCATATCATTAACACAAAGCGCTTTATCATAAGTCTGGATTTGTCAATTTAACAAAACAGTGGTTTCGTAATTAAAATCATCAATATCTCTGAAAACATATTTGAAATTTTTCAGCATTTCTCCCCTGAAGTATGACATATTATTTGTATCTCTTCAAGCCTTGGTATAATAAATTTAAAACAAATATTATTTAATTAATTTTTAAATCAGAATATTATTATTAATAATATTTACTACGTTTGAGAAAATATTGAAGAGGTAAATAAAATAAATATTAGAGGTAAATAATATTTGTATGTGTACTACCCATCTGTAGGTAGTACCTAGGTACCAACGTAATATATAAATATGGATAGGTAGGTATACAGGATGCCCCAGAAGTACTCGAGTTCCATAAAAGGGTAGGTAGAGGGTACTATTTTGGGACGAAAAGTCCTGCGACATTTTTTTATTAGACGCACTGTTAATTAATTATTTATTAATTAAGGAAACTAGGTTGATAATTAATTTTTTATTTAATTATCAATTTTTGGAAAAATGTATTGCTTAAATTTTTCAAATTATTAATTCCTTGAAAAGTGCATAAATTTTATTTTTTTACTTTTTGAAAAATGTAATAAATAAATTGTTTTAATAAACTAAGAAAAAATGCGCAAATTACATTCGTTAAATTATAAAGTTTTCTTAAAAGTGCATTAATAAAATTATTTTATTGAAAAATATAATTATTGCATTATTAAAAAAATTAATCAATAAAATAATTTAATTAATGCACTTTTGAGAAAACTTTATAATTGAACGAATTTAATTTGCGCATTTTAAAAAAAATTTATCATTAAAACTACTTTATTTCTACATTTTTCAAAAAATAAAAAAATATAATTAATGCACTTTTTAAGGAATTAATAATTTGAAAAATTTAAGCAATACATTTTTCCAAAAATTGATAATTAAATCAAAAATGAATTATCAAAAGAAATGAAATTTTTGCATTTGAAACTAGGTTGAAATCAACCTAGTAATTAATTAATAATTACTTAACGGTCTAATAAAAAAATGTCTCAGGACTTTTCGTTCCAAAATCGTACCCTCTACTTACCCTCTTATGGAACTCGATTACTTCTGGGCGACCCTGTATATATAGATAGGTATATACCTATAAATATATATATATATATATATATATATATATATATATATATATATATGTATATATATATATATATATATGTATATATATATATATGTATATATATATATATATATATATATATATATATATATATATATATATATATATATATATATATTTATATATATATATTTATATATGTATTTTATTAAAATGTTGATGGTACTTAAGTGAGATTTGTTTACATGAATATATTATAAGTTTTTGTTTATATTTTGTGATACATTCTGTTAATATAGGATGTGCTTTTAATAATGCAGAAAATGAGAATAATTCTTTGCCGTTATTGTGATCCCAGATAAATCCGAAGAAACATTCAAAATTCTAATAATTTGAGACCACAGTCCCACTAATAATAGTTTTGCATAATCTTATCATTGGCTGTTTTGTTTCACGTCTGAAAGCTAGATATAGCGTCCTAAAACTAGAGCCTCCACGTCAGAAGAAACTCTTAATAATTTGACCACTTTTTGGTTCTTGCGCTATAGTTTACCTACGCGGATCACTTTGATCAAAGTAAATAATAAACAATCACGTATGTGGAAAGAATTATTTTTTTTGCCAGTCTGAGATCTAAGCATATTTCGTCTACTGTTTAATACCCTAACAGCGATGCAAATGTGTTTAACCGGTCCCTTTAAATGGCCTTAAGTTGCTACCAAAAGAATAATAAATGGAACTACATTTTATCATTGGTACTTCTAAATTTGCTCTCCGCGGTCAAGGAGGATATCTATCTTCTGCTGAGGTTTTAAATATGGTACTCTTCATCGGCTACCATACGATTTTTTTCAATATACGATTGGTATACATTGTTTAACAATCCACTAAATAATTGAAAAACCGAAGCTAAACGCCAAAGTTATTTTCACTAAAATGTATAATAACCAAAAGATTTGAAGTCTTTGTATAAGATAAGAGGTAGAGGTAGATTGTAAAGGCTGCCCTGGACGGGCTAAACTTAAACCATGAGGTCCATTGTGATGTCTTAGGATGTGAGGATATGAGTGGAGTGGAAGGAATTTGTGAGTAGACTAGGAATTGGTAGGATATGCGGCTGCAGCCGACTATGATAGGAAGGAGCTCGTGAAGGAAACTGCAGAAAACCTTCTCAAGCATAACCGGTTACTTCATTCTTGTCCATGAGCCGACAGTTTAGTCAATCAACCACCCCTTTTTTTAAATTTTTATAATTGACAAACTGTCGATGTCGGAATTCGAACCCATAACCTCCCAGTTTCCAAGGACTGCATACTGCGCAGACATATATAAGATAATGTTAAAGCTCTATTATCTTCTTAGTATAGAGGTCCATGCTCTGTATCAATTTGTTGGATATCCATCTAATAAAGTTTTTATTTAGGTTTTGGGAACAACGTTGCTTTTTGTGTAACATTTTTTCTGTTTCATAAGTTTAAATTTTTCTTTTAGATGATGGAAGGGGGGATGTTCTTGCGCTAGATCTTGGATATTCCAACAAGCGATTAAAAATTTCGGTGGTATTAACGAACCGAAAATACGTGACGCCAGACGAGAGTCACAAGTTGATTATAAAATATAACAAAAAGTGTGGTCTGCCTTATTACCCAGGCAATGTAATTTCATTATACAAAAATGGTCACAAATATGTTATACATACAGAACATTTTTGTCGAGGCAAGCTTATATGAAAGCGGTTGATAGTCTCACTGATAGTAGGTAAAATCGGTTCAATCAGTCGCACGAAACGTTTTCTAACTGTAAAAGATAGAAGAAAAACTTTTCATTTCTTCTCAAATGAAATGTATTCTTGAGTCAATTTTAAAATAATATGCAGTTAGTTGTTATGTTACCTGTATTAAGGTACAGCCAATATATTTATAGAATTTGCTCTGCCATTTTCGGTAATATTTGTTCAGATGCTGTATTTATTTTTTAAGCTTTTCATGTTGTAAATTAAATATTAGATATGAACAAGTAAAATGGTATTCTATATTTTTTTAAATTCTATACAATAAATAAATATTAATAACGGGTTAGCCATTAGTATTTTCTATATAAATGTGCCTGTTAAATATAGGAATAATAATAATAAATAAATATTTATTTGATATATTTAATTTAAAACATATTGATTTATTTAAGAATTATTTTATTTCAATTATTTTATGTATTTTATTGATTGAAAATTCTAAAATTACATTTCAAATTTTTCCCCTAATACATGTTATTTGTATTTTATATATACGTATTTCGACTACAATGTGGTCATCATCAGTATGAATTAGCTAATCGTAACTATGTCTGGGATATGGATTCAGAGATATGTTGCTTGTTGCTAATTTAGTGCGTGTCTCACAATGACTAAAGGCTTAGGTATGTGAAGAACCCCACCTATTTATTGACGGTAGCCTTTTGTGACTATGCGGCGTTGTTTTTGTCACTAAAGTGAGGGTATCCAAGCTAACCTTGATATTCAGGTATTCGATTTTTTGAAAATGGTTTAATTTTATTAAATCAGAATTTGGAATTGGGCCATTGCCTAAATTCATTATCTGTTTTCTCAATTTGTATATGTAGATACTTTCGTATGCATCTAATTATGTGGGGTTTTGTACCGATTTCAGTAGTTTTAAATTCGATTTGTCAATTTTGTGGTTGTTTTGAATAACGTGCGCAGCTATACACGATTTTTCGGTTCTCCTAAATTTCACATGAGCCAGATGTTCTTTGATTCGAGTTTCGATTTGGCGACGACTTTGACCAACATAAATTTTCGAACAGTTTTGACAACTGACACCATATATGCCCGATTTGTTTTCATTACTAATTTTACCTTAGGGCTGCCCAGTAACTGTTTGATGTTCTTTTTACTAAAAGCGCTGTTTTTAGGTTGTGATCCCTTCATTCTGTAGTAGATCCCTTCATTTTATTTGTTCATGGGCGGAAGTATGTTAGTTTGCACCATTTAGTTTGTTCAACGTTGCCAGTCTCAGGTGTTAGTACGGTAGAATTGTTTCGTAAAATTTTAAATTTAATTCTGCGGACAAAATTATTTATTATGTTAGAATCGGAGCCATTAAAGATTATAACTTGTTTAATGCGGTTTATTTCTTTAAAGTAATTTTTCTTGGACAGTGGGACTTTCAGTAGCCTGTTTACCAAAAAATTGAAAACAGCCATTTTGTGTTGAGGTGGGCGAATCGGCTATCCCAGAAATACGTATTTATAAAATACAAATAAATGTTCTAGGAATTGGGGCAAAATTTGAAATGCAATTTAAAAATACCGAGAGTTTTCTTTGATTATTTTGATAATCTTTATTGACAATTCTAAAAATTATTAAGGAATAACTGATTTATTAAAAAAGAGATCGCGATTTTTGACATCGACTATGTCGTGGAACGAAATGTTTACAAGCTGATTTTATTGAAAAACTTGAATCATCAAACATTGTCTTTAACTTCTTCAATAGCTCTGTGAGTCCATCCAACAAGTTTGTTGGTCAGTGCGAACGGCTTTGTTTCATATTTTAAATACGACCTGAAAAGCATCCCGCAATGTTCGTTGGGACTTGTTGTAGACCATTTTTAAAATTTTGTTGGACTGTATTTCTAAATTTTAATAAAATATTTTTCCAAAAACGTAAAAAGTCCAACAAATTTTAAAAATGTATCAACAATGTCCAACAAGTCATTGTTGGATGCTTTTTGTTGGATGCGCTGTTGGCATGAGACGCATTTGGAAAACTGTTAATAACTTTTAAAATAAAGCCAACATATTTTAAATATGGTTCAATAATGACCAACAAAGGACAATAAAATTTGTTGGATGTTTTTGGGAGTAGACCGATAAAAGTGCGCCGCTAAGTTCTTGGTGGTGTATAATCGACAGCTAATGTGATTTCTAAAATCTTTCAAATTTTTACAATCCATTTGTGGCGAACTCAATTGATATTTCTAAGAAAGTTCCAATTCAAGGTTGCTCTGTATAAAAATGTGAAAAAATTGTCTTCTGAGAATTTGTTCGAAAACCGAAACGGTTCGGTACAAATCCATTAAAAAATTTAGAAAAAAAGACGCCACTTTTGCAGTTGACGAACAATCTTGGATCCATCATTGAAACTATATTTGGTTTTGCTTTTGCGTCATTTGCGTTTAATCTGAAGTAAAAGTCTTATGTATGTACGCTCAAAAGTCTTAGAGCAATTTTCTGGCATAAAAATCCACTCGTTATAACTTTTCGGCTTTAAGTTTCGTAACATTTTGAAAATAGCTCGTGGTCATACACACGCAACCGTATGACTAACTTTTTTAACTGTAATGTATATAAAATATCCAAAAATGGTTTATTACGGAAATCTTTTAATATTTTTATTTTTATTAAATATCACAGAAGATAATGGTCTAAGATCCGAACGTGGTTGACCTTCCCTCATCGAGTTTACCTAATAAAATGAATATTTTATGCAATATAATGTGTAATGAAACAAAACGTAATATGGCTGCCACCCCATATCCCTGCAAGGCTATTTTTAATTAAATATTAATTAATTTAATTTTTTTCGTTAACTACCCTCATCGAGTTTCCAAAAATAGTTATCGCGAATCGAGAGTACACGACGTAAATAAAACGCTAAAGTAAGGTTGCTTACGTTTTTCCGTGCATGAATGAAAGGTTGTCAGGTGTAAACAGGTAAGCGTAAATTAGTAATTTACCCTCATCGAGTTTCCTGACATAATTATATTCAAAATGTAGGTAATATTATTACAAACACGATGGTATTGCGTTGCCTAAGCAAAAGTGTGCAAGGCTTAGGGTTGTCACGATTTTAACTTTCAAAAATTAAGTAAAAAAACGTGGTGTGACGGTGTAGCACTGGCTATATAAACCAATGCAATAGAAAAAAACGAAAAGAGAGTGCGCATGATTATTTCCCCGTGTAATAGAGAAAGACGCACAATAGACGTCATACACGTTTTCGTATTGGAGTAAATAATAACAATATTTACAATGGTAACAATTATCATTGTAATAAAAAATATAATAATACATAATTACTACCCATTTACCTACCTCTAAATCTAAAATCGAACGTTTTTTATTATTAATATTTTTGATAAAATTAAAGCTCACTTAATAAATTTCTTGGCATGCAAGAGTAATTTGTAAATATTAGATTACCAAAAGATAATTAATGAAAACTCTAGGTTTTGGAAATAAATATAATACCTAGATCAGTTTTTGTATTATAAATACGTATTTCGACTACATAGTAGTCATCATCAGTATAAATTAACTAGTCGTACTTTACTCTTTGACAATTAGAAATAAATAGAAAATAGAGATCAATAGACAAAAATAAAATAAAATAAAAATTAAACTAAATAAATTAAAATATAATAAATTTTATTGAAATTACTCTTGTTAAAATTGCTTTCATTCGATTTACTCTTGTTAACATCACTCTTATTACAATTACTCTTATATTGTCTCAGGATATGTTATTCGTTGTTAATTTGGTGACACTTTGACGACAGTTTAATTTAAATTTTTTTACTATTTTATTTTTGTGTATTGATCTTTATTTTCTATCTAATTGTCAAAGAGTACATTACGACTACCTAATTTATACTGATGATGACTACTTAGTAGTCGAAATACGTATTTATAATACAAAAACTTATCTAGGTATTGGTGCGAATTTGCAATTTTATAGTGTATTACATAATGCAAATACTATAATAGATTTTATATAATATATATATATATATATATATATTGTGACGGTAGTTTCACCACCTTGGAATCAACAAGGTGATGGCTAGCCGACAAATTGTAGCACCAATTCGAAAAACAAAAAAAACAAAAATTATGTTGGGCGCCAGGTTTTTATAGAGTACCACTCACGAATTCGACACGGCAGCTCGTCAAGCCTTGCTCTGGGTGGCAGGTCAAAAAGGTGGACACTCGTCTGATTGTCACGAATAATAAAAAAAAATTACGAAACAAAAAAAAATATTTATTTACGATAACAAAAAAAATTAATTCAATGAAAAACAAATACTTTAATTTACGGAAATAAATAATAATTTGGTTACAATACAGTGACGTTATATCGAATTAATGAACAACAAAAAAAATTTAATCGAATTCAAGAACAACAACAAAAATAACTACAGTAAAAAAAAATTACATAAATTCGGTACCAGAACGTGTTTACGTGAATCGATTTTTAAAAAAAACAAAAAAAAATAATGAAATTAAACAATTCGAGAAACTAAAAATTAAATTTATTCCGCAAGAACGATTAAAACGAAATTACCTCACATAAACACGCTCACACGCAAAAAAAAATAACCAAACCTCGCTCGTATTGACGTTTCGATAAAACAAAGAAATATATCCAAAAAATCACGATTAAAATTTACAAAAAATAGCAATAATGTTCAACAGATCGACAAAAATAGTAGTTTCGCAGTTTAAAACAAAATATCGTATTAACAATTCGTCAATTACGCTACGATACGAATCGTACGGCTTTCGAAATAAGAATCTCTTCTCCAACAAAAAGTCCGTCGCACGAAAACAAAAAAACACAAAACAACACTGTTGGTCACATTCCTTAATATTTTTTTAAAACTTATTTGTCACAAAATGATAATTTCAACACCAGGGTTGGACTTTGAATTATGAATTTTTTTCCACTATTTCATTTGGTGTGATGTTGCTGATGCTATTTGTTTTTCACCACCCATCATTAATTCATCCAATATAAAATATGCTTTTCAAGCTTGAATAATATCGAATTCACACACACTTCCAAAATCCAACCAACAACTCAACATAACGAAACATCAATTATCGTGT